>WBNH01003315.1:0-193750 GCA_013401255.1 Urocolius indicus
TTTATGAATTCCATCACAAACATCTGAATTGCTTCTGAAAAGTCTAACAGGAGCTTCTACCTCACATAAGCAATTTTGTGTTCATGAAGCTCAAAATAAACTTAGGTAAAGGATCAAGGTTCAACACTATACTGTGGTGAAGAGCTCCCCAAAGCTGCCATTAGCTCATTATGGCACCAGTCATAGTTATTCAGGGATTTCTCCTGTTCTTTCCTGATGCATGGGCCATAGAGTTACAGCCTGTCTGGATGAACTGCATGAATCTCAAATGAGCTGCACAGACTTGGGAAGACTTACTGGGATGGTCACTCAAGCACTACACATGCTTTAAGAAAAAGAATCAGCGTGGTTCCTTTTCCATCATCTCTGAGTGTATTTTAGAATCATAGCATCACAGATTCATTACAGTTGGAAAAGACCTTTAAGATTGAGTCCAACCACTAACCTCAACACCGCCAAGCCCATCACTAAACTACACCATATCCCTATAGCTCACAGGTTGCCAGACTCTGACTTGGGGATTCTTGAGGGAACTATATCTAAATGGGCTCTGCAAGATAACTGAGAAAAGTGGCTGTTCTGTGACTAGTTAATTTGCTCTGCCTTTCCCTGGAGAGCACTGGAGGCACCAGAAACTAGAAAGAACTTAAATTCCAAGGCTTTAATCATCTGTGATGTTCTGAATGAAGAAAGGAACAGGGTTTTTGTTCTAAAAGCTGGAAAATCATTGCTTTGCCTTTGGTAGGGTTTGGGACAGCTTCCAGGGGCAAATGCAGGCTCTCTGAGGTAGCCCACTCACCCTTCAAGTCTCCTCATCTGTCCTGTGTTGATCCACTTCTCCGATGGAAGCCAGCCTAGATGTGTCCCCGTTGCACTCTACTGAAGAACACCTTGGGGCATAGGTGGTGGCCAGCAATTTGAAGCAGTGGCTACCACTGGGAGTATAAATGTAGTCTTAGTGTTACAACCAAGCAGGAGAACGCTGGGCTGGAAAAACTGAGAATGAGCAAGGTCTTGAAAACGTGACGTGCTGAAAGAAACAAGGAGCTTAGTTTGATTTTACCCACAGAAAGATTAACAGGAGACTCAAACCTTGTCTATAAATACTCACATGAGAAATCAACCTCTCATAACAAATGCTCCTCACAGCAAAGAGAGAAAAGCCAGGGATTTATTCTGCAAATGAGTAAAGCAAAGCTAGGAGCAGACTGCACAATTTAGCAAGGAGAGTAATCAACCATGAGTGCAACTTCACCAGAGTTTGTGGCTAAAGCCCCCTTTCCTCATCCCCATTTTCTAGACGTAAATTGAGACTAACTCTTTCTCCCTTCCCCCCCCAAAAAAGTTGAACAGAAAGAAATTCATTTAGATCCTGTGACCAGTTTGACAGGGAACAAAGATGCTCACTGAGATCCTTTCTATCTTTACAATCTCTGACGTCTCCTCACTGAAGGCTTCACCTCCCTGCCCTACCTTGTGTGTCGAAGGCGAGGTGTCCTCTCCCCCGACTGCCAAACTGCCAGCAGTGCTCATAATGCTGTGATGTGCTGTCAGCGCAGTCATCACGACACAATGAGAACCGCATTAACCAAACTTAATAGCAAAACAAATAGCAGGAAGAATACCACACAGACTGGCTGGCTTATTTATTTTCTTATTCAAGCCAGTCATTAAAACCCTCACCGTTTTCCTGCTTATCAGAGGTCACCATCAAATTTCCATCTGCCACTGAATTTCCAGGCACAACCAAGCACTGGTGAATCCACGAGGTCTTTTTGCCGCAGAAATTAAGCCTCATTTGCAGTCTTTGCCCCGTGTCATGTTAATCATTTGGACTGTCCTGATTTTATCAGCAGAATCAATTATTTTAATTTCTTTTTTTTTTTTTTTCTTCTTTTTCTTCCTGGTGAACATTTCTCTTCAAGTCATTAAGTTGTGGAAACAACGACATATTTACACAATGAAGAAGATTGATGAATGGATGACAAACTAAGCGCTTTTTAAATGCTCCTTCTACATCTGTTGGCATTGGCTGCCTCATTGTGAGCTACGGGCTGCGATTGTGGGGATCGTCACACACAGTAGCCATGTTTACATTGCTGTGAGAGGCCTCTGGAGCCCACAAGCAGCACATGGCTTCAAAAAATAAAACACCAGACACACACACACACACACACACACACACACACACAAAAAGCATGTCCTTTTTGGCCAGCAGCAGACACTGACTCTGCAAACAGGCATCTCGGGAGTTAGTTACGATAGTCCCTCTGCCGGAGGTCACAGCGTGCTTCTAGGAGCCTCTCTGGCCTGGCTAAAGCAGTGGAAATACATCATGTCCTTGTGCGCACCAGGTCAACGGAGCACAGGGGACCGTCACAGACCCAGGGCTGGAAACAGACCAGCTCTGCTTGTTGCTCTACTGACTGAGGAAGCTTTGCTTCATAGCAAAAGAAAAAAAAACATTTAAAAAAAAAAACCTATCCAGGACAAAAATCTCAACAATGGCTGAGTGTATGCCACATCTGCTCACCAGTCTGGCTTGCCACCCTGCCCTAAACACTGCTGTCAGTGCAGCCAGGGAGAGGAAAGGGAGGGATGGAGGAGTCAGGGCCCAGGCTGCAGCAGAGACTGCTGAAACCAGCTTTGCCAGAGAGGTGGGTGTGTGAAAGTGCAGGCAGGGGTGATAGAAGATATATAGTCCATAGATGCAATGGACCAAGGCTGTGTCCTCTCTCCTTGTGGAAAAGGAGTTTGAAAAGCCTGAACAAGTAGCAGAAGGCACCCTCTACAGATTTGTGGTCAGCACCAGATTATGTGGGGTTGTTTGACATGCTGAGCACCTGTGCTTCAATCCAGCAGGACCTTGGGAAACATGAGGCCCACAACCTAATGAAGTTTAGCAGAGACTTGTCAAGTATTGCACTGAGCTGGAACAACCCCAAGCGGCAGTTCAGGCTGGGAACCAACTGGTTGGAGAGCAGCCTTACTGAGAAGGACCTGTGGGTTATCTCAGAAGCCAGCTTAAGAAGGAGGCAACAGTTCACTCTCACCACAAATGAGGCAAACCACTCCTCAAATGAGGCAAACCACTCCTCATGATGCAGGAGATTAAGGCACTTATCATCCCTTCTGTGTGGTGATGGTTAGACTGCACCCAACCCAGCTTCCCATTCCAGAGGGAAGTGGGGAAGCTGGACATGGTCCAGCAGGTGACCTGCTGAAACATTCAGAGCCTAGAGCACTTCTACTGTGAGCAGAGCTTGCTGAGTGTGATAAAGATCATTCTGGGCACCATAGCAGCCAAAGATGGTTAAAAAGATGATAGAATCAAAGCCTTCTCAGTAGAAGCAGTGATTGAGGTCACAGCCACAAGCTGTGATGGGGGGTTAGATTGAACAGTAAGGAGAACTTCTTCACCAGAGATCTGAAACAGTGGGACGGGTTTCCAGACAGGCTGTGACATCTGTGTCTCTGGAGGTATTAAAGAATAAAGTACATTCAATCAACCATATCTCAATCAAGAGACATGGTGGACTCTATCCAGTGTAGGCTCCAGCTCTGTTTTGAGGTGGAGTTTAGATCAGAGACATGCAGCAGTCCCTTCCTACCAACATTTCAACAAGCTTATGAAATCCAGCTTCAGGGGCTATTACTTTTCTGTGCCTGCTCAGAGCAGTATCCAGGTCTCACCACATAAGTAATGGCCAAGCACACATGGGGTATCCTCAGCTTCCCAGCTTCTGAAGAGATTCGTGGTAAAGGGTCTGCATGCTGCTCTACTGCATTGCACTTTCCTGCCTCACTGAGACTTCTAAGCAAAAAACCATCTGAAAAGTGGTTATTTTTAACTCTGGAAGAAAGGCATTATTATAATTTGGACCTGGCAAAGCAACAGTGACAAGCAGACACATCCTCTCCAATGTAAACTCCTCAAATCTGAAATGATTCCAGCAGCATAATTAGACACAGTTGAGCATGTGGAAAGATCTGAAATGCTCCACCCCAGGGCGTTTATCTGTTGTAGGACAGCACGAAGCATGGAGAAGTACATTACAGAGCCTTTCATCTCCCTTAAACGCTTTAGAGACAGTTTAAATTCCTTGAAAGGAAAACAATTTCAGATCCTTCGTATAGTCAAAATGCCTTTCAGTAGTTCCTCAGAGAACTCTTTGTACCTTAGCAGAAACACAATTTACAGCTCACAAGACCACTAGTCCTTCACAAATACTATGACTTGTAAAAAACTCAAAATATGAGAAAACAATGAGCATTATTATTATAACATTTGGTCTTTGCTTCAAAGAGTTCTTCCATGAAATGGGGGTTTTTTTTCTTATAGAAATGCTCTAATTAGATGTTTTACACAACAAATTCATAACCAAGAAGAATATAAACTGGAAAAGAGAGTGTGGTTTTCCTATGTTAGCTGCATATAATCTGACTGTAATTATTCCCAACTGGAATATCCAGGCAGAAAAGCAATTTTGCAATGACAGTAATTTGTACATTTATTCTAATAACATGTTGTGCCCTTAATTTTCATAAACCAAATTTAAGACTCTTTTTTTTTTTTTTTTATTGGGTTTTTTTTAATTGTATGCACAGCAATTCTAATAATGAAGCCTTCTAAGTCCCTTGAAGGTAATGTAAGGTAATATAAGGTGAGGAGAGGCTTGATTGTGCTGACTGCTTACAAATGCATTTATTTCCATTTGTATTAGCTTCATATGATGGCACCTCACCTTACAAGTGAGGGAACTAAAGGACAAAATACTTTCCCATCTCTGAGACAGTGACAAGTCTGTAAACAACCCCTTGGGCCATGAATCCCAGTCTAGGTATAGTTTGACTGTCCCTAACAGCTGTACAGTTAGAGCAGGAAGAGGCCATCTCTTTCAAGGTGGGATAGGCAATACTGAAGTCATAGAATCACAGAATGGTGAGGGTTGGAAGTGACTTCTAGAGATCATCCAGTCCAAACCCCTGCTCAAGCAGGTTCCCCTCAATCAGATCCAACAGGAACATATCCAGGTGGGTTTGGAAGCCTCCAGAGAAGGAGACTCCACACCCTCCCTGGGCAGCCTGTGCTGGGGCTCCCTCACTTCAACAGTAATGAAGTTTCTCCTCATGTTTAAGTGGAACTGTTTGTGTTGCAAGTCTGCAAGTTCATTTTCCTCTTGTGCATACAGGGAGAAAATGAAGAACTGTTTGACAAAAAATAGTGGAGTTACACAAATGTAAATGCTGTGTAAGTGAAAGAAGAATCAAACCCCTTATCTTTCCACAGCAGCAGTGGAGTGCATTGACTTGTCTTTGCAATAACCGTAGTTAGATCAATAGAAACTGGACACTTTTGCCTCACTCCCACAAGACCCAGGGTAGTTATACTTACAGGGATTTAAAACACCATCATTTTTTTTTTTTAAGACAGATCAGCACTAATTTCAAATCTCTTTAATACACAAACCACCTGACCTCTAAGGTGGCCCTGTGGTGTTCCTAAAGGCTTCCCGGAGTGGGATGGGATGGTAGTCTGAGGGCACAAACTGTAACGAACATCTTCAGATCAGACAATCTAAGTGACCAAATGCAGAACTGCTGTGTCCTCACTCCCAAACCAAGGCTTCTCAGTTTGTTTTTGTAGTGAAACAACTAACCTCACTCCAAAACCCTCCTGGGGCCCATCGCTTTAACTTTTCCCATGATGTAGTTAGGCAAGGTCAGCAGCAGTTCAGAGGCAAAGTTTTCAGTACCCGTGGCAAAAACTACCAACTTCTTGTCTCCTTTAGGTTTGGTTGCAGGACAGCTGTTGGACTAGAGAGACAGCAGATGCTGAGGATATAGACAAAGTGCACTGTACTGAGCAGAAACCATTGTCTTCAGTAGGATTCTGTCTCAGGCTAGAAGTGCTCTCATACTTCATAGCAAAGACAAGCCTCAGACTTTCAGAGGATGTTTTCCTTTGTTCTGCTATAATGAATCAGTGCCAATTAACCAACATTTAGTTTTAGCTTGAGGAAGAAAAGACAGAAATAATTATGCCTTGACACAGACATCCCATCAGCTCCTCCAAACCTATTAGCCACCACAGATAAATTGGCAATCAGTTAACTGAGATTAAAAAGTCTAAAACACAAACCATCTTTTACAGTCTTCTTTCCTCCCAACTCTAGAGCCAGGATGACACAAAATTACTACTCAGCCTCTGCATATGTTCATATAAATGGAACATTACACTGTCCATAAAACCAGTTTTGTTGGTTCATACCAGGACATGGGTTCTGCTGACACTGAAATACAATGTGGACTTGTTCCAGGCTCCTCCTGACCAGGGATCAGACTCCTGACAAGTCTGTAAGGCATCATCGAAACAACTATATTACAAAATCACGGAATGGTTGGGGTTGGAGGGACCTCAAGAGACCACCCAGTCCAACCTACTGCTAAAGCAGGTTCTCCTCAGTCACGTTACACAGGATTGTGTGCGTTATCACAGAATGGTTAAATCGAGAGTTACATGCCATAGGTTCAACTTTCTCACCGTAAAAGAATTTTGCAGTCTTGAAGACAGGTTGTTGTAGATGGATTAAACACGTGAAAAATACACATACTAGTGTGGAAGAGGAGGATAAAGTTGCTGTAGCTTTAAATGTTTACAAGGTGTCAGTCTGCCTTTCTTATTGACCTGATGTAAACATCTGCTTAGGATCGGATGCACAGTGTCCTTAGACTCCCTGGACCGTGCCAGTAAGATCCCACTTTCTATAAACACTGGAGATGAATCAGATGAATCCTGCCAAACATCTGCTTTCATTTATCAAAACAGGGTTAAGAAACTTGATCGGAGTTTATAAACCTCTCTGGGGAAGGGACTTCTGGTAACACAAACAGAAGGGAGGCAGTAACACTGAGCGGGAAGCTGCCTTCGACCAGCAGCGCCCGTCTTGTAACGCCTGGTGTCACCACCATTATTACCTGAGACAGCACCTGTATTTTTACTACAAATAAATATAATAAACTCAAGTGTAATAATCTACACGATGATGTCAAGCAGTCAGATTTATATCTAATCTTCATAGCTGCCTTTCAATAGTCTCTGTGGTAAAGGGTGGTTATCTAAATGGTGGATGTTGGGAGGCTGGGACATCCCTTTTTTCTATTGTAGCCAGCAACAGGACATGGGGTAATGGGATGAAGCTGGAATACAAAAAGTTCCACTTAAATATAAGAAAAAACTATTTCACTGTGAGGGTGAGGGAGCCTTGGCACAGGCTGCCCAGAGGGGCTGTGGAGTCTCCTTCCTTGGAGGTCTTCAAGACCTGCCTGGACATGTTCCTATGCCACCTGATCTAGGTGAAACTACTTCTGCAGGGGGCTTGGACTAGATGATCTCTAAAGGTCCTTTCCAACCTCTACCATTCTATGATTCTGTGATTCTGTTTGTTTGGAGTGCTTAGCATTTTGATTTTGTCATTATTCACACCACTTGTGCTTGTTCTCTTTTTTCAAATGCATAAAGGACATGATATTTAGTTCTTTTGCTTGCAAGTTTCTCACTTGGACTTTTCTAACATCAGCAGTGAGTAAAATTACACCTTTTTTTTTAATCCAGCAAATCCAAGCATAGGGTGCACTGAAGGATGATCTGTACCATTGGTGCCAGTGTTCAGTGTGACTTGGAATCCTTGGGGAATTCCAGAAGAAAACCTGTGTTGTGGTCACATTTAGACAGGAGGAGTTATAGACTCCTTAAGTAGCTTGCTAACTGCCCAGACCTAAGGAATCAAACAGTAAATAATATGATAATATTGGAGGTGGCTCTTGTTGAAGGCACGCGGGGAGTTATCGCAGCTCAGCAGCAGGGAGCAGGGAACAAGACCGCCATCTTTTACTCAAAAGAAAGGTGCTTTTAGTAAAAGTAACTACTTAGCCAGACCCTTCAACTGTAAATATGAAAAAGTTATCATCACATCTGTCTCTAATAGCACTTGGAAAAATCTAAATTCTACCTATACAGAAGTTACAAAGATTGCCTGAGTGACACATAGTGAGGAAGACATGAGATGTGCCAAACCTGCTAGCTCAGGGACAAACAAAGTATTAAAACAAAAGGAGAAAAGTGTGTTTTAATACAACAAAACAGGAGCACAGGACGTGGGTAGGGACAGAGAGCATCAGCCTTATTCATGGAGAGGAGAAGAGCTTTGTATTTTAAAAATAAATCCACTTTCACTCACACCCTTGTACCCACATACTCACAGTAAGGAAAAAAACATCTGTCCATCATCCAGGCACTGAGTCACATCTGTCCAGGGTCTGCTTGAGATCCCTCGTGGTGACACAGATCACAAGCGTCACAGCTCTGCGTCCTCACCCTGGCTCCTTCCACAGATGTTGACCACCCACTGCTTTGGGATGTGTTTCTTTAGTCGAGTCTGAAGGTGTATTGTTGCCAGCTTCAGCTCAGCTTAGCTTTGCGTGGATAAATGTGACCAGAGGTGCTCTTCTGCAACATCACCTACAGTGATTTAGATGCCAGCAACTGCAGGTGCAATCCCATCTCCTAGATGGGAGATCAAACTACATTAGACTTCATCCAGTGACCCAGAGACTTTGCAAGGGCCCAGGTTCCTCCTCAGAGATCTGTGAAAGGAGCTGCATCGAGATGGCCAGCTGGCTATAGATCTGACTTTTGAGGGATTCCCAAATAAGTGCAAATAATAAAGCATAAAGATTGAAAACTGCTAAGCTAGATAATGCAAGAGTCTTCCAATGGCCCTGACTATTGCTATTCATTGAGGTCGGAAGCTGTTACAGAATTTTTCAATACATGATTGAATCTGGGCAGCCTGAGCTGTAGAAGCAGAGGGAGGAAACCCAGTGACTCTGGAGCCAGGGCCCCTCAGGCAAGGAAAGGGAACATTTTCAATAGCTTTTAGAGGACATGTTGGCCAAGTCACACATGTTGCAGCAGTTCCCTGGCAACATTATAAAGCTAGAAAAGCAGAGTCAGGTGAGCTGCCTAAAGGATCAAAAATTGCTCCCTACTCTGCAGCATGAGTAGGCATTTGTGGGTTTTAACTGCCTCACAGTTGGAAAGCAACCTCTTGAGTGTAGGATTTTAGTGGCGATCCTAGGCATGGAATTAGCAGCAGCTCCTCAGAAGGCAGAAATCTGCTGTGACATTGACTACTCAGCAACTGAGGTGTCCCACAGCAAGTTTGGGGTGATAAAGTCCTGCCTCCCCCTACACCTCCATCCACCCACCACAGGACAAGTTGCTTGCACCAGCAGCACTGGGAGGTGAGTGGGTCCCACTGGCAACTGTTCTTTATTCATGATTAAAAACCAGCTTTTTTGGGAGGGGGCCTTAAAACTTGAGTTTAAAGTTTGCTTCTCAGCTGGATCAGTCCTTGGATCTGAGTCCCAGTGTGGCCATGCAACTGGTGGTACCATCAAAGTGGTGTGAGTAGGGAGGGAGGAAGCCAGGGGAGGGCTAGGGACAGATCCTGCCTGCAGACCAGTGAGGTATGACTACTACTGAGGATGTAACATCGTCTCAGCTCCAAAGAGAACAGTGGCAAAACAGCCTTCATTCCTTGAACCACTTCAATATTTACCTGCCTGGATAGCATTCCTCCTTGCTTGTACTCAAGTTTTCTGCAGGTGGCATCTTCTTTTCTACTCCAGAACATATGGAACGTTTATTACAAAAGCAAACAAGCCCACGATTCCTAGCACTCAGATGCATCCAGCTGTTTCTAAAGCAGAAGGCATTGCTAGCCCAAGAAATACAATCTTATCCCAAGGCCTTGAGAAATTCGGTGGCTGTTGTGTGTTATCCTCTGTCAAAAGCAGCTCTTGGTCACGGGCACCTGAGGATAACAGACACTGATAAGAGGATCGCGGCCTCCGCTGCTGCAAACGGTCCTACTGCTCCCAGTGGGTCAGGCACTGTTTTGTTAAATGAAAAGTCACCACAGCCTGGTGAAAGTCACCTTGCAAGCAGTGTATGAGGCAGAGCTCCCACCTCCAAGTACCCTGTGTACCAGGGGGCCTCAGTTTAGGCTCGAAAGACTGCAGGCTGCAGCAGTCACAGGGGTAGCAGCATCTCTCCTTGCAGATACGGACCATCAACTGCACTACCCACCAGCACCAAGGAACCTTGGAGAGATGAGGGTAGGACAGCAAAACTCCCCCTAGCAAAGGCTTTTGTGAGATGGGGTGACTCTGGGGTGTAAACAAGGCTCACCCTCATGAAAAAAACAGAGCTAAAGAGGTGACTGGGTATCCTTTAAACACGTTTTAACAATAGAGGAAGCCTACATCTGAACATGTGTTTCACTTCCCTGCAGATACATAATAGCTGTGAAAGAATCCTGGAAGTACAGGGAAACAGCAGTGACTTGCCATCCCCTTGATAACAGAGGCCTTGAAAGAAGATGTGCTCCATGTCCTCAAAATACAGTGGTCATAAATGCTTTCCTAATTTGGGGGTTTTGGATGCAAAGTTTGCATGGCCTTCTCCAGAAAGAAACCCTATTAGCACATCATCCCATCCCTTGATTTCTCCACTGGCACAGCCAGGGTAACTGGGCTGTCCCCACAGGAGCACTGGGAAGATGGATTGGTTAATATTTGCTTAGTGCTCTAGAGATAGCACTATATAAGTCTAATTACATTTTATGCCCTCATGCGATAAGGATGTCATCTTGGATTAGAGGGGATTAGTTGTTAATGCCATTCCTGTACATACCGGTCCCCTCCAGGGCTTTGATTTCTGCTGAGAAGGGTTTTCACTCTGCTTTCAAACCAGCAAGGTCCTCCTAGTTATGTTAATGAAGGAAATCAAAGATGTTTGGTGGATGAAAACAATCTTTGTTGGATACTTGGATATACCTTCAGTCAAGCACAGGTGTGTGCTCAGTGAATGCTGGTGCACACTTAGTGAAATTCTCTTGGCACCCCTAAACATTTAACAGGGCCAAGAGAAGGGGGTTGCCTGCATCCCTTCTCTGTGCACTGGGCTCCAAACACACCGCCAAGTTATTAAGTACAAATCTAGGTTAATGTTTACACAGAGACTGCTGAATGCCAAAGGCAATGGAGTGAGAAGGCACATGCCTGGAAGGATGGTGGGGTAAAATGCTATGGTCATTCCCTCATCCCAGCAGCGGCCATCCCCTTGTCCCAGCAGCAGCCATCCCCTCATCCCAGCAATGGCTCTCCCCTCATCCCAGCAGCAATCATCACCTCATCCCAGCAGCACTGCTCCCCAGGGAGTGCTCCCAGCTGCAGCAGTGGCCCAGGACATGTGAGGAAGGAATGTGGCTGCCATGCTGCATGGTGAGGGACAAGCAACTCACAGGGATTTTGCTTTCCTAAACCCACTGGTGTGGAGTTTCCATCCCCTCACCACAGTGAGCCTGACTGCTCTCAGAGGACTGCCCGGAGAGCCAATGCACCCACCCCAGGTTGCAGAGATCCCTCTGAGGGATCCCCTTCCAGCACTCCCACTTGCCCCAAGCATTGACTTATCCCTGGCACGGGTAGGATTTCAGCCACTAACTCTGAAGGAAAAGGCCTGTCCTGTGCCTGCCTCCTGTTAGCACGGGATTTTCCCAGAGGAAACTCGGTATCTATCACCTATGCTGAACACCCAGGCTTAGCCAGGAGAAAGGCCCAGGCTCCTCTCAGAAGCAGGAAGAGAAGGATGCTCCTGGCTCTCAGCCTTCAGCTGACAGACCAGCTTTGGCTCACCATCATGGTGAAGTGCTTCGTGGAAAGGAAAATCTCCCGGGACTTCTCAAGCCGCATTAAACTTCTAGAGACAAATCCCACCATAGTCCTTTAATGGGGATCATCTGCAGCCGGGTATAAACCAGGGAGCTGCAACAAGAAGTGGTGGGAACTGGTGAACAACAGCAAAAGTCTTGCAGATGTCCCTCAACTGTGAAACAGATATTCACTCAGACTGCATGGTGATGGCCAGGGACTCACATCAGCACAGGTTGGCAGAAGCACCTACTGAAATCCCAGGAGGAGGTGGTCTTCTCTGCAGCTGAAGCTGGGAGCAGAGTCTGACAACCTGAATTTGTTGCAGCATCAGTACCCACTTGAGCAGAGAAGTGCTCCCAGAGTGAAGGAGATCTCATTGCATGAGATGCTGAAGACATTGGAATGGGTTGTGGAGAATGCTAAAATCTTGGCAATGGTGGAACCGAGCCTTGTCCTGAGTCCAGCTGTGATCAAACAGCCTGCTCCATGGCACGGGGTCTTGGGCAAGGACAGCCTGAAGCCTCAGTCAGCCCTGCACAGCAACTCCTGCCATCCTGGCTGCGGCATGGTTCTTTCCTCCAAGCCATGGGAAATCAGCTCTACATGCAAAGAAAGCACAAACATGGCTTTTGAAGTTTATATTTCAATGGAAATAGGCAGCTGGAAGGCTAAACTGTGCATGAAGGAGAGAACTGGGTGTCTTTGCAGTTATACACTGGGAAGTTCATGTCTGCCAAACAGGGCAGCCTATCATTTACAGGCAGCATTTTGGGAAGAGGGTGCTCCGTGTTCATAGAATCACAGAATGGTAGGGTTGGAAGGGACCTTTAGAGATCATCTAGTCCAACCCTCCTGCAGAAGCAGGTTCACCTAGATCAGATCACGTAAGAACGTGTCCAGGTGCATCTTGAAGACCTCCAAGGAAGGAGACTCCACACCCTCCCTGGGCAGCCTGTGTCAGTGTTGTTCACATTCAATAATAAATGAGAAGATTTTTTTCACTTGTTAACACAAAATGACCCCAGAGAGAGGAGGAACTGTGTTCAGAAGAGGTTTGGGGTGCAAAGGGCAAGTCCTCGTGAGGCTGGGCCTTGAGGGGCTGTGGTGCTGTTACCTTGTGAGGAGCTACTCTGCGCCCGGGAGCTGAGGGTACAACAGCTCAGATGGGTACAGTGGAGAAACTGAGTTTGTTTCAGGGTCCTCTGTGCTGTGACAAGACACCTGGCGCTGTTTAGAGAGAACCAGGCACTGTCCTGCACAGGATTGCCCAGGAGTTTGAGGTTTTCATGGGAATGTTGGAGGCAATGACAACCATTTAGTCCCTGTCTTGCAACAGACTGGCCCTTCTGCTGGGTAGGTACTCCCTGTCCTCCTAGGGCAAGAGGAGCTAGGGTGTGAGTGAAGGCATTATTTAACTGTCTCCAGCCCAGCATCCTTAGCTCTGGCCAGTCCTACAAGTCAGAGCTGAAGCTTGCCAAGAGGCTAAATTTTCACCTCTAAAAAAAGGTCAAGATTTTGAGGGAAAAAGGTTAGTTGGGTGTCTGAAACAAGACACGTCAGTGGAAGGCAACCTATGCCACAAGAAGTACTGGTGGCAGCTGCAAGGCAAGATACTGGAGGACACAGGGATGCAGATGCCACCAGGGTGCTCTGGTTTGGCACAGCCCATCCAGAGCCTCAGCAGCATGGCCATTATCCTGGGAGCCCCGAGCGTCACGCTCCTTCAGCTCTCAGACCGTCCTCCCTTCCAGCAGCTACTCCAATTGCAGGGCACAGAGCCAGGCTGTTGGGGAAGCCAGCAGGATCCCATTAGCAATTTTATCAAACTCACCGTGTTTTGGCAGCTTGTTTCCATTTTGGTGAGTCAGCAGCCTTGGGAAGCATCTGAGGCAGCCGTGAAGCTGGAGGCCAGCACGTGGGCCGGGGCCCCAGGGACACGCACCTGACCCATCTGCTTGGGCACCGTGCTCAAAGGAGCCCTACAATGAACTGACCCACTATTTGGCCAAGTTCTCTTCCAGCCTGTTCCTTGTCCATCAACAGAAGAGCTGGTCCAAGCTGAGTTTTCAGGTTAAGTGGACCAAGCTGCATCAGGTTGAGATGACAGGATTCGCCCACTGTCTCGTTCGCTCTGTAAGCTCCTACTTTACCCTTCCCATGCTTGACAAATCATCACTTTGTCAAAATTAGGCCTGGAAACAAGTCAACTTTATTACTCCACCTATTAACACATTTCCCTCATCTAAATGTTTCTTGCTAAACCCCATCCACAGAGAACAGATCATCCCCCTCTTTGCATTTGCCTCCCCGCTATTTGAGGGCTGCTCTCATGTCTCCCCAGGGGCTTTCTGTTGCCCATTATCCAGCCCAGATGGAGCTTGCTGGGAGTCATCACATCCTCACTGATCTCTGGCCCCCCTCCAACCTGCCCGTGTCTTCCCTGCCCCACTGTGAAGCCAGACTTTCTTTCCAGCCCTTCTCTGCAAATCCCCAGTGCCTTCTCCCAGCAGGTCCTCACACCCTTCACTAGGATTTATGGCCTGACTGTCACTCGGCAGGGGTGAGGAGTTCACGCCTTCGGAAAGATGGAGGAGATAGGGCAGGGGATTCAGGCAAGAGGGAAGCCAGCAGATGGGACACTTGCCAGGATCCAAAAATTACTGCCAGCCCTCGCTCCTCTCCAGTCTGAGCAGGGAGTTTGTACGCAGGGAGCAGAGCTGGGTCTTCAACATCAGCTGGGAGCGCTTGGACTGGAGTTTCACCTGTCCCAGAACAAGAGATGGCTCTGACATGGCTCTGGAGGTGCAAAGCAGGGAGTAAAACTGTGCTGGGGACTCACAGCACAGACCAGGGTAGTGAAGCCCTTTCCAAGGGAGGGCTTTATTTCTCTCTTTTTTGTTTCCTTTTTGTTGTTAACCAGGATTATAGGAGGACAGACAGGCCACAAGTCTCACCGGGCAGCACTCGGCCACCCGCCTCCCTCTCCCAGCAGCGTCTGCAAGGCTGCAGGTACCTCCTTGCAGGAAAAAGCAGGAAAAAACTGGCAGGGAGTGGAAACAAGTGGCAAGCAGATTAGAAACCCAGCTCCTATTTATAGACCGGCAGTGAGAAACAGCCCCTGTGACAGGGCCATCCGTTTAACCCTTCCAGTCCCAAGCACCAACCTGCCCAGAGATGCTGAACCAGTCCCAGCCTGAGCCGTGAGGGAGTGCTTTGACACAGCAGAAGCAGGAGAGATTCTGCTCCAGGACACCCGTGGAGGGGACAGGGGGCAGATCTCAGGCATATTGGACCTTACTGGGGCAATTCCTCAGCACAGATGATGGGGAGGGAGATGAGGTTACTGGTGTAAAGAAGCTGTGTCAGCAGGACAGGAAAGAGAATTATCCCAGTGTCCTGCTGCACAGGAGCCAGTGAGCCAAAAATATTTCCTCTAACAGGGAGACAAGAACAGACTTTAGGGGCAACATCCATGTTTCCAGCCTGTTTTGTGACCTCTGAGTTTTGACAGGGTTGAAGATAATAGGGGCTGTTGCTTTAAGGGCAACTGCATATCCATGAGCTCCATTGTGAATTAAAAACAAACCCTAATCTAGGTGCACCTGCTTCTGCAGGGGGGTTGGACTAGATGATCTCTAAAGGTCCCTTCCAACCCCTACCATTCTATGATTCTATGATTCTAATGTTAGCCCTTGGGGCACTCTAAACAGAATAAAAGAGGTGCTTACCTCGGTCACGCTAGGCTGGACTTCAGTATAACCCAGTTTATTTGCAGAAGAGAAAGGAACAGGTTGCCCAGAGGAGTTGAGGGTGTCCTATCATCGTAAGTGTTCAAGGTCAGGTTGGACAGGGGCCTGAGCAACCTGGACCTAGTGAAAAATGTCTTTGCCCACAGCAGGGGAGATGGACTAGACAATCTGTAACTGCCCTTTCCAACCCAAACCATTCTGTGATCCTGTAAAAAGATGTCATAGCTGCTTAGCTGAGAGTTGGTGCTTGGTCCCTGGCCAGCAACCACTGCCTGTAATGCAGATGGCTTAGTGAGAAGCTGCTGCATACTGGACACAGACAGCTGTTCCATGCACCAGCACACAGGCACCAGGGAGTATTTTTCCCTCCCTTCCACCTCCTGCAGCTCCAGAGGCTCAGTGGCTCCCCGAGGCTGGCTGCTCTGGGATCACCCCTACTCCCTGCACAGGGATGGCTGTGCAAACGTGGGGCCGGGTCCAGGCAGGTTTCATTGCAATTCTCCATCATTTAAGAACCAAACCTTCACCCTTGAACCCCCTCAGCTATAGGCCTCAGCCATTTGATGGCTCTACCTCTGGATGAGACTTTCCAGTTGTTCTCCCACTTGCTTGTGTCAATAGTTATTTTTACAAGATTGCTTTTCTTTACTTCTTAATTGATCTAAATCCTTTCCCCCAGCTTTCTTGTTAAAGGTGGATTTAAAGTGAAGGAGTTCATTATCTCAGCCATTCTTGAGTCATTATGAATTTCATCCCTCTCCTCGTTAATCACTCATTACCTGCCAGCTCTGGAGGGCTGCTTTGTCCCCGCTGTGTTTGTGAGCAGCTTCCCTGGCACCCTGTAATCCCCCCAGCCCTGCGTTAGCTGGCTCTGGTTTACGCTGCCTTCACTTTCCCCTCTGCAGCCTGTTCCCCTGCTCCCTGTCTCATCTCCTCCCCTCTCCAGACAGCTCCTGCCTTCTCCTTGTGCCTCAGCAGCTGTTTCCCACCAAGCCACAGCCTCAGCTCCCTCAGGGGGGTCAAAGCCCCACAAGCATCATGCCCTGTGCATCCCCAAGGGACAAGAGCCCATTCCTGTTAGCCCTTGTGCTGGGCAGCAAGGAGAGTTGTTGGCTCCTGGTTAAAGGGCTGGCACTTGAGTTTGGATATAAATAGCCCTTTTTTTTGGAAAGCAGTAGTACCTGACGACTTATGACAAAGCAGCATGGAGAGCACAGTAGTGTTTAAGAGGTCAGTGTTTCCTGAGTCTTTGGCCGCAGTCAGATGCCCAGGGAGAGCCTGAAATGTGAGCAGCTCCTGTGCTACAGCTGCAGTGGTGTCATCGTCCTCCTATCCACACAGCAGTGCTGCCCTGGGAGGGAAGAGTAGACCCTGCTACTGAAACAACCTTCTCTACCCATTTCACATGCACACATCACCTGTAGCTCCATGTGAATGTGAATGTGAATGGATCATGACAGGGGATCGCGAGTGATGGTCCTTCTCTGGACCTAAACAAACACATGAGCATCCAGTGTCTGCTGGCAAGATACCCCCTCTCTCCCAGCCTGATGCTCGGCTTGACTTCCATGCCTGTGTTGCCCAAGCAGCTTCTCAAAAACCCTTGCAGGATGACAGCTTCTCCAATCACAGCGGGGCCTTTAGATTTATGGTCAGTATCACATGCATTTCTGCACTGAGCCTCCTCCCAGCAGGCTCCTGCTGGGGCTGGGGGGGCATTTCCTCGACTTCATGGTTGTGTATGAAAAGGTAAAGCAGAAAAAATGTGTTGGGTTGAGAGGGGAGAGAGGCATGTGTAATATTTGCTTGGGGAGGGTAAACAAGGGTTGCACAAGCAAGCAATTGGGTTGCACAATCTGAAGCAGTGGAATTATTTAACTTAACAAGTTACCACTGATCAGCTGAGCTGCACTTTCTCAGGGGTTTTAAGCCAAAATATCTTATTCTTTAACTGGAGCAAACTAAGATAACGCACCTGGTCCAGGAGTGCAACTCTGCTGACATGCACTGAGCCAGTGCTCCGCACATCTCTCCGTGGGAGGGTCACCACATCGTTTGAGAAGTGCAAAATGTTGGGCTGTAAAGAAAGAAGCAGCAGTTCTGACCCTCCAGGACAGAAAAAGTAATTGAGAACAGGCTGCAAGTGCTTAGAGTAAACCTTAAAGCTTGCCAGGAGTCTGCTAACTACCTTTAATTGCTGGCAGCAGCTCGGGTCCTCCACTGTAGGGGAGAGCCCAGCAAAACTGTTTAAGCCAGCAATTACAGCCATTCCTCATTCTCCATCTGTGAAGCAATCGTATGGCTTAGGGCACCAGAGGACTTTGTGACAAAGGAGCTACAAGAGACAGATACATTGAGATGGTTCAATAAACAAACATCCCCTTTGTCAATGTGCTGCAGTCTCGGCCCTAAAGAACGTGCCAAAAACTGGCACAGAAGGAGGCAGGAGAAGATTCTTTTCTTCTGCTCCTGTATTTCATTTGGAGTAACTGCTCTAGGATGCTCCTGTCGCATTTGTCACTTGCTGTGGCTGCACCCTGCAAAACTGTTGCCTTCATCCACGTTGTTCCTGCAGCAAAGAGGAACAACCCCCAAAGGTGTGAGCCTTGGCACCAAGGCCCCTATTTCTGTCTTTTCCCAGGAGCTCAACACCAGGACAGACCTGGGCAGTGAGTGCCTAGTAACATGAGCCACTTCTCTGCAAGGAATTGTGTATGACGATGGTCGGTGATGAGGCAGCAGCTGCAGCTTCATCTTGGTCTTCCTTCTTACTTAGAACCTGAGCATCAGCACGAGGGTTCAGTACAACCCCAGCACAAGGGACAGAGGGGTGCTCTCTGGAGAGAGGGTAGGTGAGTGCTGAGCCTCCTCTGATCCAGTCTTTGGTGCTCCAGAGGGAAAGGAGACATCTAGTCATGCAGACACCCCTCTCTGCATGAGTCTTGCACAAGCTGCCAGAATGACCTATTCTGCATCTGCAGGATGTCCCTCTCCTCAGCCCCCACAAGGGGTTTTGCAAGGACGGACCATTTTAAGCACGTGTCAGTGAAATCCAGCTCTCCAGCTCGAGTTGTCTAATACCACATTTGCAATGCCTCAGACTTCAGAGCTTTTCCAAATCCCTCAGGGCTCTAAGGCTAGTTTAGGCCAGCATCTGGAGTTGTACAAGATAGAGCTCTATTCATTCTCTTTTCCCTTTCTTATAACCTCAGGTACCTGGCACTGCTAGAGAGAAAGCCACGTGGGAAGTGCTCTGGGAAGAGGCTACAATTACTGGGCAAGAGTAAGGCTTCCCTTGTGCTGCTCTGACACACAGTAGAGTCAAGAAAGACTCTGCCACCACGGGGATGTCGGTCCATCTGTCACAGGGAGAACTCTTCACTCCCAACTGGGCCCCTGAATCTTGACACAGAAGGGTCTCCAGGCTGGCATGAGCAGGGTTTGGTGGCAGCCAGGAGTACCCAGGCAAAGGAGAGGGCAGTGAGGGCTGGGGATGCTGGGGAGGGTCTGCAGCTAAACAAAGCAATCACTTGTCTAAAACTTCCCCCAAAACTGTTCGAGTTGTTCTAGCTCAGTAACTAACTGGAGAGTAAAAAAAAAGACAGGTAAAATAATCCTCTTGCAGGAGGAGAGAGGATCACTTAATTAGTAGAGCCTTATTCAGCATATGGTCAGAACCACTGTATCCTGGATGCTAGTGCTTATGCACCAGAACACTCTCCACATATTTCCTACATATTCCTGCCTGTGAGTATTCACATCAAGAGCCTTACATCAAATCTAATCTCCTGGGCTCTCCCACCTCCCTTGCACCCACCAGAAGGTACCTGAGGGCCTTTTACCTTAATGCTAAAGGCACAGCATCAAGGTTGAAGTCATACCTTAGGGAATTAATTTTGCTGGCACAGGGCACAGTTTCACAACTGTTTTTTTTTTTAACTTATGATGAGCTGTTATTCTCTCAGGATCACACACAAACACTTGACTGCTCAGGCTCCCTAACCACTTCAAATTCAAGTTCTTTGTCTTTTCATACCAGGCACAGACACTCATGCAGTTCCCAGCATCCCCTCACCACCCCAAATGCTTCATCACCCGAAATTCTACTGTCACGTATTTTTGAGGAGCTGCAGCCCATCGGGGAAGGACTCGCAAAGGAGTTCCTTTAATAAATCGAATCTTTTTCTCCTTAAGTTGAGTCTGTTCTGCCCGTGACGCTAATTGCCGAGTGATGTCACTGTCCTTATCTCAACTCACAAGCCATTTGTTATATTTCTCTCTTTCTCCTGTCCGGTTTGGGATGGGGAGTGATTTTATGACTTGGTGGACACTGGGCTAAACCACCACAGCCTCAAAAGAAACCCAACTTGCACTTGTTCTAGGGCAAACTCAAAAGGTTTTATTTTAATTTTTTTTCTTTTTTTTTTTTAGCAAATTCTATCACGTAAATGTTAACAAAAAAAAAAAAAACAAACCCATCTGTACAATTGCCATGATACACTCAAAAGTGAAACAAATAAGATATAAATACAGATATGGATGTAACATGACAAAAAGCGGAAAAAATAGAAAAGAGGAAAACAAAAATCCATGCGCATGAACACGGTGCCAAAGTCATTTCTCATGGCTGGCATCTTCCAGAGCGGGTTTTACATCCCGTTTAAAACATCCTTAGCAACGTCCTGCTGTATACTACAAAGGTCTAGTTTCTTTTCCTGTCCCTTAATATGTAATATTATGCTCGATAAATAAAGGGGTGGGGAGAAAAAGGTTCCGATGGCAAAGATGCGAGTTACGTTACTGAGAACAGGTTATTGGGTAAGCTAGGAAGAAGCAATAGAAAAAGACAGTCTCGTAGTATTGTAATCCAGGCAAGCACACATAGTGTACCTTAAGAAAAGCCACATGCCTCGATATTTCTGCACTACATGAGAACTACAGTACGTAGATCTGTGGGGTGGATGGAGCCGGTATTTGCCCATGCCCACGGAGCACTGGTGCAGCCAATGGCAGAAAAAACATCCACGTCGGAGATTTCGGCAACCTTGCAGCCAGGAGCCACTGTCTGCTGAGAGTTTGCTCCCATTCAGACTTTTAAAGCATGGTGGGAAAAGAAACTTCCCTTCTTTTTTTTCCGCTTTTCTTTCCCCCCCCCCCTTTTTTTTTTTTAAAGGTACGAAAAATTGAAGCCCTGCATCATGGGCAGCAAGAAAAAGAAAACCAAAAAAGGCAGCTGCAGTAGGAGGCTACTGCTTGGAGAAGGTGAACACAAGCTTCACCGGTGCGGTGAGGCACTGCCAGCATGCAGAGCCTTCTCTCTGCAAGCGTGCGTGGACACTGTGGTTTGTAGCCAGAGAGACCTTTATGCTTTGCTGAAGACAACACAAAATGATTGTACAGCTCGTTGAAGTCGGAACGCTGGAGATCAGAGAGGGTGACATTCGGAGTTAGCCCTTTGAGTACTTCAAAGGAAACGCACAGACACAAAAAAAATAAGCAGGTTTATGGTCGACATACTAAACAACCCTCACTATGTACATTGTATGCAATGATTTATAAATACCTAAGCAGAATGCTTTCTACTGTGTACAGGTACAGCATACTTCTAGAGTACTCAAAGGATGAACAGTTCCTCGACTGACTCACTCAACAAAATTAAGTAGCACGTGAATGAGCATCTGTTGACAAAGAGAATGGGATCTGCTTCAGAAGGTGAGGCTGGGTTGTGCCCGTGGTGTGGGGCAGCTCAGGCCCACAAGGCAGCGCAGGCCCACAGCCGCCTCCGAGGACAGGCCCTTCCCTCCCGCTGCAGAGCCAGCACACGTGCCAGGGCCACTTTCAGGGACGTTACAGTGCGTTCACTCTCAGTGCATACTAACAGGATTTTATAAAACATTATATAAAGTCATTTGAGAAGGAATTCAATTCCTGGAGGTTTGCTACAGTGTGCCATTCAAAAACAATAAACCAACAAAAAAAAACCCAAACCAAAGAAAACCCAAAATCAACCCAAGAATACAACAAAACCCAAACAGCAAACGGTGACGGACCAAGCTCCATCACGGCTGGGAGGGACTAATTGCTATCTGGTCAGCTATGCTGACCTTCTGAACCCCAGAACTGGAACAGATGATGCTGAACTGAGATGAGGAGAAAGAGGCATCAATACTAAGCAGTTAGAGTACAAATTAAAAAGGAGACACAAAACAAACAGCAACATAAAAACAACCCCCCTACTAAAAGTTGAAACAAGACAGCTAATTGCTGCCAACAAGGTGGCTGAATATTTCCTCAAAAGGGAAAATAAATTTGCGTTAAACTAAAATATTTGAATCATTAAAAAAAAATGTATAAAGAATACTCTAACAAGCATACTGAAAGATGGTGAAAAGAAATGGTCCACAGAAAGGGGGACACCAGCAATGGGGCAGCCGATCCTCCCTCTAGTGAGCCTGTGGGAAGACCCTGGGGGAATCTCCACCTCCTGGGATGCCAGTTTCTCCTGCCATGGGAAAGATGAGGCATCCTGACAAACCCAGGAACAGGTCACCTCCTGTGCTCTCCCTTCAGCAAGGAAAGGGATCGCCAAGCTTTGCAGCCCAATCCTGCACAGTTCCCCCACCAGTCCCCAGATCCAGGGACTGGGAGGGGAGCTGGCACCAAGTGTCACCTCCCAGCACAGCTCCTCAGGGCTAGGGCTGAGGGACAATGGGGCTTTACCCTTTCCATTGCAGTCCCCAGCTGTATTACTGGAAACTCTCCTCAGCATGGTGTTCCTTTAGCTCCCCAAAGGGGATGTGGAGGGGACTGGAGAGAGACCAGGGCACTGAGAGCAGCCAGGGAGCACACATCCAGCCCTGCTGTAAGCTGCAGGTCCACTACCCTCTTGCAGAACTGGCACAGGGAGAAAAATTCCTCTTCTGATCTGTTGCAGGTTTTGGCAGGGGGAGGGCGGGGGGGATGACATGCCCATCAGTCAGGATCCAGCCCAGGACCAAACACAGCACTGGCACCCTCCTGCTTCCCCCAGGTTACAGGCAGAGGCAAGGGAAGCTCACCCTTTGCCAACAGAAGGCTCTCCCTTTGGGAAAGGGTGGTGCCATGGGTATTCAACTGCTGCTGGTTTGGCTCTGGCTTGGTCTGTGTCATTAGGCTGCAGGAGGATTTGCCCTGCTGCACCCTCACCCAGAGCACCCTGCTGGCAGCACTGCCCAGCAAAAGGGCCCTCTGCACCCCTCCGAAATGCAAAGCTCCCAGCAGGGCTCTGCGTGGGGGTGGCCAGGAAGAAGGTTTCTAAAGGCAGCTAACGGCACCACAAGCTTTTCAGGCACAGGAGGGGAGCTGTGACAGGCAACCAGCACCATCTCAGCTGGATCAGCAGATGCTTCCATGGGGTCTTGCTGTCCAGTTTCAGATGCCTCTTCTGTCCTCTGGGACAAAAGCACAAAAGGAGTTGTAGAGACAAAGCCATTCACCATCCAACACCAGTGGGCCAGGTCAAAGCATCAGATCAGCCCTTTGACACTACAGACTTCCAGCAAAATGCAAGTACCCTCCCAAGGCAGCGCCAAGCCACAGCCGTGCCAGCTCCCACTGATACCCTTGGAGCCTAATCCAACCCTCACCTGCCAGACTCCAGCAGCCCACTCGCAGGCATCTGTCCAACAACTGGGACTCAGGTTCCTTTTGGGGAGTAACAATTAACCCGGAGAGTCTTCTGAACATATGAAAGAGCCAAATGGGTTGTGAAGAGAGGAATATTTACACAGTCAATGAAGGGAGCAAGAGCCCAGCTGTTTTGCACAGCACAGCTGGCTGCAGAGGGGTTACAGAGAAATCAGCCCATCAGAGGTCAGAACTATGTACAAAAAACTCAGATGTTTAAAAACAACTGACTGTTTCATTACTCACTTGGTATCTCTCCGTACTAAAGCATCTGAGGCTGGAATCACAGCCACATCTGCAAAGATCTCCTCACGGAGAGCCCTGCACGTTAGGCAAGCTGCAACAAGGAGCAGAAAAAGGACCACAAGACTTGTAAGAGAAGAAGAACTAGCCAGAATGGCTGTGGCTGTGGGAAGAGAGCAGGTAACTAGCACACAGAAACCAAAACAGGGTATGAACTAACCCAACAAGATTTGTTTGACCTTTACGTGTGTCCCGGTTCTTAGACTCAGTTTTAGAACGCTCACCTAAACATATTTATCCGAGATCTCAGCAGGCTATACAAATATGTTTAAGTATGGCTTTCTGTTGTTCACTTTTAATGAAGACTGCAACACAGACCTTGCTTCCTTTACATTCAATACCAGTAAGATTCTACATAAAAGCTTTTAAGGGACTAAAATACTGATTGCAATAAATATCTGCGTGGCCTCCTTGAGCTGATGGAGTGCGCCAGTGAAGAGTAGCAGAAAGGTCTCTGAGAGGCACCGTTGATTGCTTCTAAGTCTACACACATGTCCACAGATCTCCATTAACTGTGCGTTGAAACATCTGAAGAGGAACTGCTGTTGCTGTTGGTGGTCTGGGCCCTCTTTATGTACAAGTTTAGTAGCTTCATCTGAAAGAAAGAAACAGAATAACAAATGGAGAGACGATGTCAGGACAACCACGTGGACAGAAGTCAACTGCAAATACTGCAACTTGCATTCTGCAGAGAGCTCAGTTTTCAGGGAGCTGACACTGGACTCTCTGGAGAAGAAGCAGGAGCAAAGCTGAGGGTACTTCAGAACTGCTTCCATGGAAGTTACAGGCAGATTTGATGGGATTTAGAAAAACCTCTCACGTTTCACTTGACAGACCTCAATCGTGCCGCCTGCTCTGGGCAAGTGGGATTCCCAGGCAGGTCAGTGGGGCTGCTGCCACACCAGGAGCCACGGGGGTCCTCCTAGGAAACACCCTCAGCCTTCCCTGCTTTACCCAGTGTTCACTTTCAATGACATTTCAATATCTCCACTAACTCAGTACATCTAGTGAAACTCCTGCTGTTATGACTGTATACTTCCTCTGCATGGGTTTGTCTTGTGCCTACCACCTTAGCTCCAGATCCTGCCATGACTCATGCACACCTTTAACTTCAAACATGCAAGCAGTCTGAGTCATTACTCACATGTTTATAGTTGGTTGTGGTGAACTAAGTCCACGGCACCTAGGATACTGGGATCATAATTTCTACAATGTTTTATAGGGAGATTTCCTAACTGCCCAAATACAACGAGGTAAACCTCAGCAATCACAGCTGTCTCTTCCTAGAGCAATCCAGAGGCACAAGCAATTTACTCAAAGATTCGATTCAAATAAAATCCGAGTGTCCTCAGTCTCAGGTTGTTTAGGTCTACACCACAATTCCTACCCATGAAAGAAATTGCTGTTCAAATTAACAGTATAAAGTCCTCTGAACTAAATTGCTATTCATACGCAGAGATTTACTTCAGAAAAAAACTATGCAGAATTCATCATGAAACTGCAGAGAAAGCTTGGCTATGATGACTTCAAACAGGAGAAGAAAATCTTGTGACAGCTTCCCCAGCAGCTCTGAAAAGCAATAAAACACAACTCATCTCAAGATAAAATGCCAGCTCTTGTCTGAAGGACAGAGATGAATCAGGACTTGGTTTCACTTGCAGCATCATCTTGCAATTTTGTTGCTCATCTGACTCCAAGGCACAAAGTCCTTTGATGGGTCACTTGAGGAACACATCTGCTATGGTATTAAAGAGTGAAGCTTTACCTGCGTTTCCACCAGCCATATTCACATCCTGCTGCTCAGGGGACCTACTCTCCCATACATCCCAGCCATGTGTTCCCACCACTCTGTACCAGATCACCTGTGCAGCTGCAGGGCAGGCTGAAAGCTCACAAACAGGGATTGCAGATGTGGTTTTCAGCCAGAGCAGCTGCCTGATCTACTTCAGTGCACAACCACCCCGGGGATGCAGTACCGAAGGGACAAGGTGAACATGGCTGCAGTGGGAAGGGCTCACTTGCTGGCAGCTTGCAGTTACACATGACCAAACTCATCATGGAACCCATCTCTGAGCCTCAGCACAATCTTCTTAGTGGGATTTCAAATGCTCACACTGCTGAGCAAGTGATGTGCTCTTCTACTGCTGCTTGGGAGGGTGAGACAGGATTTAACAGAGTATGGGGAACTTGAACCAGAGCTACCATGAAGCTAGTAGTCTTGCTGTGAGTAGTGCAAGCCATTCAGAGGCCTATTTTAGAAACACCAGGGACACGTTACTCTTGTACCTTGCTTCCTGTGAGTTGTGCGAGATGAGGTTTCAATTCTTCTCCAATTACTGAATATATTGCCACCAGGCAAAACACACTGGCTTTACGGACACTGCTCTCCGTGTTATCATAACCCTAGGGAACAAGGAAAAAAGGTCACAAGTTAAACAGCACTCACCAACACCTTTGCAGAGCAATATACTAAAGAGCTGATGAACCCTTTGCAAGTGTAGCTAACCTGCCAGAAAGGCTATGTTTCATGTAACAGTTTGCAATCTGAATACTCAGAGTGAAGGAATACAATCAACCAGTACATCCTATTCCATTCCTTTTATTATTAGCATTACTATCATGTTATGAGTTATTACTATCTTGTTATTTATAGCATTAAGCAACAACACACAGTTTCCCAACATGAGCTTTAGGACTCTACACACTCCTGTGTCCAGTTCAGATGACCATTTGTTATTCTGGATGGTCAGGACTTCTTGAAGGGGAGCCCTCATGGTCTCAGCTTGCCTTCAGAAAAGTCTCTCCTGAGCCAGACCTAACTCAAAGGAAACCAATCCTGCTTCTGAGGGCAAAGTTACACGCAGAGATGCAGCAAAAGGGCCTGATGGTTATCTCATACAGAACATGAACCGTATTTTTTTGACATATATGCTATCCAAATATTTCTGTGGACAAAATAGCTCTATGTGGGCCTTAGTGCAAAAAATCAGAGCTCTAGTCTCTTAGATCAACTGTCTGTGTAACCTGGACCTTTTGATGTCTATCAGGGTAAGATATACCACAGAAAAGAACATGTTGAAAGACCCATGTAGGTGTGCTGAGTCTCTGGCAACTTCAGGAGAGCTCGAGCCAGATCACTCAGCAGCTGGTGACATCAGTCCTGAACTCAGGCAGGGATTCATGATTAAGCAGCCATCCCATGAGAAATGCAGATACTCTGCTGGCAGGGGTGGGTGGTGGTGTAGCTGAGAGGCCAAAATACAGTCTGAAATAACAGTCTGCAATCTCAAAGAGCACTGAACTATAAAAGCAGGAGAACCATGTGAGTGCAGAGAAGCAACAAGATATCGGGGACTGATGTGGAAAAAAGGCTGAGCCCAGACCCACAGCAGAATACCCATGGAGACACAGTCAGGACACAGAGCTATCTGGGGGTCCCAATCCAAACTTATCCTCAATTTATCACGTGCTTCTGCTTGACCTCGAGTCCCCTGTGGATCTGGCATTTTGCTTTTAGGTGCATCCCAAATTGCTCCCATGGGAGCAGGCAGATCCTTGTGGTGTTGAGGCCCAAGAGGGCTGTGTGCTGGTGGGTGCTGAGCTGGAAGAGTCGGCTCCGTATGTACTGACAGGATCATCACCCCACCCGTGCACTCACCAACTTGCTCTTAAGGGACCCTGCTTCTGGTATTTAATAACTTAGCCCAATGCTTAAGAGCACTCTCAGGAGATGACATGGGCTCAGAGCTCTCCTCTGCCTGAGAGTATTGAGATGCAGCACACGGCCCAGCTCTATCTCCCCAGCTCTGCAGGAGTTAAGGCTTTGCATCAGGATGCACCCAAGCACTGTGACTCTCCTCAGCCAAGCTCTTTTCTTGCATGGAGATCCCCATCTGCCATGGAGGCCATGGGGACCCCACTCCAGGCTGCTGAGCTTGGGCCCATCCAATGTCTCTCCCTCACTCTACCAATATCTTCAGTATAGTAAGGAAGTACACAGGTCATCCCCTCCACACACAGTCCTTCAGCCAGAAGCATCCCAAAATAATTCCCAAACACAAGGAGTAGATTCCTTCGATTACAATGAGTTTCTAAAGTGAGGAAACATCACTGTCAGCTCCAAGGTGACAAATGGCAAACGAGGCTCCAAAACAACGTCCATCCTAAGACACGGAATTTAATGAAACAAATATCATTGTTGCTCCCAAACTTTTATGGTGTATTGAAGCTCCACTGGTCAGAATGTTGTCTCCAACAATTATGGATGGAAACTTTTTACAACAGAAGTTGAGATCAATACAGAATTGTCTGATTCCCAGAAACTGAGATTTAAGAATTGCAAAAGCTGACTCTGCAGATGGGATGAATGTTGGGATGCACAAGGGGAATTTCCCACTTTGCTCTTGTCCTTCCAACTTTTTGTGCTCACAATGAGGAGGCATCTTTATCCCAGTTCTCCACTGAAGGCACACCCACCCAGACATGTCTCCCCAGTCATTTTGACTGATTTGTTCCTGTTGCAATCCCTCCCCAGTAAACACACACACACACACACATTCTCTCTCCTCCCTTGCCGCTACCTCCCCTTTATTTCCTTCTTGCTTGCAGGCTCATCCCAGCCCACTGGCAGTGCCAGCTGCTTGTGCAGAACTGAGACAACACTGCTACAGCCAGAGCCAAAAGCTAAACTCACAATGTAAAACCAAGCCTTAGCACTGGCAAAAACAAAGCTCCCCACCCAGCCTGAGAGGGTTATGAAAGAGGCTGAATGAAGTCAGCAAGTAGTTTAGTCTCAATTTCAGAGAGAAAAGAGGGAAAGACTAGCCTGCTTGTTGGGATGCATATTCTAGTGCAAAGTACAATGAAAGCACAGAACACAGCTCAGCAGAATAAAAGGAGACTACAAGATGTATTGCTTGGGATGCACTGAGACAATGTAAGACGTGGCTAACTCCTGCTCTTAAATGTGTTAATGGCTGCTACCAGCTTATTTAGGAGTCAGGCCAAGGCATCTAGTTATGGAACACATACATAAGATCTGAGTTTTCTTTTCCTTAGCTTCAAAAACTTCAAAAGCTCAAATATAAAAACTTTGAGGGACTGAAATGAATTTACCAAAATCAGGCCCCAGAGGGTCCATAATTCTCTCATACATCACATACTTCACAAATTACTCTGTGGTGGTTTGTGCTCAGGAACATCTGTGAGATGGGTTTCTGTACCTGTAACAACCCAGGGATGATATCAGGAAGCAGCTGATGCAATGATTCTTTGGAAATCCTCTCAATGACTTTCGTCTGCATTTTGATGGCAGCTAAGTTGATTGGATAATCTGCAGTCTGAATGATAGGGCAAAGCACCTTGATGCATTGCTCAGGGTGGATGGAACTCGCCAGGGTGGAAGCAGCTTCTTCTGCAGCTCTGATGACCTGGAATCAAAGCAGAGAAAAACAAGGTCACATGTCACAGCCAAAACCACCAATGTGCACTAGGAGTAACTGCCAGGAAATGCCTGGGGATGTTCATTTGGAGACTCTGTCAAGAGGTGATAGACTCAGAGACTTCACATCCTTCACCTCCAGTGACACCTTTGTTCCAGCCAGTGGTAAAAAAATCCATCCTGTCTAATGAAACTGTGTCAAAAGCTGTGGCTAGTCTGGTGGAGCTGCGTGTCACCCAGGGCATATAGGTACCCCATCCTAGAAGCAGCAAGAGGACAACATTTCTCCAGCCACCATCAAAGAATCTAAACCCACCAGCTTTGGCTTAATACAAAATTTGTCTCCTTAAATATTATAATTATAGAATCATCAAACACCAGGTTGGAAGGAACCTCAAGGATCATCTTGTCCAACCATTACAGGCAGATGCAAGGCGTACACAAGATGGCCAGCACCCTGTCCAATCAAACCTTAGCATATCCCACACTGGAGAAGATGAATGACAGCATTGCACCTTTCAGTGCTCATCTCACCCAAGGAGTGCTTGAGTGCCCAGGCTGAGGCCCCCGGGCCTGCACAGACCTGTACTGCCATTTCCCACCCAAATTGTGCTGTAACGAAACCCCGGCTACAGACACAAAGAGGCTTTGGGATGGCCATGACCAGGCAGTAGTGCTCTCAGCACATCTAACCACTAAGGAAGCACTGGGTTCACCGTACAATGTGAGAGGAAGAACACATGGGAACAGTGCAGCACCTTCTGCAGTCAGCCTACACTGTCAAGTGGTCACGTGAAACAAGGGGGATCCTGAATTCAACTCTACTCTTACCCTGAGGGAAGGCAAAGTCACAACTTTCACCCTCTTCCCCAGCATGTAGGACAGCTAACTGACAGAAGATTGTGATCTCTCTTCCCACAAGAGTTTATTCATTTTACATTTAACAGTAATTGCATAAAAAACGTGCCCGTGCTAATTGTCAGGCAACAAAATGAAGCTTCCTCTTAGATGCACTCTTCCTGGCACAAATCTGTGCTCCCCATGTTATTGTTTCAGTACAAAAGATGGAGAATGCTTTTTTTGCTCATCTTATCTCAATCTCATCTTCGCAGAGCTTACTTTTAAGGGAGGGTAAATCCTAAGTGGACACAGATGCCCTGCGGGATAACTTAAATCCAACATCTCAACTCCAAGAAGAAAGAAGCATTCACAAATCCTTGGGATCTCCCAGGCAGTCCCTAGCTCTGAGCCCAGGAGTACTAACACAGCCTTTCATGGCAACCCCTCTCTTTCCTGACCATGTGGAAAGCTCAGACACCTAACACCATTCCTCCCATCCTAAGCTGAACCATCTGGAGTTGTCTGAAACCCATACTTTGAAACCAGCACCAGGAACTGTGGCCAGACAACAGTGAAAAAAAGCAAATAAATCAGACAACAACTCTCCCATCACTTTGACTGAAGACATAGCTGCTGGATTCCCCTCCTTCCCCTATTCCACACACTGTCATGGTATCAGACTCGAGGATTTCTGTTTGCGGAAACACATAGACAGATGTACCTCTATCAAAGCCTCAAAAGAAGGTAAGCCTTCAGTATTTTTAGGTAACTGCTGTGGATAATGTACAAACCAAAAGCATCTAAAAGCCTATCTCTGTCCTCCCTAGGAGAAGAATGTCTCCCTGCCTGGATTACAAAACTTCTTCCAGAAAGGTTTAATTGTTTTTGAAGATAGCAGCAATGAACAGTGACCAGAAGAGACCATCTCCCTCTACAAAGCCTGTCCTTAATCTTCCACTCATGCTGACAGCTACCCCCTTGAGACAGGAATGGCCACAAGGTATTTTATACCCAGGGAAAAACAAAACTCATCTATTTGGCTCTTGGCATCCTCTAAAGCAAACCCAACAGTGAACATGATCTCAGGGTACTCCAGGTAGTACAAATACTGCATGCAGGCAAGGCACAGGCAGGATGGTGAGGCAGATCCCGAGACCTTGACTGCTTCTGTGTTAGTTCCCTATTTACAGAAGAAAAGCTGTCAAACCACTCCATCTACTTCAGGCCTTTCTCAGCATTTAATATTAAAACATATTCCAAAAAGAATGGCAATCCACATTGTGGTCAACGTTAAAAAGATTTCATCCTGAAAGTCACAAGCAAAAGAGAACAATTGTTTTCCCACTTCCAGCATGTTCTCTCTCTTCCACCTATACTTTTTTGCAGGCTCCTCTTCCACTTCACCCATGAGAAAGTTAACACTTTTCCATGTAAGCCAGTACTAGTTTAGAAGGAAGCACTATGTAACTTTGTTGAGAAAAGAGAGCAACACTTGAGTACTTAAGGGAAACCTAATGTCATGCTTTGGAACCGTGGTGTTGAATTGCTGGAATGGATAAATTCAGGAGCTTCCAGGAGGTTTCCTTTAAAGGAATTCAGTCTTTGGCACTGCAACTTTTCATAGAATCATAACAGTTGGAAAAGACTTTTAAGATCATTGAGTGCAACCACTCACCTCACACTGCCAAGTCCATCACTAAGCTAAACCATATCTCTCAGCACTTCATTTACGCCTCTTTTCAATATCCCCAGGGATGGCGACTCCTTCACCTCCCTGGGCAGCCTGTGCCAGTGCTCAACACCCCTCTCAATGAAAAGGTTCTTCCTAACCTCCAATTTAAACCTCCTATGTTACAGCTTGAGCCCATTTCCTCTTGTCCTACCACCTGTTACTTGGGAGAGGAGACTCACCCCCACCTCACTACAGCCTCCTTTCAGGTAGAGAGAGATTATGTCTCCCTCCAGCCTCCTCTTCTCCAGGCTGAACATCCCCGGCTCCCTCAGCTGCTTCTCATCAGACTTGTGCTCCAGACCCTTCACCAGCTTCATTGCCTATCTCTGGACATGCTCCAACACCTCAGTGTCCTACTCGCAGTGAGGGGTCCGGAACTGGACACAGCACTTAAGGTGCAGCCTCACCAGCACTGAGTACAAGAGGACAATGACCAACTTGTCCCAGATGGCTACACTATTTCTGATCCAGGCCGGGATGCTGTTGGCCTTCTTGGCCACCTGGGCACACTGTTGGCTCATGTTCAACCTCTGTTGATTAACACCTCCAGGTCCTTTTCCACAAGACAGCTCTCCAGCCACATTGGCTTTCCCTGAGATGAAATACTGCTGCCATCAAGCTTTCCACAAACAACAGAGTGGACTTAGAGAGTCCAGATATCTTGTGATCAATTGAACATTCACAAGCAGTCACAAGTTTCTAGCTAAAAATCCCAGCCTAAATATTTGGACACAGGCTGCTCAGGATTTTGCTTTGCAACACCACCAAATATTGTCAAGTAAATGTTTTCATAGACACTCTGAGAAAGAAAAGCTTGGCTAGATCACAACTTACTCTTGGGCAGACTCAGATCTCAAATACACTATCGTAAAGCTTTGAGACAGGACTAGGTAGAAAATTCAGTGAGTAATTGTGTGCTTCAGCTCTGCATTCTGTGTGCATGAAGTTTACCATGCAGGTTAAGTCGCAGGTATAAGGCAAATGTATGAGCCAAAACCTTTCTTTATAAGTCTGTGATCAATTCCACACATAAGGGGTTAAATTAAAGCTGAACATTTTCACTGAACCAGCCAGGGTTCCAACAGCGACAGAGGTTATGTGTATTTTGTGCACCATAAGGTCAGCAAGAAAAGTTGTAAAGGTGCTAGATTAATTTATGCCACTGCAAGCCTTCCTTCTAGCAAAGCTGCCCTTTTCTAGCAAGGCTCTGGCCAAGTTTGCACAGCAGCTGGCTATTTCACATCCCTTCTCCATGAAGCGTCTTCCCTCTGGACACAGCAGGACATGGCACATGTGCCCAGTAGGCTTCCTGCTAATGTTAGCTTGTAAATGTGGCAACACCAGGGAGACTTCCAAGTCTTATGGGAGCACATCTGGCAGTGTCTACATCTGAGCCACACTTCAGCAAACCCCTTAAGCATATGTTGAATAACATGCTCCAGCCTCACTGACGTCAATGGGAGTCAGGCGTGTGCTTACACGCTTGCTTGAATCAGAACCTCTGCAGGTAACGAGCTCTTGGCTTCCTTGGAAATGGCTGGGAGGGGACAGAGTGTAGGAAGAGGTAGGGCAGTACAAGTTGAGAGTAGGCCAAAAAAGACAAGCTCATCTCTGCCAGCACAGAACACCAAATGCCACCATTCTGCAATGCAAGTACCAGCTCCGTCCAAAAGCCTTTCCTTCCAGCTTTGGCAGAAGAAAACATTCAGCCACCCAGACCGACTGCACAGCCCGTAAGGAAAAACACATCTCTGAACATTACACAGTATGCTCAGAGTACCACTCACCTGGTAACACCAGGGAAATCAGCAGCATTTCCACAGAGAGGGAAGTGTGTTATCAAAAGATACAAACTGCCAGGCCATTTGGCAACAAGAGCATGCAACCACAGCAGAGTTCAGCTAAGATATTTTGCCTTGAGGCACAACACTTTTGCACATTATGCATACCACACAATATCAAAACCATCAAATATCTATTTTAATCAGGGCTTTAACCTGACCAGTAGGTTGAAACAATCTTACAATGAGTGTCTGAAAGGAGCAAGCAGCATCAAACAAGAGGTCTTCCTCTCATCTTTGGAGGTAAGATCAACAGATACACACTGGGAACTGACAGGAGTGGCTGACACTAGCAGCAGATACTACAAGAAGTAGTGAATATGAAAGGTATCCTTTAAATTCAAGAAAAAGAAAGGGTGTTGTATGCTGCACTCTCAGAATGGGCAGCTAAGTGTCCAAAGAGGATTCAAAATTAGACAAGCTTACTGGAGAAAAAACACAAAGGCCAAAATCCAGAGTGGCAGGCAGAAGCATTAGCAGGGGAAGGGTGTAAGCTTCAGACCACTGGAGGGAGTGAGTCTGTCCTCAGAGAAGCATCATTGTATGTCTGTTTCTTGCTAGTCACTGCAAGGTAGGGTAGCAAGCAAAGCAAACTTTACATCTGACCTAATATAATTATTCTCAGTGATCTCAGAAATAAAAAAAACCTCCTAGCAAAGTCATCAAGTGATGATGGTACCTGGAAGAGGCAAATTCAAAAGGATGGCAAAGAAACAAGAAGAGAGAGAGCCTGCAGTGTTTTAATAAAACACAGACATTAAGCTGTGTGTAAGGTATGTCACAAACGTGATTTTACCTCCCAGTAAAAGTTTAGAGCAAACCATGACTTGAACTGGATAGTTCAATACCATTCAACACATGGCAGGTAAGCCCAGGAATGTAGATTCAAAAGATAGCACTACCTTAAAGAAGCAGGTTTTTCTCCTTTCCAAATGCTTGCTTACCTTACACTCTACAAGCTAGAGACTGGATTCTGCTGGAGTAACAAAAGCCATGTTTGCTGGTGGGTTCCTTGAAAGAACCCACAGAGATCTTTCCAGTGAGTCTCCAAAGAGAAAGAACAGTTATACTTCACTCAGTTGGCTTTAGGGAAGGAATCATATTCACGTCCATGGAGCCAGAGAGATACAGTACACAGGTAAGCTCTTCACCTCCAACAACATCTTCCTTAATGCTATAAAGGGGTAAACCTCGGAGTAACAGGTTAGGCAATCCCAGGAACATGCACATGAAATGCTTTCTGATGCTTTCAATGGGAGGAGATATGCTGATGTGCAAATCTAGGAAAAGGTGCTCAAGGCAGGCACCTGTCACACAGATCCCTTTCTTTCAACAGAAAAGCACATCCATATTCTAAAAAATCTGCTGGACCATTCACACTGGTTTGCCTGGTTCACAGTTCACTGAAGCCATGAGATCCTGTTTGCTTAAGACAGACACAAACCAAGCCTCCATCTCTTCCATTTAATTTCTTCTACTCAGCTTTTACTCCCAGTGCACTGCAGATGTTGCTTGCTGCCTGACGGCTACAGCAAGCTGCTTGCCTGTGGTAATCTGCTCTTGGTCAACATGCAGCAGATTTCTAAAGGGTTTTGGTAGTTTCATTTCTGCTTTGAAGAGACAAGCTAGTAGCAAATAAGGAAAGAAAAATATGTCCTGACTCACCTAAGGCAGAAAACGATTCACAGACTACACAGGGCATCAGTGTAACACTCTGGGCAGCATCTGTACCCCCAGGTGAGAGCTGTATGTAGGACCAGAAGCTGGAGAACCTTGTCATCATTGCTAGTGCACCATCTCTTCAGAAAATCAGAGAGGATGAGGGTGTGAAGGTAAAACCTCAGTGAAAACTTAAGAGGCTTTCTAAGCTACTGTGAAACACAGAGTGCTAGAGAAGTTCATTAAGCGGAAGAACAAGGTTCTGCTTTTGGGCAAACACATGGCTATGTTTTAAAGCCAATTCTTGCCATCTAGAGGTGGTTACTTAAAGCCTGCATAAACTAAGCTGCAGGGGATAGAGGCTTACAAATACCTAGCCAGGCAAACTCCCATCCCTGAAGGCTTTACAGTCTGATCCAGACAGGAACAAACAATTAAGAACTCGGTTTCAAAGCAGGAAGTGGACTCAGCAATGGGGAGTGCTAAGTAGATGAAAAAAACAATGTGATTCTTACAAGGGATTCAGGGCAGATGAAGTAGATTAGACTGCTTCTCCTGTGCACTAAATATTTGAAGCCTGTTGGGAATTAGAAAAAGCACATAAACATATACTGTGAAACAAACAACTGCCAAGATGCAGCACTTTGCAGCCTCTAGCATGGACTATTTATCAATTAACCTTAAAGACCTGTGATCATAGTGTTTTTTTTTTCTTTAGGAAGTTACATTTTGCAGAAATCTACATGGATCATGTCATCACCAGGACTGTTGCAAATCAATTTCTAAATGTCAGAAGTCAATCTAAAAGCAGGGTGGTAAGTTAAGGGATAGCTCTTTTAGAGGGTTACAGCAAAGAATGTTACATCTCAATATGCTTCTGGACCTTCTGATTAAAAAAAGACCAAAATTAGATATCTAAGACATGACGCGATAATCTTTCCTCACATGTAGAAAATATGCATCAGACAGGTCTATAGGCTTAGTTGAAGTGAAAAACAGAGGCAGAGATAGAAGCAGGGAATTAGCTGTGCTATGAGTCTCACTTTGTTTCCCAAGCTTATAAACTATTTCTGTTGTAATATACTCAGTAAGAAGAATTTATAATCATTTTTCTGGTATGAATCTGAAGCAATGTCGTATCAGTGGTATTGGGTCAGCAGACAGCATCGCTGCTTAGTTATGGGTGAGTAACTACACTGGAACAAATGAGTTAATACTAACTAATTGGCAACAGAAAGATGGTTCTCTTCCAAATAACTCCAAACAAAGAGTGATAAAAATCAATGAGATTTAATACCATCCACGACTTCAGTTACGTTCTAACGCTCCAAAAGTAAGTGAAAGGCATTTACATGTCAAGCCCCATAAACATTTAGAGTTGTGACTAAAGCAGGCTTGACTCTTCACAACACTCCATTCACATCACCCCAAGCATTGAATAGACTGTTATCCTACAAACAGTATAAAAAAAGGCTGAAGGTAAAAAAAAAGCAAACTACACATAAATGCCAATCCAGAGTCTTCTAGTCTGTAGCCCAAGGTTACATTCATTTTGAATCCTCATTCAGGCCTGTGCTTTGCCAGTCTCCTGCATTTGTGCTCACAAGCTGCATTGCAGCGTTCAAGTACCAAGTTTTCTTCTACTGTGTCCCTGGGAAGAGAACTGGTGCTCTTCACTGTGCTGCTCCACTGATCCTAGACCTTGCCTTCAGCTGCAGAAGAGTTCTAGCCATGGCAAAGATCCAACTGTCTAAGAACTTCTGCTTGGACCTGGAAAACAGTCCATTATCCAGGCATCCTAAAATATCCAACTATGCTAACAGTACTTTTATATTTCCAATCATATAACCTGAAATAAAACCTCACACCCTTTTTGTTTCAATCAATCTTTAACTAAGTATTGGCACATAATTGGAGGAGAGGGTGATATTTGCTGCGTGGTCAATGTGTTGGTTATAATTTGTTGCTGCATCCCTTCTGGCCGTGCTGAACAGCAGCAGTATTGGAATTTGGGTAGATAAATGGACCTTTTTGATTTCCCACGAGCTGCTGCTTAGTACAATGCCTTCTTGGAGACAGTGCCCAAGACTAGCAGTTCTGTGCTCTGCTCCTCTTCAAACTCTTGGTGACTTTGGATTGATTCTCCATAATGGAAAATGTGAACAATAACTTGGGGCAATTAATAGTTCTTGTGCTGAAGAGGAAACTCAGGTAAGAAAGACTGAAACAGATACAGCTCATTCAAAACAATAATCTTCTGCTAACTTCCATAGCCTGTTGCACACCAAAGGATCTCAAACCAGGATCATGCCTGTCTTCTATTACAAGGCAGAAGCAGCCTAGATATGTAACAAACCCCGGACTGACATCCTATCAAGGCATCACTGGCACAAGGATTAACACTTTGCAGTGTTAATCAAATCATACAGCATCTTTCCTTGAAAAGGTGTTTACAGTCTAGAGGAAGATTTCACTTTATGTTGTCTAAGGCCAATACACCGCTGCTTTTACCATTGCTCTGATTTAGTTAAAAAGAAAACTGTACAACAGACTCTCAGATCTTCCCTTTCCTTCTTCAGCTATTCTTTGAAAATGCCCTTCGGTCACCAGCTGATGAATCTTCACCTAATCTCCTGCTTAGGGAGATCAAGTCAAAGGGCAGCCCCTCCAACCCTGCTAGAGAGAGCAGCACTGCAAAGTCAGCAGGGAGAAAGAGCTGGAGGGCCACCACGGAATGGGAACTTGTGACCTTCTGGCCCAAGGCTACAAGTTTGACCAACTGTGCTATGCTCAAATGGACTCTCAGTTAATTTTTCACAGACTTAACAGAATCAGCAAGCCTCAGCTACAGGTAAAAATACCTAAAGCATGTTCCCAGGTATAACTTTAGCCTAGCTCATGTAGATGCCCAAGTGCAGGTTGGGAAACCTTTCTTAGCTTCATATATGCTGTTATTCTCAAACTACTGACAGACAGATGATGCCTTTCATGGGCTGCACCCTGGTTCTGAAAGCTCCATTGACATGAGGATCAGAAAACAAACATACATAGAATAAAAAATCCCACACCAGTGCTGCCACTTAATACAGCTGTGCACACACAACTTTTAGCAACACATAGCAAAACAGATTCCTGGTTCTGGAATCTATTTATGTTATTTATTTTTACTATTTAATAGATCCCTGCAGCATCCTCTCGTAACAGCTATCACCCAAAGGTCTTGTTGCAGCAGTTGTAAATATGATCCTTTTAAATTACAAAGATGCTACACAAAACCACTGTAAATCAAAAACATGCTATGTACAGCACAGCAGCTACTTTCTGATGTCAATACAGCTCTTCTCTAAAGTAGTGCCAGAGCTCACATCTCTTCATTCCCGGCTTCTACATTACTCTCTCTTGCTAGTAGACTTCTCTGCTTTTCCTCAGGAGGCATCTCATACAAACCCTGAAGAACACTTCCATCCCACAAGCCCTGAAGAACACAACATTGGGGAGATGAAGCATGGAGTGTCATGTTTTCAGCATCCTGTCTGATTTCTATGAAGCCCACCAGCCGATGGGGACAGTGAATTTCAAGGGGCACTAAAAACAATGCCAAAGACAACCTGGAAAAGTCTTGCTAGAAATGGTAGTTTTGGAGGACTCCAAAAAACTACAAAGGGCACTGAGTCAAGGTGAGCCGAGAAGTATGCAACCAGGAAAACTTGCCAATAAAAGGCACTCCTTCAGAACATAATGTTTTGTCTGACTGCTTTATCAGGAAATCAATTTACAACTGCCTCTTATTACTCTGAGGTGAAAATGACAGGAGTGCAAAGGCTCTAAATCAAGGAGAAGAAGGCAGGCAGAGTACGACACTCCTCATTCACTACACGACTAAACGTTTTCTCCTTTTTGCATTTTAGAGGAATCCAGCCCGCTCGTTTCTTTCCCTGAGGGTGTTTTGTGTTTTGATTTGTTGTTTGGATTTTTAAACAGCATAGTTGCTGCTACACAAAGCTAACATAACCTTGTGCCAGTCACGCAGTGCTCTAGAGCAGTCTCATCTATACAATGCTGTTTTTCATGGCCAGTGCTCTCCAGAACGAGATGCCTAAAGTTGCCAGTTTAGGACAAGCCTGTTGCAGAGAAGAATTAGGTGTCTTAGATTTCAAAGCAAGGACTTAGGTAATGAAGACACTACAGACACAGAGAAATTAATGTGTCACTTTTCAAGTTTAATTCAAACTTGCAACATGCATTAAATATGCAGTCTGGTGGTCATTCTACAAAGATGGACTTGAACTGTAATTTGATCTGCTTCAAATATTATCATCATGGCTTTTTACTTTTTGTTTTACTCCAGAATAATACTCTTTTACATTCAAGTTCTCTCACAAAAGGAAAATGCAATTCACCCTTCCCTTTGCTTCTTCCTCTGCCCCAGTCTCTTTGTCTTTCTCCTATTCCTCACCTGTTCCCAGCTCCCCAGTGTAACCAAATCTCACCACACAAGTCTCGCACACAGTTCTGCGTGAACATGGGCTTTGTCTTCTCCAGTACATTGCCTGTCCTTACCCATACAGATGGGCAGAGCACAGTGCCTTCAGTGTGCTCCACAGAACTATGAAAAATGCACTTTCTAATCCAGGGTCTCAGCTTCTCTCAAAATGAGCAAGGAATTCCTGGGAAGCTAATAAACAATTGCCTACAGTTCCAGATAGCTCCATGTACACTTACAGAGACTTACTTGGCAGACTTAATATCAATTTGTTCTCCTGCCAAGATGGGTCAGTGAGTTTGCCTGTTAAGTCTCACAGGTCCTGCATTTCTTTGGCAGGTCCATGTTGCTTTCCCAGTAGCAACACTGAAAGGCTCAACTCACCTCCTTATGGGAATCCTTATGTGCTTCCAGTGTTTTCATGATAGTCAACTCTGCGTAGTTCTTAAACCTGGCTGGCTGGTTCCGTAAGATCTCTCTCAGGACCCGCAGTGCCAGGGCTCGTATTGAATGCTGTGTGGCAAGAGAAATTCACATTAGGAAAAGTCACTTCTTAAAACTGCAGTCTGAAGTAAAACCTTCTGGCTTCCTGTGTCACCAGAAATCATATATCACTCCACCGGCTCCCGTGGAATAACTGGTGTTGCCAATACAATTAAAATTCAGAACTGGACTCCTTGCTTTGTGCAAAAATTCACTTTACACAACTGCTGTCACAGACACAAGAAAGAATCATAATGACTCTGCATTGTTAAATTCCATACTATTTTGGCAACAAAGTACAAATTTGTACCCAAAAGTCTGCATTACGTGAATCTATGAAGAAGTTCAGGTCATATTTATTTTACCTTTCCTCTTTTGCCTGGGTTGGCAGATATTAAACTGAGCTCCATTCACACAACAAAACTGTTTCTCGTATATTAAAGCAGTAAAATCAACCTCCTCCTGTAACTATCCCTACACTGCTGGAGAATTAAAATTTCCAACAGCACACCATATACTTTATAAGAAGTGTAAGAAATACAATGAATTTTAAATCAGGTGAAACCAAAACAGGAACTCTGAGTGCTTTGGAGCCTAAATATTGTAACATTCAGATGAAGCATGGCTCTGATGTGAAGGCACAGCAGGGTGCTGAGCCTTTACCAAATATTGCTGTGCTGCAAACTGAACAAACAGCCCCAAGCAGAAAATGTACATGTCTACGCTGTAAATTATCACTTTGAACAACCATCAAACATAAAACTGTGATAATAATGCAGCTTTTTTTTTTAATACTTCAAAACAAGTTGTCCTATAAAAGCATGATCTTCTTGACATTTTTGCGAGAGATAGAGTCCCATCCCACGAGATCTAACAGCCTGGATCCTTAAACCACATAGGGGGAAAAAAAAGAATATATTCTAGGGACCTTTATTCTCCTTTTTGTCTGGAAACATGTATGAGATAGTTAAGAGCTTGTAACTTCATTCTAAATCAGAAGGGAACAACTTTTTAAAACTCATAAGTTTTTGTACTAGATAACTTCTTTTCTGATTCTAGCTCAATTTCTTAGTTATTTGTTGCTAACACTCTGGAGGGAGGGGGAAAAAACTGAGACACTTCAGAGTATCTTAAAATTCATCACTGAACGCACTGAAAATGAAAGCAGAGTTGACAACCATCAACATTAAAAATGAGCAGCACAGCATCACTGATGAGATGCTCTACAAATGCAGGAGGCTTCACTTAAACTAACATGGAGGAGCTATCTCCCTAGATGGAGCAATCTACAGGAGAGGTGAGACAAAAAGAAATCTACATCTCACATCTTTGTCTCCAAGCGTTTCCAGCAGCAAGAGCAGAATGGTTTTGAAATGTTCCTCCCAAACTCCGAGATTGTCCTCCCTTGTGATCTTCAGCAGTTCCAGGAGAGCTCCTTTCCGCTCCTCCACCCGCTCGTTGTGGTTGGAGAGCTCTTTCAGAAGATCAGCCACCAAATCTGAATGGTCAATGGGTACTTCTAGGACAAATGGCAGCAAATTATTTGGGGAAGTAGGAAAAAATGATCAAAGATGCCAAGATTACTAACCTATTACACAACAAAGTGCACATAAGAAGGGACCCCCATAAAATGCAGCAAATTCCAGTTGGCCTTAGTCTAGCAGGCAAGAGAATCTTAATAGCTCACAATTCCAACCAAGTTCATACCACAGCTCATGAATCTGCACATAGCTTCTAATGAACCAGGAAGAGATGACAACTGAATTTCATTCAGTTCCAATAACTACTTCTGTGAGATGGGAACTGCCTGAACTGCCTCAGTTCTTTCCAGGCACGTACCCCAAAATCAGCGATCACATGCATGACCTTTAGATCTGAGTACAGTGACTCAGTGTACTGCAAAAGAATAAAGCCAGGGTGTAGCATCATTTAAGTGAAACGCTCAGTAACAATGAGCTACTGAGTTGTTTCAAAGAGTGAAAAGTCCCCAAATAGCATCCCTACAGATGAGTTTAGATGCTTAAGGGACTAGTTTGAGAGAAACTCTGGGCCAAGGAACACGAAACCTGCAGTATAACATTTTCTCAGTAGTCACAGATCAGGCTCTACTGGTACATAAGAGTACACAGAGTATTCACACCAAGCCTCAACTCAGATGCAAAGTAATGCACAGCATATGCATGGGCAGGTATGTATCCAAGAGCACTACCCATACGTAAATGTAACAGAAACAGCAAGCTGCCTGTAGCTTTACGAGATGCACTGATACAAACCATCCCGAAGCTGATCCATGTCATCATCAAACACTGCTTCCTTCAGGGCAGTCTTGTCGTAAGTGTTGATGGTGTCGGCATAGGGATAGGGGTTATATTCTCGAGCACGTGGCCCTGAGAAGGCGCGGGGAGGCTGAGTGTTAAGCAGAGAGGTTTTGTTATCTAAAGCCATCCTTCCGCCTTCCACCATGTCACTGCTTCCACGGACATCGCCGGTGGGCAGAGCGAGGCTACCATCTCTAGACACCTGTGGGATCAAACAGGGAGAAAAGACACAACACTGCTCAGCCTCTGTGGAAGATGAAGCTCCTTTAGAGTTCACACACCAACAGGAAGAAGTGTAGAATCGTTTGCATGTAAACTTCAGCTTAAGATCACCATATTTTCCCTTATATAACTGTTAATAAGCACAATCCTCATGATCATAAGGAAAAAAGCTACACTAGCATTTCTAAACTTCAGTTAATATTGCTAAAACTGCCCAGATCATAAACTTTGGAACAGGACCAATTTGTTAAGAAAGGGTAAAAAAGCAACATCCTCCTCATAAAACTTCACAACCTGCTGATAAAGGAGACTGGATGATGCTTAGCAAGCTAACATGAATAATAGAAGGGTCCCAGATGAATACTTTGGACCAAGAATCTTTAGCTTTGAAGGCTAAACTTAACCTACTAATGTAAAGTTCTTTGTCCAGAAAGGAGGCAAAGCTGTCACAGAATATCTCCAGTTGGAAGGGCCTCACTAAGATTCCTGTAAATTTTGAAGTCCATGTATTTCGCTAAAACAAACAGCATCACATATGGTAGATAATTCTGTAATGATTCATGCAGCATAAAGTGGCATAAAGTTTGTGCTCTCAGACTGGTTATGGGTCTTTCTGTACAGGAAGTACTAAACCTGTGAGGGAAACCACCTGTGCATTTTAAGAACTCACATTTCCCATTACAGATCTGACCACACACATTCCATGTGGAAGAGCCACCACTTAGCCACGCTGAGCCTGAGGAACACTAGCATCCTTTCCTCCACACACGAGACTCCTACAGATGTCAGAGTTCCAAGGGAACAAGTGACTACCATTAGTGAGACCCCCAAAATTATGTATCAAGAGTTAGCAGTCAATAAGTAATAAGCCAAAGACATTTGCAAAAACACAGTAGGATTGACTGGATTTTGGACATTAACAATGCAAAGGCAGGTTTGAACACAGGGTTTTCAAATGTCTCCTAAAAATTAATCAACAGAATACTTACAACGTCACAGTCTTTCTTCCCATCACGTTTGATGGGCTCGTTCAGGTCCTCTTGACTACGGAAACTAAATTTCTCAATCGCTTCTGTGACTCCACGAAGAGAGCTGTAGATTTCATCAGAGTTTAGGTTCTCCGTGTCATAATCCAGCATACTAAAGACCAAACGTATATGAAATGTTACATATGAAACTGGAACCCGCTTCTGACCGTCAACAAAAACAACGCCAAGTCGGAGACAGATGGTTTGGCGTAACCTTCCTAACGGTGACTTGTAACAAGACATGGATGGAATTAAAGCACGCCTTGGGTCTGAGTGTCCCACTCAAAACAGGGCTAAAACTAGGAGAAGCACAACTGATTTACACTGCTGCTAGTGAGGGGAAATCGGGCCCAGCTTTACGTTCCACAGCAGTGAGTGTGCAAGCTGCTGAGCCTACCCCCAGCACGGTAACAGTGTTATTTAAAAAGGAAAACAAAGAAAACCAATCACTATGAGAACTCAAAGAGTCGTGACAGCTGGTGGAAATGAAATCAATGACATTTAAGCTTCATAATATATCAAGTATATTCCATCAACGGCTTCAAGTGTGACAGTTCCAAAGGGCAAGGAAATCGTATATTGATATAAACCTTAGTCTGACACGTCCCGCTTTCTTTTTTGGAGTAGTAAAACCCAAACCACATGCATGATGCCTTGATAAAAGATGCTTTTCGTCACTTAGCTTGGGAATCCTATCACTCAAATCTGATGCTTTCCTTGCAGTCTGTCTGTCCCTCCGAAATTCCTCAGCAGCACAAAGCCACACAGGGTTTGGGATTCCTCAAAGAATTATCCAAAATTAAGCTCCAGGAAAAAAACATCTGGCAGGCAAGGGCACATGATAGGAAAAGGTGTGTCTAAGAAGTGAAGCTCCTACAGTTTGGAGAAAATGAAAAGTCATTCTTGGTAGGGCTTTGCTCTATCCAGGAGAAGCTGAGTTGGCATGACAATCAGTTTTCCAAGAGAGAGTCAATGAAGAGACCCAGTAACAGAACAATTTCTCTGGGGGAGTCTTGGACCTTAATAGAGCCAGAAGCAAATAAAGCAAAAGAATTTGAGATATTTACATCACGTTGTTTGTCAATAAACAGCAAGAAGTGGCTTCCTACGGGGGTAAATTACTATTTCTTAACAGTTTGGGAAGGATGACAGGATGGGCTGGGAGAAGGATAGCTGAACAAACGGCTGTGCTTCTTTGCCACAACAGAACAATTCCCTGTAAGGTGAGTGGGGAAAAAAACTCCAAAACAGAATCCCTTCTGAATTGTGAGTGCACAGCTAGTGTTTTCAACAGAACTAAAAGTGGGATGATAAATATCTAGAACCACAGCTATTTGTTTTCTGGAAGAATCTCAGGAACATCAGACAGAGAAGATTGGTGCTGCTCAATTCCTGTGGGATTAACACACTGAAAATAGCCCTAATCCCTGGCTCCCAAGCAACACACTCACACTACACTCACACAAGCACCAGTGCCATGGATTCTGGCAAAGAAACCAAAGAACAACTACCTAGCTTTAAACAGGCCAGTAAGAAAGAGAAACTACATGAAGAACAGACCCAAGATAAGGAAACAAAAGCTGTTTATCAACCTGCAGAAGTCAAAGTATTTAGTGCTTTTCACACAACTGAATGACACTAATGCACAGTGATGGCTTTCCAGACAAAACTGAAAGCAGTTCTTGGATGCTTTAGAAATATCAAGCAGGGACAGGAAAACCTTTGTTTCATATGATCTTGAAAACACTAATTTTGAACTCAAGCACATTTAATTCATAGATCTAAAGTGCTTCTTCATACAATATTTAAATGAGGAACCAAACTGCCACTCAAGAAGGCATACATGTGACCATACATGTAATCACACCAAGAGATGACATGGCTTACCAAAGGTCACACAATGGAATCCCTGGCAAAAATAACAAGAAAAGAGAGAAATAATCACAGATATACTGACACTAAATCTTCTGCTAAAGCCATCGTGTCCTTCCTCAGCGATGAATTTTGTACTACCTTGCTACCAAAGAACAGATCAAAGTACAGACTCTGCAATACTAAAGGACTAAGGCAATTTCTCAACAGAACCACTGATTTTATGCATTTTTTAAAGCACAAAACCACGCTGTAATAAAAATCTAAAGAGTCCAGTGATTTCCCACATCGAGGGTGAGCCCCTGGAGGAGATCACGTTATGGCTGTGTGCTACATGAACGAAAACTCCACGTGTGAACGCACATGTCTATTGACAGTATGTGTGCTGAAATACTTTACAGACAACATGATGGAGGAGATCAAAACCAAAATGGAACTACATCCACTTTTCAGGAAAAAAAAAACAAACAAAAAAATGATCCATGCAGAAAACTAGAGGAAAGTCACAGGATGAATAAGAAGTGAATAGAGATGAGCAGCGTTTCGGGATGTCACAACATTATTTTCCATCTTCTGCTGCACTAAAACAATGCAGCTCTCTAAAAGCTTATCAAAACACAATTTGGCAGTTTTCTGGACATGAAATACATTTTACTTCCATATGCTACTATTCCGTTTCCAATCCAAACTATGTTTAAGTTATCAACAGTTGGGCATCCTCAAGCAGTACACAGTAACCCACTTCCTTGGCACTTTCAGGCTCTGGGCTGGAATGTATGTGAAATTACTCCAAACCTTGGTGTCAGTTAATGAAAGTAAGAGAAAGAAAAAAAATCAACTAGTGTAACTCCAAAAATCAACATGGATTTCTTCCACAGATATCTTCGTGTCCTAGAAGGGTCAGAATGTTGATTTGAAGCTTTAATTATGCAGGTATTCACAGGGTTACGGACTATGGGATTCTATTTGCGCTCAGACATCACAGATTGATGGATTTGGAATGCTCAAAGAACAATTTGTTTCCTTTTCTTTCAATCGTTTTTCATTAGGAACTTCTTGCTTCAAGGAAAAGCTATATATAGCTCTTCCACAGACAGTAGGTCATGTTTAATTGAGGAGAAACCATGTCTACACAAAGCCTGTTGTCAGGATATAAGCTTCAAATCCAAGGAACTTAACATAAAGGTCTGACAAATTAAATTTATATTCAGAGGGGTTGATTTAACTAAATACTAAATTTAGCTAAAGAACAGTATGCAGATTGCAACAAGACCTGAAGGCACTGGAGGAGAAATAGATGTCAAAACCAGCTACCAATAACGTAAATCTTGTGTTAAGGACTTCTAATACTATCAATGTCCACAATGCTCCATAAACACACTGTCCAAGCAGCTGGTAAAATCATATATGCAAGCTTCACCCTTATAGTCCTGTGGGTGCTCGTTACTGCAAGTGTGAAATCACTACTGAGCTGTATTTGCCCACCTGAAAGCACTCACGTGTCACTTGTACAGTATAGCCAAGGTGAAAGACCTTGCCTGTGCCTGCTGAAAGTGCTAAGCAACTGTGTTCTGCATCAGAAGCCAACTGTGAAACACACACCCACTCAGGAACCTGGCAGGGAGGATGGGTCTGGAAAAATCCACTTTATTTTTTTTCCTCCCTCACTTGCAAGCTACATCTTCCTCAAGCAGCAAGGTAAGTGGCTGCCTGTCATCTCTGCTCTCTGAAAGCTACCTTCATCTCTTGTCCTCTTCCAAACAAAGCCCCTGCAAATCATTTCCCACATTTGAAAAAGCCCCACAGTGTGAAAGGTAAATAATACTGTGACACCTCAGACAAGTTGGTTTAACAGGTAGCTTGTTACCTGGGAGAGTAAGAGCGTCTGAAAGTCTTGTGGGAAGGAGCAGTGGGGATGGAGTTAGGCTGAGAAAGGGGAGGGGGGTGCTTCGACAGCCCATCTGCACTCCAACCCCAGAACCGACTGCCGTGATCAGAGGAGAAACGAAAGAGAGAAAAAACAGAGAAAGGAGAAGAAGAAAAGAAACAAAACAAAACTATAATCTGAGTGGCTTAGTGCTGTCATGCTGCCTTGGAGAGAGAGAAAAAAATTAATAGAAACAAAATTAAACAAGAATACTCCATTCAGCCTCACAAGTCATTCTTTTTGGCCTTTACTATTCATTTTCACTTTTGTTCCTGACATAATGATATAGTTCACACTAAAACAGTCCCTGCTTCTACCAACCAGTAAACTTTACAAACAGATATAGCCTCTATAAACAACTCTAAAAATGCTCTGAGTAAACAATCCCTGACCTTGCATCTTTATTCCAACTCTAAGCAGGTGTTTGTGAGCAAAAGGGTTTTTCTGGAAGAAAGGAAAGTTGGGAGTAGTGTTTTTATCAGATACCCAGAGGTAGCTTATACAGTTTGTCTCCCAGTGTCTCTAGAGAAGTCTGCAATCGGGCCTTACAGTTACCAAACCTTTGCAGGGCTTAAGATCTGATCTCATTTCACCTGTTTCAAATTGATCTCAAATATACAGCAAGTGAAAGTCAGTCATGTAAGTCAGGGATTTGGCCTGGGTACCCACAGACAAACCTGGAAAGAACTGCATGATGAAAGTCGATTCAGATCTCTCATCAAACCTTCCACACGCCCCTTCTGGTTACTGTTTGATCCTGTGCTTTTAGGTCAAGACATCCATCACTGTATCAATTTGTCTAACCTTTGCTTTTGTCCTGTTCCCTTTACAGCACATGGATTTTCAAAATCACCTTCTACATGAGAATGTAGATGCTTGAGCTGCTGGAGTATTCAGGACACCGCTTTGTTTCTATTAAGTTTAAGCACGCTGTCTCAGAAAGTCACATTTGTGTATATGCAAGTGAAAGACATTGCAAGATCAGAAGCAGCAAAGAATTTACTCCAGTGCAAACAGCAGCAAAGCCAGCTGAAAACTCCTCTGAAGAGTGGTGTCAAGAAATTTGCTCATTAACCAGCAATTAAACCCCACAGCTATTCCATATGACTATGACACAAATACACCAGATTGCTAATCAGACAGGTCAGGTCTCACCTACCTGCAAATGGGCCACCAAACACTGCAGGCCTGTCCTTACTGTGTAACTTGGGTGGCTTATTTTAATTCTGTTTTCCTTGCCTTGACCAACTTAATACTGAAACTGCCAAATTTCATTTTTTAATGGCATTAATGGTGAAAAAACAAGCACATAAACTTATCTAGTCAAATAAAACTGTTAGCCTTTTAATTTGATGCATTTCATCTAGGGAACCTGCAGGACTAAACCGAGGGGTTCTTCAATAATTGAAATGATATACGGGTTTCTGGGCTACTAATAAAGGCAGAAACAGTAGGGCAAATCTATTCATTTTATATTCCTTCAAATATGCCTACAGAATTGTAGGTGAAAATTCATAACCTGAGTGTAATATCTGAGCTTACACAAGTTTATTTGCCATTCAGAATGGCATTCTTACACTGGAGGACTCCACGACTCAGTATTTTCCTTTTTGTCATACTACATCATTTACTAAATCTCAGATTATTTTCTCTGTCCAACACAAACTCAATCCATTCATCCAAGCATTGCCCAGGAAACACTTCTTCCTCTCAGTCAGAAGTCTGGGTTTTTTCCTATTGTTTTCAGCACCCTCCCCTGCTTTTCTTCTTCAGAAAACGCTTCTTTCCTCTGGAACTCCTCTGCCCCAAAACTAAAACTCTCAAGTCAAAAAAAGGAGCTACAAACACAGAAGTAACTCACAGATGCAGTGGATATGTGCTAGTGATCATGAAGCAGAACTGGATGGAGTAAATGAAAGCAGGAGAAGACTCTGCCCAAGGCTCTGAAAGCACATTGCCCTTCTGAAGACACTAACATCAGGGGATGCTTAAGCAGATGTTTTCATCTGCATAGGCAAATTAGTTGTTTGCATCAAGTCCAGATCAAACAAAGCATTCAAAAATCTATCCAGAGAGCTCAAATACAAGTACACACAACTACACACACACACACACACACACACAATGAAAAACCAGTCACCTGGAATCCAGTTGTGATGGCAATAATATGGGAGAAGTGACACGACCTGAGGGCAACAGCATACATACATACTACAGAAAGTATCAATGAAGCCTTACCGATCAACACTGAGGATACTGGCCACAAACCATTAGTAATATGGGGGAGCAGCCAAGCCAGTGTTTTTATATTCCTACAGGACCCAAACTATTCTTTCTACACGTATCCTAGCCCCAAAGACATAAACGCCTCTAGATAGGACTCCTCCAATCAAGTGCATCTTTGACAAAATTCAGAGAGTATAATCTTCAAAACCAAAGCTGGCATTAAGAATAGGAGACAATCCTTCAACTGACTGCACTCAGGCTGCCTGTATCTGTCAGAGGCATAGACAAGGTAAGCAGGGCCCATGCACATGGAGCACCCCCAAGAAGCGATGGACACACACAACCTGGGTACAACCCTTGGGCAATGGGTCACTAAAAATGGAAAGCCAAGCCTAGGTTCAGAGGAAGGCTACACAGAGAAACTGTGGGAATCTTTATCCTTTTACTGTGCTCATTTTCCAAGTCTATAGAGAGAAAAGTGACATTTTACACCACTGATGAATAGCAAATTACAAGCATTTGTAATGGAAACATGACACAGAAGCATCTACACCAACAACTGCAATGCTGCAGTGCACCCTGCTTCCCATAAGCTGTCAGCACGTCGTCCAAAGCCTTTTGTCTGAAAGAAGGATGAGCACACATACTCCTCAAACAGAGCTAAATTCTCCTTTGTTCTGTAAGTCAAGACCATGCTCAAACTATGCTACAGAAGACATTTTCAAGAAAGATGCAGTCCAGCAGAGCATCAGAAACCACTGCCACTGATTTGCCGTACTTGCCACCACCTTTTCTACAAATGGTAAAAATCTGGAGCTACTGCTACTGCTCAGAGGTCACTCACCAAAAAACCAAAATCTAAACTTCTCCCCTGAATGTCCTAAAAGGCTTTTACAGCTGCTTCTACCTTCACCTGTCATAGAAGAGTAACTTTTACGCATTACTTTCGAATAACTAAATCCAGCAAGGAAGCAGGACACACTTCTTGAAAAGATTTTGGATCAATGTCTCCAAGAACTCCACAAAAAATTGAAGGAATGATGGTTTCCTAAAGGAAATTCCTCTCCCACTGCATCAATGTCAGGTTTGGTCTTGGCAACTTAATGGCAGAATGCTGTGGAATTCCATGCCCTCTCCAACTATTCCTTGAGAACATACCACACGGAGAAAAAAAAACCCTCCAGTTCCTAAACCCAAAATGCTGGAAAACAGCAGCAACTATAAAATATTAAGTGCATGCTGAATGCTTTAATCAATATTTTGATATGTGCATCCTGACATCATGAGGTGAGAAGAATGCAAAGATAAATTGAAAAGCAGTGAGTGAAGTGGTAAAACACAGCTGTGTCCCAATGGCAACACCTAAAAAGCACGTTAAAAAGTCATGAACTCGTAAGAAGTGCCACATGCAAAGGTGGCCAGCAAAGCCACAACATAACCAGAGAGATGTATCTCAGTTTATAACTCCCTGTGACAGAAATCTGGTCAAACTAGTCAAAAAGAAAGCAACACAGTTGGAGCCGTTCCCCTGAATCTCTATTGTTAAAAGTTTTTAATGAAACCTTTGTTGAAAAAAAAAAATGGGAATAGGCAACTTGGCCTTGGTTTGCAACCTCTCAGTCTAGTTTTGGATTACAACAGATTTAGGAGTCACAGAGATGTATTCAGATATCCAAAATTTTCTCAGGAAATCTCATGTGCTCCTTGTATGCTCCTGGAATTGCTGTAACTATTGACTAAAGGCTTAAAAGCCCGTGTTTTTCCTGACACATGGGAACTCACGTGTCTAAGCATCCCTCCAGACAGGGTTTAGCAAGTCAGAACAGGGCTGATCAACAGATTTGAGGTTAAATTACAACACTGGACTATGAACTGTGGTCCTCACCCAACATGTTTCCTTCTTTCTCTTCCATGACAAAGGGAAATGATTTCCCATGGAAAGAGCAGATAGACAAGAGCAACAGACTTTAAGCTTTCCCATGTGAATCAAATCTTTTCCAGGAAACACCTAATGATTTCCTCCAGTTTCCCTGTGGTCCCAGAGCATACTGTTTAAATCCCTACCTCCCCTACTCTTGAGTTTTTATGGTGCAAAAACATGTACATTCCCAATGAATCCACATTTACTCAATACAAGGTTTTGGAGTGGACCAAATATATTTGAGGGTAGCATCTACAGCTTCAGCAAAACACCTGGATGCAAGAGACTTGTTGCCCAAATGATCAGGCCACCATTCTGCTGGTGAGCAGCCAGGAGAGTGATTTGGGAGCTATTCAGCATTTAAACAGTCACCACCTTTTCTTGTTCTGCATCCTCACACAGCGTAAGAGAGGAACAAGAGGTTCAGTACTTCTCTCAGCAGCACAAGCACTGCACTACAGTCAGATGAATTACTGACCACAAGGGCATACTTAAATAGACACAGTTTGAAACCCTTGACCTGAAAATCATCACTTTTCTTATTCACAACCCCAAGAAGATCTCTTCTTTAACACTGCCATTTAGTATTACCTTCATTGAACCCACAAATGTGATTCTGGAGAAGGCGTAGTTATGAGAGAAAATTAATGCTGTAAGAAAAGCCATTAAGATTACACAGATAGCATGACAACTAGAACACTGAAGTCAATCACCAGCCGTGTGTTATCATGTTCAAACCCCATTTCTTTGAAGCTATCTACTGTAAACTTTTGTCCTTGTTTTTGCTCTCAAAGTGAGTCATATTCTGCAAATGAACACTCAGTGTTGAAATCCTTTAATATTTTGCAAGTGGTTTAATTAGCCTGCCACGTTACCTTGGAGACAGTCCACCATGGGAACAGTTGGTAGGTGAAGTTAAAGGGCTGGTTCTGCTGCTGGAGTGCCGGGAAGGAGTCCGACCAAGGGTATTGCTGGGGGAACCCTGGCACAGAAACAGGAAGACAAGGAGATGAGCAACACATTGCAACACACAAGCAGGAGTACACAATAACAACAGGCCCAAATATTGCCTTTGTCTGCTCTAGACAAGCTCAATGCCATAGTGGTTCTGGCTCTTGACCTAAAAATCTACAGCCATGATTCATGTAGTCATTAACATGCTCTTGAAGGTACTGCTCTGACTATAAAGAAAGCACACATGTACTTTTTGCTTTTCTCCAATGCACAGCAGCTGCTGTTTTTAGCTATGTACCACAAACAGACTGCAAATATTGCCAGAAAAATGGTTTATCAATCCATCAAGCTGCCCAGCTTCACAGACATGATTTGTCAGGTTCCATTTCCAAGTACACTGACCATTACCCTGGCAATTTAGCAATTTAATTATGCAGCCATTTTTCTGCATTGTCTAAAGCATTGTGATTGTGCTTGCTATGAGCATAAGCAACTAATCTAACTTATCATTTTTCCCCTGCTCTGCACAGTCATTTCTGCCACAGCTCAATAAGCAAAAATTGCTCCTAATTTTGCCTCTCTGTTCACACAAAGTCAAAGGTACTAGAGAATCCAGTCATTTTGCCTGAAAGTCTAATGCTGTAATTCTAGCTTACACAAAGGTCTACTTGTCCCTGTGGAAGTTCAAAGGCAGGAGGATTCAAATTCCAGCAAGCTTCATAGGATTTCCACATTAAAAAAAGATTAAAAATTACCTAAGCCTTGCTGCTCTGGGGAGAAAAGAAGTTTGGAAGCACATGTAAATCCTTTACTAATGTATTCCTTTGGAGAAATTAAAACATGTAACAGTTTCATCTAAAACCAAAACATTAAGTGATATAGACTGAGGAGACCTTCTAGAGCCTGCAGGTTTCTTAGTAGACAATATATATAATGTTAGACTGATTTCAATAGTAGTGCTATGCCTAGAATATCTGTGGGATCAGGATCTCTGTTTCAGCCAAAAGATTGTTACTGACAGGATTTTTAAAAGCACCACCAGCTTTCATACACTTTTCAGTATTTTTAAATGTGTTTTTTTTGTTTTAATAGACTCTATAAAAGCAACACCAAATCAAAGCCTCTGTTGCCATATTGCTTCAAGACAACAGTTAAAGATAATTCACGCTACTGAACATCTGCAACAGCTTATCAATGACTTGCTGTCTTTGGGGCTCTGCTGTTTGCAAGGACGAGGAGCTTCTCACCACACTGGTATTACTGGAGTTCTTGAGGTGGTTGTGCAGGAGCTTGGTAGCACCATCCTGGAATGTTTTTGGCAAGGCACCAAGTAACATAGTAAACTCAGGAGTGTTCAATTCAAAGAGAGAAATCAGGACTATTTGTGCTGCCTGAAAATAAGAAAGAAAGGAAGAAAAGACCATCAATTTTTATTCTTTGAAAAAGAATATGCATGTTGGTAACAATCCTTACACCATTCAAGTGTCATTCAAGAAGACAGCTCCCATACTAGATAAATTTTTGCCATGTTCCTTGTGATGATTCATAAGGAATTGCAAACTGCCATGGTTAACTTTTTACTTCTTAGAGCTTACAATACACTTTTGCATTTATATCAATATTTTCTTAGATGGAAAGTATACAACTATTCAGAAGGAGTGAGAAAATCTTACCATCATCCTGTCCAGCACACATTTTGGTTGAAGTTAGTGGAAAAAATTACAGGAAACAAATAAAACAGATGCTCAGATAAGTATGAAGAATCAAGGACTGAATTTTCAATGCCTATACTTTCTAAGTGAAGTGTGAATGAGAGTAGCTCTTTTCCCACTCAATCTGTCCTCTGAGGATCTGACAAGTCTGTTTCCTTAGACAATCTCTGCTTCTGTCTTCCTACTTGTCCTTGCAAGTCTCACCACCAAGACTGTTTGAGCAACAGGTGACTCCGTCTCAAGTGGAAGATCTACTGGAATGGTAAGAACCACCATTTTCTCATCCGTGGCTAAAGCCCACCAGATTCCCTAAACTTAATAAGCAAAGCCAGGGTACCACCAAAACACCTGAGAATGTTACCATTCATTTCACTGGACAGGGTTTGCCCTGTGTGCCTGGAAGAATAGCTGCCAGAACACGATCTCCACTAACTGCATTAACAAACATACAGCTCTGCATACCTTGAACTAAATGGACTCAAATGGGAGTGGAGGCAGAATAAATCAAGAGTACAGATCTGCAAAAGTAATTAACATCACATGTTCCTAACTAGACTTCCCTGGCAGCACACAATCCACGTGGATTGCACCACCTCTGGTTTGGTTTGTTGGTTTGAGGTTTTTTTCTGCTGCCTTTCCCTTGAAAATTAAACCAAAATATATATAAAAAATGATTAAAAGAACAATGACCCAAAGATGAAGGACATCTGCAGCACCACCTTCTCCAACAGCCCACGACACATCAATCTCCAGAATAAATATCTGGATAGAAAGCAGACGCTTAGGCTCACAAAACAAAAAGCAAAGCTACACATGCTCTTGTTTTAGAGCAGCGTACGTACAGGCTGAGGAAGAGCAGATAAGTGTGTCTGACTCTTTGGGGAACTTTCTAAAACTTCTTACAATTAAAAAGAACTTTAAAGAGGGTAAAAATAAAATTCATTGCTGTGGTGATAACTGTACTTCCATTGTTCTCATCAATTCAAAGAAAGAGGTTTTAGTAATAAGTTTCTAAAGATGCAATAATTAAGTGTATCTGCAGTTCTCTGTGAAGTGGAATCCTTTACCAGACAATCAATTTGGGTATACAAAAACCTCTTTATAGTGGAGAGGAATCAAAGTACCACACTGTTTCAGTTTGCGAATTACAATTCAAGTGCTATCAGCCCCACTTTGTTGTAACACAGCTTTGTATATAAAAACATATTTCATCCACGGGAGTTTGGCAAGTTACAGCTTTTTTCATATGGTCAACACAGAAACACTCAACAGGCTTCCAAAGACTGCAGCAAACAGGTCTTTAGACTCTTCATTCCAGATGGATCATGCTTTCTCCTGCCAAAACTCTCACTGACTTGAACAAAAACACAGTATGTCATTATTCACTTCACATTAAAGATCTAAGGATGAAAGAAGTGGAGAGATTATTTTCCTCGTGGCTTTCTTAACTCCATACTCTACCCTCCTCTGACCTGAAGTTTTGGGCAACTCTGCCATGAAGCCTGCCTGGTATCCAACAAGGACGTGTATTTTTGTCCATTATGATCCAAGAACTTTTAGGTTTTCACCAGTACTTTGTCTTCCTTAATAAAAACATTGCTGCAAACAAGAGACCTCAGAACAACAGTCATCATATCAAATTGAACACAAAGTGACAAGTCATGCCAAAGTACACTCTTGTTTGTGAATGGCATGCATATCCTGGATGGTTAGGCAGTGGACATGCACATCTTCTGTGGCAGAACAAGCAAATGTTATACTGAGACAAAAAAACCCCAAACAAACAAAACAAAACCAATCCACCAGGAAAACTGATGAATGAGGTTCCCAGGTTGAGAAATTGCTCAAAGATCAGAATATATGGAGGTATCAACTGGTAAGTCAGGAGCTGCCCAAGGGACTGAGATAGGAAATGGCTTCAGGTAACTTTATCCCACATATCTCCCTTTGATGGGTTAGAAAGAACGTCATCCTTGGAGACCTCCTAAGAGCAAAACTGGTGCAAGAGCACAGGTACTTTACAATGTGACATTCTGGAGGTGCCTTTCTTGCGTGCCAGAGGTCTAAGATGCATCTGAGAGTCCAGCAAGATCTCCTCTAAAACTCCACCAAGGACTTGATGATCCTGTGTCTTCATTTTGAAGCACAGTTTTCTAGTTGGTACTTAACTCTAACACACAAACACTACTATTAATTTTATTCCACTTGCATGTTTTGACTGTGGTCACCCTCTCTGCACAAACTACGGCTTGTCTTCAGGAGCATTTGCCAATATTCTGTGTAGCCAAGTGCTCTTCAGTAGCTTTGCTGTTACCTGCAAATGGGTCACTGTGCTTTGAATGCAGTGCTGGAGAGTCGTTCAGAATCTTACGTGGACTGAAAGAAAGTAGACCTATAGTATATGGGTTCTGAAATAAAGCCAAGTATTATTACAGCCTTGGAGTGGTGCTTCAGTAAAACTTTCAAAAGCAACACTGGAACTAACCTTGGGTTAATGTGGGTTAACTTTAGCTGTGTTCTTTTTAAGCCTTTATTTGAAAACTCAGCCACAATTTCCTACTTAAGGTTTGACACACAAAGGTCTTGGTGCCTGCTGCTGTAAAATCAAGAACATCATTACCACTGACCTCAAAATCTGGACAGTCTATGCTAGCTTGAAATCACATTTATAGTATGTTCCAAGTTTCATTCCTGCAACACATCCCAGTTCTAATATAGTTAATTTTATTTCAGTAATAAAGGAGAAGCATTTTTACACCTGTCTTAATAGTTACATCTGGACACACTGGATAATCCTCTAAGTTTCTAGGATACATTTATCTAGTCAAAGGACACCTTTTACAGATGATGTTTCCAAGGGTATTGTTTTAAGTCTTTGGAGTTTCAGCTTGTGACAAACGAGGCTGTTTTCATAATCTCAGAATCACTGGTCATTTCTGAAAATCTTGGCCCTGGTTTCATTATATTACTCAAAGAGCAGATAAACTGAAAACAAGCAGTTAAAAAAGTATTTCAGTACACAATGTGCAAACATTTTCCATGCAACACCCATGCTTGATGAGATATAGTTTGAAGAAAGAGTAATATCTGAATTTTCCCTTGCCTTTGTGTCCCTGTACCATTGGTGTGGAACACTAATCCATCTCCTTTCGGTGACATATAACGTAGACCCTACAGATTATCTGATCTTAATGAAGCAGTTCTCTGCTGGCTTGAGCTGGAGAAACTCCAGTGACTTCAAAGCTTGACTATGCTAGTGAAGGGGTCTGGCTCCACGTCACGTTCTTGAATCACTTGCACAGGATCGCTTATGTAACTTCATTATTTCCTTTACAACAATGCAGCGAGGGATCGGGTTCCACGAGACAGAAGCAGCTCCCAAAATTTCACACTTAGGTCAAAGCGATTCACGGTGCCCAACAGTGTCAGCTGGTAGACACACAAATGCTTTAGCAACTTTTGTCTTGTGTTTTGATCTAGGCAGTGAGTGTTGGCCAGGTTTATCAAAATCTGTAACCTCTGCAACTTGCTTGGATGATAATAAAGTCTCTTTGAAACAGTTTGGGCTCGTTAAGCTAAAAAAAAGCTAAAAGATCAAAGCTAACTGGAAAAATCCATTGATTTTAGAAAGGAAATGTGGTCAGTGATCTACACTTCATCAAAGTGACTTATGTTTGCTGCTGTTGTTGGTCCAACAGACCAAGCAGAATAAGCAGCTAGTTGCCTGAGCTATATGAAAGTAGTTTTCAAGTTACTCAAACTACTTTTTGTCATGAGCTTTCAACAGCGGCAGACCTATAAAGGAGAGGACCTCAGATCCTGATTGTTTATGAGGGACTACAACAAGAGAGTTAACAGAAAAGCACACCAAAGCCAAAAGTTACTTCACAGACAGACATGATTTTTTCAGGCTCCCAGTCAAGGTCTCTTTACACAGCTAGACAGTCGTGTTGAGGCTGCAAATACGATTAGTGTGATTAGCGCACACAGCTTTTAGTCTACCTGTTTACATTTCTCTTCCAAGTTTCCTTCACCAGGCCCTGAGGAAGATGTAGTTGTTCTAGCTGGCAAATCCTCACCCACCCAACTATGCATGGTCTGGGTTTGACAAACAGGAAAGTTGATAACATTTAGAGAAAGCATAGATTTCAACTTAATCATCTAAACAATATACATCTATCTTTTCACAGAAGTTTTAACTAGTTCCTTAATTTCAAGTAACAAAAAGCACGAATATTTAACCAGAAGAGCATTCCTTTCAGCAGAGGGCAGCACTGGCTCGAGATGAAATTCAGCCACAACTCTCAGGTTTACAGACCATCCCTTAGTTCTCCTACAAGGCTTTGTTTTGGTAACCTGATGAGCTCCATAATCACTTGAAAAATCTCTGCTGAAGTGCTGAGCCTAGGCAGTGCTGTACTGACATGGCACTTGCATCTGGTCAGACAGGAGTAGAGGAATAGGTGGTTGCATCTGCTCACACCTTCCCTTAATTCCAAGTTAAGAGGAAGAAGCAGTTAAGGAACTTGCAAACTCCTGACTCCAATCTCCAGGCATCAGCCTGATTGATCAGCACTGACCTCATATGTCTTTTATCATGTAATCAGGTTGGGGAAGATCCACACCATAAACTACTTGCTTTTGACAAACATGATCATACTCTGTGTGTATCATTCATTTCACCATCCAAAGGCAAACATGGTTTTAATCACTTAAGGCACACTGAAAAAGAGAAGCTCTCTCTCTCTCATGTCACTTTGAATTATACTAAACTCAGTCAAACATAGACCCACTGATATCAAAAGGAGCAGTGACACATCAGGCAGCTTGTGTTAGCACACATTGGCATAGAGCAACAATTGGATTCTCTGCTAAGCATAGCTGATGTTAAGTGAGTTAATTCACATCTACTGGGAGTATTTGCAGGCTCTTAATAAGTGTTATTTAAGTGTACTCTCCAGCAGACAAGTGTCAGCTGATGCTAAGCTAACAGTCTACCAAACCAAACCTCCTGCTTGTTCCTTTTTCGTGTCTAGAATCAGATGAGTATGAGCACCCACATTACTGATACAGTAACACAAAGCACAATGGCTTCATCAGTTCATACATAATCCGAGCACGATAGCTTGAGCACAAGAATTTCAACACACAGTTTTCCCAAAAGACTTCTATTAGAAGATGATGTTTACATCTGCATCCTCAAAAGGCAGCATTTGTTCAGCTGGTTTAAACACAGAATTCACATACAGATTAAACCCACATTGCTATTGTGTTTTATATAGCACACATTTAATATATCATGAAAGGTTTTTATAAGTCATTACATGTGCCAAAGGCATCTCAAGTGCCAGCAAAAGCTATGTGGCACTGAATCATCACATATTTGGATTAGTGCTCTATAATGGATTATGACTCCTTCTGCGTGTTGTTGTTTTGTGACCTGGGCACAGCAAAGACCATGGCAAAAAATGTTCATTATTTCTGGAGAGCCAGATGTTACTCCAGGAGTCAAGCTGATGAAGGCTACTCTGAGCAGCTTTGCTCATAACAAAATGGCATTTGTTGAAAAAAACAGGTTTCAGGACTAAAAAGAAAGGTTACATTTCATAAAGAACCAAGAAACTTTTATTATAAACCTGTCATGATATAAGCCTGAATTCTGAGGGGGAAGTTCCCACATATAAACTAAGATAGAAGAAAAGCTACTGAACTAAGATAGCTTGTAACAAAAACACGCACTTTAATCTGCACAGAGTTTTGAAATGCTGGAGTAAGTATGGTAGACTCATCCATCACACTGCAGAGAAAACAGACTGTGATCTATTTATTTATTGGATGGCTCTACAATGCATAAAGTAAATATCACCTCTAATCTCAATTCTCAAAATAGATATATCACCCATATCTGTGTAGGTGTGTATGTGTTTATATACATGGCATGTACAGACAAACATATTATGCACAGACACAAAATATAAGCATGAGTATACAGATTCTCTGAAGTAACTTCTTATCTTGTATTATCATGTGCTGTCTCTTACTGTTTGAAGCAAAATGAGAAAATGTGCTTATATTACAAACTGCTGAGAGGATACTAGGAGGCTGTTTAAGGAGAAGAGATTCATTATAAGGAAATCTACCCCACCATCATGTTTCCAACAAACATATGATGATGTTCTGGCAACTATCATTGGGAAAAAACATCTTCTTTACACTGCATACACTGAAAACATTTGGGCTCTCACAGCTCTCTAGCATCAAATTCAAAACAAACAGAAAACAACAGCTACTATTTTGGAAACACAGCTTGGACATAGAGATCCTTTTTATTCAACAACATTAAATCAGGTAAACACTGAAGACCACCAGGTGCCATATTTGATGTATTACACTATTATTCCTAACATTGACTATGTTTAAATGCCTGAGAGGTGTTCCTCTGTGCATTTAGACTGAGTTTGACTTCCTTAGTAGTATTCTTTGGCTGAAAGGCTGACATCAGCAGTATGGACACAGTCCTGCTTAAGACATTCTCTTTTGCCACTGCTACTGTAACAGGCCATGACCAACAGTGTTGCTTGTCCAACATCAGTAAAGATGAATGATGCCACTTCAGCTAAGAGTCTTTGGGAATGCTTTTATAGCGAAGCTTCTGTCCCAACACTGCTCAAATGAGCCTGATACTAGATGGAAAATTAAAGATCCAGGAGAGATTTTAGAGGTCTCAAAGTATCATGTTGCAAAGAAGCCCAACTTCATTTCCTTAGCAGTGTTTGCTTTCCTGTCTGTCACCAGTCCTCCTACATCACAGCAATATTGCATTCAAACTTGCTCAGGGCTTTACTGATAGATATGTTTTCCTTATCAAAGTGGCAACATCAGTATTTCTCAAGAAATAACATCTAGGACTGCTAGGTAAAGTAGTAAATATATCTTCATTGGCTGTTTGAGCACATGAAGAATTTGTTGACCTGCAGCTTTCTTTCTGAAATCTTCCTCACCTTCCAGTATAGTTCATAAACAATTTCTCAAACATTTTTAGGAAAAAAAAAAAAACCAAAATCTCATCTCAAACTTGTTTTCTTTGTCTACTTTACCTGCAAACCAGCGCTGCCAATCCAAGGAGGGCCCTACTACCTTTAGGTAGTATGAGAGGGGCTTCATCTTCATGCAAATCACAGTAACACAAGATATGTCTCCTGGGCTTTTTAGTTCATTGCAATGGTTCTAGTTCCCTACCAAATCCTATCCACTATCTGTATTCAAAGGCAGCTTGGCTAAATTGGCTAACAAGTAGGACAGCTGAAAGAAAAATTTTCCCAGTTACATAAGTAGAAGGCAGAACATGATGTACACGTGACACAAGGCTGCCCACAATGTGCAAAAATGCATCCAGGCTTGTAAAATAAAACTACTGTAGTAATGTTTCATCAACAGAGAAGCAAGTCAGGATATCTGGCATAAAGGAAAAATTTCTTCTTCCTTGAGATTAGTATCCCAAGCAATGACCAGGCAATATAGATCTTGTTACTTATCATTGGGATCAGAGTCTGGCTGATGAACAAGCCAGTAGGTAATGTCACCGGCCCTTCACCTTAAAAGGCCTTGCTCCCTGTCAGCCTGCATGAGCTCCTCCTAAATGCTAAGATCCTCTGTGCCCTCACAGACCAGTCCACCCCCTCAAGAACTGAACACTTGTGTTTAATAAAAGTTTCCATTAACCCAAGCCCTGAACAGAAGGCTTCTTTAGGCTTTGGCCAGAGTCAAATCAGAAGCCTCATTCTAATTTCCATTCTCAAACTGATGGCTCTTTTCCAAGATCAAAGTATTTTCCCACACAGAGCCCAAGCCTGTCATCTAAATTCAATAAGCACTTCACCTACGTAAGGATTGCACAATAACTTTGCCAGCAATATTAGTGATAACATGATGAAGTTACTGACTTCATGTCATCCCAGTGTTTTCATTGCCATTGTGTCTGGTAATTAACTGGCTTTTGTAAAATGACTTCATCAAATCTTAAACATTATCCAGAGAAAAATACTGATTTAATGCCTTGTTATCCAGAGGAATAAATAAACCAAGGCAGAGGGAAGTCAAGTGTACCGCACAAGGCTAAATGCTACTGCAACCAAACTCAGAGCTCAGCTACCTGATATCCTGCTCTGTGCCCTGTCCATTGATATGTTCTGCTCGGGAAAAAGGCAGCGACCTGGCTGGATGGGAGGAAGTTACCAGCAAGTGCTCTCCTGGCACTGCAGCCACATCCCACCCTGGTCTCCACGCAGTGCTGTGTGATCCATTCCTGCCCAATGGCTTTTGTTCAGCACTGAGGACAAATGTCTTTCACCTTTCTCCTAGCATTGCTTGCAGGAAGTAAATCTTAACCTGAATACAGGGTAAACACCTATAAGTATTAAAATCTTTAAAACAAGACAAATATTTACCCATAACACATTGCAGAACACCTCACTTCAAACATAAAACTTGACAATAACTTTGACTGTACATAGTTCATGGCTACTATCAGCATCTTAAATGGTTTCTGCCCTAAGAGGGAACCACAACACTTTTTTCAGTTATACACTAATGTCAGTTATATGTTCCTTAAAATACATCACGTTTTCCTTGTGGTAACAGAGCTTACATTTAGCTATAGATATGATTCCATATCAGAACATAAACTGGTTTATGCACAACATCATTTCCTTTGACTGAGTTTCCTTCTGATTTCACTGGCTATAAAACATCATCTGTAGTTGAAATGAGGTGGCAGATAGGTTAAGTGTTCTTAACTAGTCATCATAAGAACATGCAAAGTTTATTTACAAAGCTGTATCATAGAGATTGAAAAAGGTTTTTGACCAAGTGCTTCTTTTTGCTCCATTTTTTTCAAGTGCCTTAAGACTCTGAGGCTGGTACCTCTATTACCATCACAAAGAGTGAACAGCAATAATGTGCAGATGGTCACTAGTAACACGATAGTCTCACTATTGACTAAAAATGTAATCCATTTCTTGAACAGACCCCTTGATTGCCACCATAGAGTCAGATCCACATGGCTAATTGCCACATGCACACGGCAGCCACGTTTCCCCTACTGATGGGGTTCATCTATATACTTCACCACCAGCATAAGCAAGCTTGTTCTACCTGCATCTGCTCAAAGGTAAAACGCAGACAGAACACCACAGCCACCACACACACAGATGCTACTTCCATTTAAGGCAGCATTCAGTAATTCAAATCTGGGCGAAATCCACGTTGGCTGTGGGACTGTATTTCTTGGGGAAAGAGTCCCTGCCTCCATGAGCAGTTGAGCTCTGGCATTGTTATTCCACTGAGTCAGCCCCAATAACACACGTGAACTGGACTGTGCCAGCCAAGACCAAAAATAAAGTCAGCTTGCAGGAGCTGGATTGATTGCACCAGTGGTCTCAAATTCAAATTCTACTGAAAGAAATATTTTATTTTACTGGCCTCTTGTAGTAGTTTTATCATTTGAAGACTGAGCTGGTTCTCTCTCTCCCCCATGACCTCAACTGCTGTCTCCATTTTTAGGTTGTGAAAATGTTTACAATGCATGGTCTGCATTGCACATCTGGAAAGCCACTGTAATAAATTCCATGAGGGCAGAATCCTCTGATGCTTAAATAAATCATCTCAATCTTTAAAAACAACATGTACTTTTTTTCCAACTTACAGTCTCCAAAAAAGGAGGGCAGTTTTTTAATTGTGTTCTTCAGAACATTTCACCTGTTGGGTTGGCCCTTGATAATCCAGTTCGTTACTGTATAACGAATTTATTAGTAGGTTAACTACAATCCTGGAAGAGATAATGGCCTATGATTGCTTATAAATCCTTGGCTGCAGTGTTTCTTCTGAAGCCCATGGTTTGTACTATGTTCTTAATAAAATCATAGTACAGCAACGGTATGATAAAATAAAGATCACCTGGGCATTCATTTTAAGCAGCCTAGGTTAGCTTAACTGTGTAATAATAAATTTGAAAGCTATAGGCAGAGACAAATCCAAGTCACACACGGGTCTGATAAAAACAATTTAGGATTGAGTAATCTCTTGTCACCCCCAAGACACTTGCACAGGTGCTGCTCAGGTGGAGTTTGCTGTAATTTTTGCCAGAGCTCTGCAAGTCTTTCAAACAGGCAGAATGAGGGATTGAGCACTGTGAACACCCGCTCCCCGCAGCTTCACAGCCAACAATTACTTTAGCTGCTGCAGACACGTTTGTTCTATTTTGCATGCAGCAACGATGACCCCTAATGGTGAAATATTTATTCTGCTGAGCAATATGCAGAGATTTTGCTTTTCTGATGTATATTTCTACTTAAATTAATTACAATTCCCTCTTGCAGAGAACCAGCACAGTAAACTGAGGTTTACTTCAACTGTAACAGGGAAGCACCTTCTCTGCCTGTTCAGTTCTTCCTGACATTGTACATGGAAGCATCAAAACAGAAACACATATTTCTATCTAAGTCCAGGATTTAAAGTCAATTTTCTTTTTTATTTTTTCCTGAGGCAGGCTATCTTGTAGAAACAAATTTCAGTGACACTGGTATGAAAAAGATCCCTGCAGAGAGTCTTTGGAAAAGAGGATGAGACATTTCTCTCTAGATCCAATCAACTGTATGACAGAAATCAAACAGCATGTACCCAAAAAGCTTCTTTGAAGCCTCGTGTCAGCTATCAGATAATGCTGCAGTTGCAGCATCTTTGATATCCAGTGATCTTTTCTTCAGAGTCAAATAATCAATAAAAATTATTTTTGTTGTATTTTCAAAGTTATAAAATGTTATTCTAGTATTAAAATTCAACATCTTCAGTGCACACACAGTTTAAAAATCTCACACAATTTTTACTTTCTGAAATGCTTAAAGTTGTCAGGTTTTTAAGTCCAAGTGCATCTCAAAGCCTTTAAACTCCTCCTGGAATCTATCTCTAAACCTGGGCTAGGAAGAGAAGGTAATTTTAAATTGTGTTACAGATGCCAGGTACGTAACACTAAGTTTCACTTTTCTCTTGGGAGAGATGAGTATCACTATTTGCCCCAATTTAGCTTGCCTGCCACTTGCATCTAGAGCATGATAAAGAACAAGGTAACCGTATTACCCAGGCCTGACCTAAATGTGTCAGTTTTTTCCAGGTTGAGATAAACACACAGCTTTTAAAAGCAAAGAGCTGAGAGTCCCTGGCAGATTACTGATTTGTTTACTTTTCTTTTAACAGTATTATAAAACAGAAGTTGTGCTAGATTTCACTCTAGTCTACAAGGCACAGAGCTTTCACCTAAATAAACAAAAACCTAGAGATATTTCCAGATTGCTCAAGAAAAAGCCCATTTTCAACTACAATTTATTTTTGCACAGTAAAGTCACACAGCTAAGTGCCTAGCAGAAAAAAAAAACCCACATGCAGACAAGTTTCAGATCCATTTTAATCTTTTTTTTTAAAAAAAGATCAATAATTACTGTAAAATACTCCATCATCACCCTGGCTTACCTTTCTCACATCTGAGCTCTTTGGTTCTGTTGTCCAAGTTATAATTCTAGATACAGCAAGTCTCGTCTCACTGGAGTTCACAAAGTCTGTTGGATCCATCTGTCTTGCCAAGGACTCAATGTATTTCAGGATAGCAACTTTAACCTGAGAAGTGAAAACAGATTTGTTAAGCTCATGAGCAGGCAAAGGTAGATTTATCCCATATCAAACAGATATCACTACATGGCTTGTGTCACAAGGAGTCAAAAATCCCAACCTCCTATGACATGTCTCTGGGTCACATTTCAAAAATCAAGAGCAACTTTCTACCCAGGATAAATTTTGTGCAGTAAGAGCCTGGAATAGTGTATCAGGACTGACTTGAAATACATATATCTGCCTGTGTGCTTGCATAAGCAAATCAGTACCTAGCACACTGCTTCCACCAGCTGTTATTCTTGCAGATGTCAAACCATAGCTTTAGGTCACAAAACAAGTGCCTGATGCTGGAGTCTGAAAACATTCAAAATTTGGGAAACTGAAGAAAGCACACTTGAGTCATTTGGCATCCTAGGTATTCCCATCTCTGGAAAATAAATGTGTGTGCCTTCCTGAGTTTACAGTGTTTCTAGATCCTCAAAACAGCAGCTTCCTGAAAGTCAGTCTGCACAACAGTATCCCTTTGGGAGGATTCAGTAAAAGAGTCCCAACTTCCTAGACCTTCAGACAGGGTCTGGTCCCTTCTGTCTTGCATAGACAGCTTTTCTTCCCACAAAGACCAAGATTAAGAGGAATTTTCCACACCTAAACTTTAATATGTTCCAGTGTGCTTAAAGCCTGACTCGTGATGAGTTACAGGAACCTATTTGAAAGGCATTTAAATTTATTAAAGTAGAGAATGAAAGAGTTAAAGTTGTCAATATCAAGTCTATATCATGCTGTTATTTACAATTAGTTGTATTTTACCATAAGTTCTATACTTTTTGGCATGCTTGACATAGAAAGCTAAGATAACCATGTCGATGCTTTAGTGAAAAGGCTTTTGATACTGACCTTCAGATTTGGTGTTTGGGTCTGATCTACAATAAACCTCATCAAAATGTTAAACTGTTGATCAAATGGAAAAGAATCCCTGTCCAAAGAGAACAAAGGCAAAAATGTAATGCAACATAAATTTTCAGGACTCAATTAACTTGATACTTTAAAGCCTACACAACAGATTTCAACACCTTTTCTTCTTAACTTCTATCATCAACCAGAGAAACTCAAAGACTAAGGATTAGCTGATTATTGATTTAATACTGGAGAAAACTACTAAATCAATAACTTTATACACTTTTATTCTATCTGCTCTCTGTACACCTATCCAGCTTTTGGCACATCTGCCCATTCCTCCTTTATATCAGGCTGTGCTTTATTCCCTTCTCTTTTATCTTGTCCTCAAGAGTTCATACCTGGTTTTGATTTCTCACATCCTTTTCCCTACTCTATCCTACTTTTTCATGGATTAATACTACTTTATTTTATTGTTACTATCCTATTTCAAGGATGAGCTGAACTTTACTGTAACAGTGTCCTGTGCTGGACTTCCTTGGAAAAGGATGTGGCCTACAGAACCACTGTGCACATCACAGTAGCATTCAAGGTCTTATCTTGACATTATTGCTATTTGCCGTTTGAACAACACGAAGGATGTTCTGAATTCTGTGGTATAGCATGATTTCATATTCTGAATATTGCATTTTTTTCCTCCATCAGTCAAAAAGAAAATTGATATCTAAGCATAGGCACAGCTAAAAACCAAATTAATCAGTTACACATTTTAAATGTTATGCTTAAAGTTACCTACTTAGAAAAAAGAGTCAGGCCTTTTTAATTCAACGCTTGATATATTGTGACATAAGTTTGTTCTCCTTTATTCTGGTACTCATCAAGATTGAGTCCTCAAAATACACAGCACTGCTGGGTTTCTAAATTGCTCATCAGATGCTTTCCCGTAATCCTGCAAAAACCTCCGTAACATTTGTCATCTGAGTACTCTACCTGGTGACATCCAGAGCTTTTTGAACTTTGGCCTGCACAGACCCCAGCAAATCTGCTCCCATCTTCTTTAGCAGCTGTGTCAGGAGAACAAAAAGCCAATCCTGCAAGTCATCTTTATGAATGATGATGAAATCAACCAGAGTTTCCAGAAACATGCTGAAGACCTACAAACAAAACAAATGTCACAAAAAGGTATACAGTGCTCTAAATAAAAAATAATCAAAGGGGAGGGGCTTACAGTAAGAGTTTCAGGATGATTTTGTTATAGACAGTCTCACGAATGATTTTAGTAACTATACTGCTTTGAAAGAGAAAACACACAAGATGTCTAAAATGTCTCATATTAAAATACCACAAGAAACAAATGAAGGAAAGGGGTAGGATACACTTACTCTCTGTTGTGAATTCCACCGCAAAGCAGGCCATGCAACAAAACAAACCACTCGTTAGCACACATAATGATCAAGACTGGTTGTTCAGATGCAGTTTGTAAACAGGTAAAAGATGCATTCTTTGAAAGTTTACATTTCTTAAAATACAATCTCTTTTCCATGAAGCTACTTATAACATCGTACATTTTGGATCAGATCCAGTCTCTTCAGTCTTGAAAGTACACTTGTTTATATATAATGTTTATATGTATCAAAGCTTACATATGTTTGACACACACTTATTGAATTTGTGGCAATGATTCTATAAAGGCAGTGCACATGTCAGTTCACTGCCAGAGAGGACACACTTGGGCCTGGCGTGCAACAAGCCCTCACCTCACCCAGAAACTGGAAATAGTTTGCAAGCAAATGGCTACCTCTTCATCCTTTTCACAACACACACCGAACCTTTGACAACCAAAACACTGAGGCCTCACAGACAAGAAGTGTCACACTCCATGAGGCCTGTGGGATAGCTGGTCCCTAATTAGGGCCAAAAATGCACACTTCGAGCAAGACCTGTGACAAGTGACTATGCCTACCCAAGGGATTTCCACCTGCCAACCTTTTATTAAAAAGGGTTTACCAAGTGGTCTGAAGCACAAATATTTATACATCTAATTCTTTCTCAAACTGTACTTAACCCAACAGCAGATGTTTTTACCCACCTATTACTGGCTGCCTTCAACCAGTATATCTCCTCAAGAAAGGGCATGTTAATTCCCTTTTCCTCTTTCCCTGCTCCTGCTTACCTACCTCCCAACAGAACACCACTGGCTCTGGACATGCCTACAGGCCCAACCTCCCTATTCTCTAACCTACTACTTTTTAAGAGATGTCTGTAGATTTGTGCCACAGCCTTTAGCTTCAAAGGTGAGTGTTACAAAGAAGGCAAATATTTGTAAAACTTTAATTAGGAGATCCAGAAGAGTATCTCAGTGAGACCCGATACTGCTCCCAGGTGTACAGAACAGACAAATCCCAGTGACCATGATGCTGAACTACGGCTCATTACCCTTCATGGACCTCACTTCACTGCATATCATTAAGATTCTCCCTAGAGAAGTACAGAGAAAACTGAACTTCTCACTCCAGGAGCTGACATCTGAAAGGCGTTAGCCTGCTCTGTGTGAACCACAAAGTAACCAGATCCTAGCAACGTTAGAGAGACGGAGATACATCTCTTAATTTTAAAACAGATAAAAATCAAGGAGATTTATATCAATGCCAGTTTTCCCTGGCAGATGGCAGGGGTAAAAATACAAAACCATTCCTCTCGGAACAGTGTCAAATGTGCACACGTAGTAATGTAAGAGAGTGAGCCAAGTCTTTGTGGTCTTACCTTGCTGTGAGGGTCAGCAAACATGCGAGTAAATATTTCACATAGCCTTTTTAACTCGACTCGGCTGAAACACATAAATAAAACATTATATTAATGCTAAAACTTTAGTTACAGCAAAAAAGCCTAATAAATATTAACAGCTGAAAGAATGAACCTTTATTTAAACATCACTTAAGTCACATTTCTAAAAACTCTGTATCTAGGCAAAGTCTTGCATTACAGGTACTTTCTTTCCAGAAAGACATTAATCCTACAGCCCACCAACATCTCTCTCACTCTCAAAATAAAGTTCAAAGACCAGACCAAGATATGCTAGCAGTCTACAGCTATTTTATGTCTGTTTGCAAGTAACAGAGGACATTTTTCTTTCAAATAAACCCATACATAAAAGGCTGATCAAATTTTAAAAGGGCACAAAAACAATGGTCATAAGAGCTTGATGTAGAGGAAAAAGTTTTTGTAACACCACCACCAAATTGCCAGCTTCATTCAGGATGAGACTGTACAGTCTCAAAACCTTAGAACATTCTCCTGACTTCATGCAGATTTCAGCTTTCTGACTGAACTCCCACTTATTATTCCACTGCATTTTCTTTCTGGACAAAGGTTACGTGAGGGTAGCAAATGTGTGTATCTTCCTAAAAGCTCATAGACCTGAGGTAACAATGCAAGCATTAAACTGAAGCAGACAGAGAAAGAATATTTCCTTAAGGGACTTTTTGGCCTTGTTTTATTTAGAGGATCTAATGGGGAGCCCTTAGACAACTAGGCCACATGCAGCTATATGAAACAAACATAAGTGCCATACCACTTTGACTGCAAATTTTTCTCGATATGCAAATCCCAGCTAATATAACATCAGTCATCTCTCAGTTTAGAGTACTAAAGAAAACCTAGCCACATCAGTGCCTTTATACCACACCAGAAGATACTAGGTTTAATTAGAAGACAGATAGGCTTGCTCCTTGAACTAATGACCTTGATGATGCTCTGCAAGATTCCGTGGGAATAAACAGGGTGATAAAATCTAATCATCAAAACAGGCATCAGATCAACCCTCAACCAAGGAGGAAGCAGACCAAAAGCAAACCAAAATTAAATATGGTCTAGATAAGTAAAAATCAGTATCAAATTAAAGAAAAACTCTGCAGGGGTGTCATTTCTGGGACAGGTTTATAAGTTATTCAGGATCAAAGCTAAGAAAACTTGCTAGCATGAGGGACCAGTGACAGCAGTACAGTTCAAACACTGCAACCAGCAGGATTGAACACAATAGTTTAATTCTACTGGCATTTCTTCAAAGACCTACTGAACTGGGTAAACAGCCCATCAGCCAGTCTTCTCAGCACTTCGTCCCTCGGAACTAACCCCAACAGCACTCAAAATCTTGGTTACAATCTCACACACCTTTGTGGCAAAATCAAAGTCTAACCCAACATTTTCAGACAAGTATATGAGTGTCACACTTTGTTAAAGAAAAAAATGACAGCATACATGTGGGAAGCATCTTTTGCAAGACTGGCAAATAGACTACACCAAGAAACATCTCTGATCTAGAGATTCAAATTACCCATATTAAAAACCTGTAGCACTTCCCACTTAAAGGCTGAACCACATCATGTGAAGTGCTAGCATGTTTTTGTGATGGCAAAAGAATAACCTTTCCAGGCCCGCTTTCAGTACATTTTCATTCTGCCTGTTAACAGGAACAGTCAAATATTTCCAGGCAGAGTGAAGGCCTTTTAAAATAGAAACAATTGCGCAAATCTAAGGTGGTAGGCTATAAACCACTTATAAACTTACTTGGCATTTAAGTACATCATATTCATAACAGGAAAATAAAAACGTCCCAGCTATTTGTGAATGTTATCTTCAAAGCAGCCAAGGGATAAACAAATAGTTTCACCATAAAACTAAGGGTGAAAAACCTACGGCCTGAGTGCCAGATGACTTTACTTGACATTACATACTGAAGGCATTTGAAGTTTCAGAGTTAGTGTACCTACTTCATTGCCCTAGAAAACTTCCTTCTACACTATAAACTATAACATTTGTAAGAGATTCAAGCTTTTGGGGTAAGACTTTTCCAAGAGTTACAAATAATATCTGTAATTACACCTAACACAGTCTTCATAAAGAGTCAAACCATACCCAGCATACTGAGAGCATTGTCTGATCTCATCTTTGAAACACACACACCCTGGGTCATTTTAGGTAAGTGCACTGGGTGTTTGCTTCACAAACTAAGTTGTTGGGCAAAGAAAAAATACTAAACATTCAAACAGACTAACATAAGAACAGTAACACCCTTTGAGTGCATTGACAGTACAATCATTGTGGGAAATCTAATGGTGCTGTGACAAGCATCTACCATTGGAGATCTTCACAAGACAGAGGGAAGCTAAGATGAGATAGCATGATTATCCAAGTCCTTTCTACATTACTGCTACAAATTTAACACAAATTCTACTGATCACATAGCAGAAATGTTTCCAGAAGTAATTAAAGTCCTGCAATGTGGAGACAAGGCCGTCATAGTTGTGAAAAATACTCTGTCTCCATAAGGCAGGAGTCTCCATAAGAACTCTGACTATAGCCATTTCTCATGAGTGGCTGACACTATGAAAACTATCAAGATCACCTCAGTGTCCGCTGGCTCTTCAGTAAGTTCTGAAGACCTATGAGCCCTTCTTTCCTCTCAGACCAGTTGGAGCTGGCACAGTGGTTCAGGACCTCGGCCACATCTTCAGTCTGCCGCAGGTAGTGTGGGATGCCCCCATTCCTGGAGCCGTAGGAGCGCTCTGAGCAAGCGCTCGAGGCATCGCTGTTAGCATCATCATCAGAGTACATCCCATAGGGCTCGTATCTCCTCCTCACTGGCTTTTTCTGGAAAAAGGGAAACATGGACTTAGTAAATTAGACATAGTTGCATCAATGCCAAAAGAAAAGCATTCTATCTGTAATCACTAAAAGGGAAGACTAATGCTACTGTTAACGGTGACATAAGAGTTTTAAAGATGTCACCGAGCACTGCCTGCTTACCTCTCACGCTAGATCCCATTGCTTTCCATCAGACTATTTGAGTGACTAAGGGGAGCAGGACCTGACTTCCCCAGCATCAAAGTGAGATATTTGTGCCCAGTGGAACTAGCTACTGGTAACAAAGCCGTTATGTTGTTTTATTGTCAATAACGGTCAGTCCCATTGTTACAGATTCTATGCTGATACTTCAAGGCAAAAAACAAAGATAAGGAGGAAAGAGCTGAAGGAATCTGTGCTGGCATGTACAGTCACTTTGACATTGATCATGAAGTGACTCTAAAAATGCACTGACATATAGGAGGTGACAATTTCCCTGTGAGTTTGGGCTCAGATTTTTCCAGAGGCTGCTAAGGGAGTCGAGTGCTCAAATTTCCCTCATTTCCATAGCATGGCATTAGAGGAACTGATTACCTTATCTTGGACAACCTCAATCCTTACAGAAGGGATATCAGAATAATTATGGTAGCAAAATAAATTGAACGCTGTACTACGAAACAAACCCTTACATGAAACTTAAGAGAACAAAATTGATAAGACAGTGCATCAGTAAAAAAAAATAAATCATCTATATTCTAAAGTGTTTGCTACAGAATTCCTTCCAGTGTCCAGTCCTGCAGTTCTCAGACTTGTGAAGCCAGCAGTTTTGCTTTCCCTAGGACTGCAGGATTGAAGCAAAGAAATTAACTCAAGTGCAAGTATCATGGGCGTTAGCAACAGGGTGGGGAAAGTTGGAAAGTAGAAATAAAAAGTCAAGAAAGCACTAGTACCTTGCTCCTGGAGTCTCCTAACAGCTGTAGGCAGGAAAATATTGAAGGGTGGGAAAAAGCATAGAGAATTATGTCAGAAGCTTATGTAGGGTTTGTTTTTGCAACAAAAACGTATAGCAAATGTGTCTTAGCAAATTAAAATAAATACAGTTTACGCAAAATAAAAGTGGGTATAATAGCACCTGACTTTATCTCCTTACAGCTGCACTCCTCATATGGCCTACAATTTCCCTTAGGGAGCTGGCAAGTGAGATTCTCTGTTGTTATCAAGATTTTTAATCACAGACTGATGTACAGTACCTCTTTGCTTACTTTTCAGAAATCCTGCTCAGGAAGATAGATGGTTTTGGTAATGATTTATTTCCCCAGATTTATAAGCAGTATTTGATTATAGAGTCTTGGAAAGAAATCCTGATGTCAGGAAACCACTATCTACAGTACAGCACATTTAACCAACTTCACTTAACTGAGTTCTCTTTCAACCTGCAGTTCTAACACCACACTTTTTTGAAGCTTAGCTCTCTTTAAGACCTCCTGGCTGGCACCCTTGGCTTAAAGGCCTTATTTAAGTTTCCATCATCCTTTATGGTCTTCTGACAGATCCAAGCAGTGATTCCCAGAACAGACACTGAAGGTGTCTCAAATAAAAGCAGTGGATCTAACAGCAATTGAACACAGGGAGCAGAGGTCCCAAAATGACCCACTGTGTTTTGTTTAAACTGAGTACTTGGCTGCAGTCATCTCTGGAGAACTTCTTTTAATTTCCTGCTACAGGGAAAAGAACAGTCCTCTGACAACAAGGCTGCTGGGTAAAAGTTGGCATCACATTACTCTCAAAAGGAGTTTGAATGGAGTTTTAAAGCTGCCTGTTGTGAGAAGACAACCAAGAAAAAGAGCCAACTGGGGTGGTGTGAAATAAGGGGACGAAAAGATCATATTGTTGTCATACAAATTCAGATTGATCAACCAAGTCAGTAGAGCATTTAATTTCCAGATAGACTTAAAAGATTTCCCTTTTAAGTGTTCAACCATTTAACATTCCAGTATAATGTTAAAGAGTGGAATATTTAAAAGGGAACTCTGTCAGTTTAGCTGAAGAGTAAGTCACACCCAAAGAGATCTCACTGATTAGCAGTGAATTCAAACACTGTGACCCTCATCTCCCTCAAGAAATCAGCATTCACCAACTGCTCACATTCAGGGATACAACTGTGTTTCATTTGCACAGGCAAATCAATACCTATAATTATGCCCTGAACTGCTCTGGTGGCGAATTTGATGTGCCGAGAGCAGAAAATGTCTCCCAAGTTGTTGTATTTGGTAATGAAAATGCTCACAAATGATTCAGTCCACTAAACACAATAGTGTCATCTACTATTTCATGATCTACCTTTTCATTATGCACAAATACTTTTTAATAATAGAAAGGTACATTTTGTAAAATGTTACATATCTCTAGGAGTGCTCTAATAATTATCTAGAAATGCAGGAGATAAGAGCTCAGTGATAATCAAATACAAAAAGGAAAATGTTAGCCATCCTGAGAGGAACTGAATTAGGAAATAGTGAAAGGACATCTATCACAAGCTCTGAGGACATGGTTCATTCTCCATGAAGAGATACCTTTCTCAAGATACATCAGGCAGTCTTCCTCTCCAGCTCTAGACCTAAGCTGAGAAGACCCAAAGTACACTAGTACCCAGCTAATGCTGTACAATAGTTGCTCCTGCCTCTATACATCCTCTCTCCCATAAATTCTCAAGGTAAATCCAAAGGTTTAACACTTGTCTTCTGAGGAGCAGAAAACACTGGGTTATATACAAGAGATATTATGGCACAGTAAGATTATACAGGACAACAGTTTTTTTTTAACTTACAATAAATTTACTCTGAAATTGACTGAATATCTGAAAGTACTTGCAGCAAACAACACAGACACACTCCAATTTAATTGCATGAGATGGTACCAATGACAGGCAAGCCAAGTTATGAGCCAACCCAGGGATCTAGCCAGGTGCAGGAACACAGCAGAGACTTGGGAAATTCTCAGTTCTTGTGGAAACCTGATGAGGCTTCATTGACACTAACAGAGAACACTGTGCTTTTCTGACAAAGTCTTCATGCAGGTAATGGGACTGATGGAAATCCCCGACTCCACAGGTGCCGAGCCAACCTCACAGTACCATGTAACACCCTCTGACAGCTCTGACAGCTGATTCAACCCACCCTGCAGCTCTAGCACCAAGTCCCAGTGCTCTGTTTCATAACAAATGTGGAGAACTAACAAGGAATAAGGAAACAAATACTGCTGCCAACACACCCCAAGACAAAACAGCAAAAGGTGACTAACTCTACAGCATCAGACAGTGGCACAATCAGAACAAAGCTATTTAGAAAGAGGAGAACGTACGTACAGGTAACTTCAAGCCACTTTCCGGTGTCGGAAGCATTTTGTATTTTTTCCTCTTACCAGTGCATCGGCCACAGCAGCCTCCAGATCTGTGCTGGTGCTCAGGACTCGCATGGCATTCACAGAAGCAGGCATCCTGCCTGGCTGGCCGAGTCCAAACCGGTCTGCACAAAAGACAACATTGAAAAGGATTGTTAAACAAATTCAGATTCACTTGGAATCCTAATCAGGTGCCTGAGCAGCTCTCCCCACTGGCTTTGGGAGCTCACAGTGCTTTTCCATCAAGTACTTTTTTATTTATCCATAGCTCTGGAGAGTTTGCCATTAGAGTGAGAAATAAACTATTGTTTGTTGGGCCCCAGAGACAATTTTGGATCCTCAGGGCAACATGATTTCTTTTAATCTGGGAAGCAGGGTGTCTATTTTGTGTTTATTTTCACACAGAAGGTGTTTCAAAGTTTTATTTTTATGTTAGAGGCAGACATGTTTGTCCCAATCTGGCACTCCCTGAAATCAAGAGAAAGCTTCTCATTAACTTCAGAGAGACAGAATCATGCCCAGTGTCAGAACATGTTAATACCTGAGCAGTCATCCATGCTGTAGCTCTTTCTCAGGCAAGGATGTGAGACCTGCAGCACCAGATTAGCCTATGTTCTGTCTCAAGGCTCAATTAACCAGAATATCCCTCTAGGCCTCACAATATAAAAATAAGTTGTATTATTTCCTTATGAAGTGACTCCAATTACTGTTTTATTATTCCTGAGAAGCAGTTTAAATGCCATTTAAAAGCCTTGTGATACAATAAAACTGATTTCTCTTTTTTTTTTTTCCAATCAAATTGTATTCTCTTTCTCCCTTTGAATTTGATGGCAAAGCTCTCAATGGCATCCAAAGCAACAGGACAGAGTCTAAAATGCCATTTGCACTATTAATACTAATTAGTTTACTTTATCGTTTGACCAGTGTTCTAAAAAAAGATACTGAAATCAGTTGCTTTGGGCAAAGGCCAAATTCAGAAAGGCATAGTAGCAGAGATATGCCAGAATCAGTGACCCAAGTATCACAGCCAGGCTCTGACAGCACAGTCCTAGATTGGATATAATTTCACTGAGATCCTGACTGGTCTAGAAGTAGGAAGAGATTGGCTTTGGCATTCTAAGTTTTTGTTTCCATGTGGGCTTGGCTTTCTCAAGAAGGACTGAGAACATCCCTGCTGGGACATATCTTACACCTCTGCACCCATACGAGCCACTAAGAGCTTTGTCAGCAAATTCAGTGGTACACAAACCAAGCTGCATGAACCCATTTGATAGGCCATCAGTCGATCCACGTTGGAGGCCATCATCAAGCAGCAAGGGAGAAGATCTTTTTATTAGTTAATCCATATTTAACTTAATGAAGGAAAAACACTGTTTATCAAATGCATAACTATATTGTGGACTTCCACAAAAGTGAGGCCAAACATGATATTCAGCAGCTTACTGTAATTTTCAGGGGAAACACTGCGCTTATCACAAAACTTCATCGCTTTCTTCCTTAAAAGCCTACTGCACTGGAACATCTTTTAAAGAATTAGGTCACACTGAAATGCGTAATTTAAATCAGAGACTGAAATTTGCCAGTCTACTGTCCTAGTTCCAAAGCTCTACCTGAATGTGTCAGAGATTAGGCTACTGAGGGGGAAAAGGGAAATTTTTTAAGCTGAATTATTTGGAAAAGAAATGAAGCCCTGAAGACCAGTATCTACTTGCAATAAAAATGTTATCTATCAAAGCTTGCTGTTTCTCAGAGTTATATACCCAGACAAGACATCTCTGATTTACAACAAAAGCACATTTTCTACGAAACACATTACAAGGGGGGAAAAAAAAAAATAAAACCAAACAACAAAAAAATCAAACTTCTTAAAACTACTGCCAAAAAGTAATCAAATCACAACATTTCACAAAGAAATAAAAGTTGTATGTATTATTACTATTCCCTTTTTTAATGCACTTGGGATGAAGAATCATTTCAAATATTTATGTGAAACAGGACTTCATCTCTAAAATGAAAATATCTGTACAGTCTTAATAGAAGCACAGAAAAAAATGGTAATGCATTCCGTCTGACTGAAACTCAAGTACTACTACAGAAATATACACTATAAAGAAGTGTATTTTCCTAAGACCAGTATTTTCCTCAGTGTAAATGACATCTAGTACAAGGGCTGTAGGTGTTGAAACAAGTTCTGGACTCAGTTTTATATTTAAACTCAGCTCAGTGACATTACTCAAGTTATCAAGGTCAGAATTTGGCTTTAACTTTTGAAATAATTGTACATCAAGAAAATAACATTGTCATTTGTTTTCACACAAATTTAGTATTACATTAGAAAAGGGAATATAGTTTGGGTTTTTTTTTTAAAAATGAAGAACAGAATGACAAAGTAATTCATTTGTAGATCAGTTTAAATACTCAGCATAAAGAAACAAAATTAAGCTTTTTTTTAAAACAAATTAAGTACAGCATGGCATGCTGGCTTTTATCTGTCTCCATGGCTATGAGGAATTCCTGAAATACTTTTTAAAGTGATCTTTAAACTCGTAACACCCAAGTCACTCTGGGCTTCTTCCCAAGATGCTGTTACCATACTTGAGTGCAAAAGTGAGACCTTAGGGGAGATGTCAACATATCTCTAACATGGGACTGAGAACACATTTGGCTCCAGGAATAACCAGTACAGTCAAGCCCAATGTTACTGGGCAAGAAATAAGCAGAGTCTGCTCTGGCCACCTTCTCTTGTCTCCCTGGATAGACTCATACTCATTACAAACCTGGTGAAGATTCTCAGTCACCTCTTTTGCCTCAGTTTTGCCATTTTAAGGGACATTTTTGTCTGCTTTCAGACACAGGTATCCATACAGAATTTGATTCTGCTTTATACCAAACCACAGGAGCCAAGCATGAAGTGACTATCATAGCAAGTTGAATGCAAACAAAGCTTAATTCTGTATTACAATCAAGGTATTTGAAAACTTTTCAGTTATTTTTGTTAAATACAAATTCAATTTGTTACTTTGAAAAATGTCAGTCAAATCAGCTTGCATAATTTCTGACAGCCTGATAAGGGAAGTACTTTGAGAGTTTTATTTAAGTGACAACCATTTAACTAGACTTATAAGAAAAAGTATTTTCACTCCCTACATGAAGGAGATTAAACAACTTTCAATATCACTCTCATTACTAATATGATTTAACCTCCAAGAAAAAAAAAAACACTGAAGCTCTCATCTTTTACATCATCTTTGTTCCCATAATGAAGTCTATTGTCACAAAGTTAGTAACTCTCTTTCATTTCTTTGTAAGACTCTCAGTGAAATATCCAGACTTCCAAGGGAGTTACAGGTTCTCCACCACTGCTAATCCAGCACAGGAGTGGGGAAGAAGCAACTGGAATCTGCAGCTTTTTCTCATTATATGTAAGCATTAGTCTCCTGATGCAAAGACCAGTGGAATTAAGGGAACATTTTTTTCAACAACTTCTATGTATTTTAGACAAGGCCTTCAGAATTGTATGAAGGATGGATCAGTATGTGTTATGCTCCAAAGTTCATTTTGAAAGCTCATCAGGTGCTTTAACTCTTGCTGCTGTATTTTGGAGAGGATCCCACAAAAAAACCCTTTCATTAACAGAGAAAGGAGTCCAGAATATTTAGTAATTAATGGGATGAAACCCACAGGGATCTGGTCCTAAGCATTGGGAACTTCTACACTGATAAATAGGAAATATAAAAAGAAGTTCCAAGTACTCTGCATCAGTCAGGATTTAGCCCATGCTGCACAACTGACCCAATTTACAGGAGAATTGAGAAAGCCCTGGATCACCCTTTGTTTAAACACTGTCCACAACGTTCCTAAAATACATGAAATTAAAAACATTCAATAAATGAAACTCAAAACAAAAAGCCACATTGAACAAAAACAAAACAGAAAGCCCCAAAGCAGTGAGAAGCACATGCCAAGTGCTGGCTGGTGCACGTGATGGCAAATGTTAAGATGGTGTAAAACAAGACTACGGATAAGAAGCAGATTCATGCAGTTAGCACTTGTTCACCTGACTGCCCAACAGAATCAGCAGTGGAGAGAGCACTAGTGGACCTGGAATGACGTCGAGAAGCTGCAAGTAGAAGGAATGGCAACACCCACAGGATTAACACACATTTAATCCAAGACAGAAACTGCCACAATCCAAAGGGGATGCGTGTGACTGCTACCAGTAAAGGTGTTTCTTAGTGACAGGGAAATGACGCCGTACATGAATGCGTAACGGATACAGTGCAAAGCCCCACAGCGACGCCTCCATCTGTAGCTTTTACCCCTTTTCCCCCACGCCCATAAACACGAAGCATGACAAAACTCCTTTGTAATAGTCCCAAACCCGGTGCAGTTCAGCAAAAAAAAACAACAACCCAGTGCACATCAGTCACGTTCCAGACCCACAGATCTGGAAGACGGCCATCATGAGTACGTGGAGCAAGTAACTACAGAGCAGGATTTAGATGTGTCTGATCTAAACCCCAAGGTGAAGCCATGATGAACGGTTAGGAACTGTGCTTGCAGGTATTTTACCACAACATTCTAGCCTATGCATTAAAAAAAAAAAACACATTAATAAAGAGAATGAGTAACCACACAAGTAGAAAGAGTCATACAGGGAGGTCAGCCAAGCGCTGTATATAGGTCTCTGGGTTGGGTTTCTTTTCCAAGTGAACACACATACACACATATCAGAGCTGTTGCTGCTACCAAAAATCTCTTGCTTTTAACATATTTTGCATACATGTTTCTTAAATCTAAGTATGCACATGCACAGATAAGCTGAATAGGCATAACACACATCTACCTAGAAGGTCACCGCATGTATACAAATTGTTAATAGCAATGGAGCACAGGAGCAGAAGAGCTGAAGCCAAACAGCTCGTACTTCAATTCCCAGATGTCAGCAGCACATCAATCATAAAATGCCTTTGGAGAGGTTTTCAGTTCTTGAATTCAGCATAAATATGAGTTCTTTATGAAAGCAAATGAAAAGCTGGTCCAGCCATTTCCATATTACAGAAATCTAGTTTTTCTAAAGAGGCTTTCCCTGTGTCTGGCAATGACATGCTTACCCAGCTCAAAGCAACTGACCCAAGAAACCGATTGCTCATTTGAGCAGTTTATCACCACAGACTCACTGAAGGCCTTGTTTCTTTAACATCATTACTAGTACTGTCAAGAAACTGAAAAAATAAAGCAGAATCACCCTCTAATACAAATAAGCTTTGTCAATTATGTATATACATGGGCAGCAGAAAAATTCTACATCTGCTGTTTAAGGCAAAGCATTCACAAACACAACTACTGATATTACAAAATAGAAACCAGCAAAGCAAGAACTAAGTTTCAGTTTTTCTCCAGCTGTGCAAGCTTGACTAAAAGCTATACAGAATATGCAATGTGGTCTTTAACTATGGATAACACATGCATTTACTCAAAAGAACAATCCCTCTGATACCATAAGTAACTCATGAAAGATTTGCAGGATCAGTGCAGAATTACGGACTGAACCTCATAATTAGGTTTCAGAGCTCATGATTGCTTTCTCCCAAGCCATCTGCTGTGTCCATGTGGATATCATTGCAAGATCAAGGCCCATGAGAAAACAGGAGTAACAAAAAGATCAAAACCACAGAAAAATAAAAATGACGCTGAGCACAGAGTGGCTCCTCATTGGTGTTTCCTAACTTAGGAAGCAAGACACTTGGTACACAGACATGCATACCTGCACAGCAGCCCCAGAACAAAGCAGAGTCATTTGCAAGGTCAGGATGTCAGAGTTGACATTGACCATAATACTGTTAAATGTTAAGAACCCTGGCATTTACACATAGCTGAAGTATAACTCACCAATATACAAGTTACATTTTTAATGTGCAAAAATAGACCATGCACAGTACGATTACGTTATCTTAGTGTTAATGCAAGATTAACTGGGTTCTAGAAATACTGCAATGGAATCACATTGGTTTAGCTTAAATTGACCTATATACGTTTCTTTCATATTAATGACGCACTGCAAAATTATCAAGTCCACCAATGTGTTTAAGCTTAAAGCATTTCAATGAAAATACACACAAAAAGACAACAGGATAAGAAATATATTGGGTTGCTATTACAACAATATTTTCTCTACACATAGACTTAATATCAAAGTATTTCTAGAAAACAGTTAATCTTCAACATAATTAAATACATTGAGTTAAATTAAATGACCCTCTCCTCACAATAAAGTGTTCTACACACAGTGTAATCTACATCTGTAACGAATTTTACAGTCAGTGTGCCTATCAAGCCTCAGCAGTGATGGTGGTGTAAAAAACTCACTGTGAGTTTGGTACACTGCAGTTTTTTTTCAGAGGTACACATCCAGCCTGCTTGTACACTTTATCTGGAGAAAAAAAGCTTCATCCAAAATTGAAGCAAGGTAGGCAACTACAAAAATGAGCTACAGTTGCATACCTTATGCCTCTGGTACGAAATCAGCTTCATTTAATCAATAAAAAATTCATTTATTTATCCTGAAGAGCTATGAACCAAGTTCTGAATGCTTGAAAGTTGACCTCCTTCCATTTTTTCAGCAAAGTTTGTGATGTTACAGATAATGCAAATAGATTATTTCCAGCTCAGAATAATGAAATTTTGAACCCAAAAGTCTCTTTAATGTTAACTTCAAGATTACATCATTGAAATCAGTGGGATTTTTGCCAGTGATTTAATATGGATGAAGACAATCAGCCTCTGCACTGGCAGCCAAATCAATCATGACAACATTTATGTCACTTTAAAAGATTATTTAAAGTACAGTATAGTAATCAAGTATGAGAAGCAAACAGGAAAAGTTATGCTCACCTGTCTTGTATTTTTCATAAGCTTTCCTCATTCTTGAATTAAAGCAGCAGAATTAAGCCCAAATGCCATGTTCCACTTCAACACTATGTTATACGCCTGTATTTTGCCACTACGTGCAAAACACCATTCTTCAGCCTCCATGAAATTTAAGAGCTTTTTTATCACTTTTAATACCACATGCACAGCTATGAAATTATACAAATGAAGAGGGCTTGGAGATCAACTGTATTTCATGTCTGAGATGACAAAACAAGTCTTTCATACAACAAGTGATGTATTTGGTTGGATATATGATATGGTATCTGATCAGAAACATTAACTATCCTGCCATTTTTGGCATGGTACAGAATAACTTCTGCGTGTATTAAGTGCAATTTCCATTTGTACTGTACACTTAAGATGTCTGTTAATGACGCTCTTTTAAAATATCATCATTTCCAGTGATGTTAGGCTGCTTGCAAAAGTTTCCTACCTAAGTTAATTGATGATTGGCTATGTTGTATAAAACCTCTGCAAAAAAGAGCTTCTATTTCTAATGGAGGATTTAGGACAGAATATCTAGCTGTAAGAAAATCAGATCATGAATAGAATCACTCAACAGCAGACTACAATGCTACTGACTGCTTCACTGTGACCTAGAAAAGAGAGGCTTGCTCTCCTGCAGATTTCCGTCACTCAAGTGAAGCACAGCAGCCCCAAAACAAGCTGATTCAACGACACTAACTATCACAAATGTTCAAACTAAACTATTTTCTTGCTAACAGCAAGATGCTGAGAATCGGAATTGAAGCATGCAGAAGAAAACAGAAGGGAAAGAGGGTCGGAAAAGGGGAGTGTATTAGGAATCCAACAGAGGACAGGAAAGAGCTCATTCCACCTGGCAGTATCTTCAAAGTGCAATTAGAACAAGGGAGAAAGGAAAGAAATATTGACCCTTAAAGCTCCAATTCCTACATGTACTCACCAAGTGGAGGAAAGCCCCGAGCAGGGCTTGTATCTCGACTGCTCTCACGGCTGGTATCACGGCTGCACCCCTGACTCATGCTGGGTCGGGGGATACGACTGCTCCGTGCTAGCATGCAGCATGGAGAGTTTCAGAGAAGGTGAACAAGTTTAATGAAGACAAGAAAGCTCAAAGTCAAGTCACATTTCTGTTAGTTACGGTCATTATTACATTAGTAATTATAATTTGCAGCAGCCTGCTCAGGCTCTTTACAAACCAACTACCTTACATGCTGAGCTGTGTTTGTGATGTGAAATTTCATCAACATTAAATGTCTGGTTGACAGTCTGCTTTTTTCTTAGGCAATGCAAGTTTTGTTATTCAAGTAGAGCAGGAATCTTCAATCATTTAGAGTAGCTCTACTGTTACCAAACATGCAAAACAGATGAGGCTGAAAGAAACCCTTCTGGAATATTTTCTCCTAAATTATAAGTTTAAACATCCTTCTGGAACAAAAAAAGCAGGTCAAAATTCTTAAGAGTAATCACAATACCAATATGCTGCTTTTACATAGATTTGCCTTTCACAAGGATAAGTTTGCCAGGAACAGATACCCTAAGGAAAAGAAAGGTGTATTGTACGGACTTGCAAAGATATTTTTCTCCATTGAAAGACACTGGGGAAAAAGCATTTAGAACCTGAATATCTGAAAGACAGATTAAAAAGTGGCTTGAATTTTAAGACAGCAGCAGCTTCAGATCTTTAACAGAAGCTAGCTAACTTCTGCTCCTGAGACATTTCTAAAACCTTGTATTTATGGTTGTAGATTGGGACATGTGTGCACTTAGCAGGGAGCTTTAAACTATACTCTTTACTGTCACAAAACCTTAAATCCACAAGGCTCTTATCTTTGGTCTGGCAGCTATCAAGTGTTCAATTTTCCACAGCCTAATAAGGCTCCTATCAGCTGTGTTACAGGAACTCATCACATCCACACTCTCCATGTGGGAAATGCGAAGTAGAAAGTAGATTACGCTGCTTTCATAGCAAAAAGCAATCCCACTGACTTCAGCTGCAGTTCTGTTCAAGCAGGAAAAACAGAGACAGAACTTGAGAAGGTTGCTGAACATTAGGGATTTGAATTTTACAATTTCATAAAACTAGCATTTTAGGGATTTAGAATTTGATTGTTCCTCTGTAAATTCTGTGTCATTTTGACACGAAAGATGTTTGCAGAAAGTTATTTAATAAACCTTACGTCCAGTAGAGACTGTTTTCTTGGGCAAAAGAACAGCAGTTGTTTGTCGTGAGTTTACCTTGACAATGATTAAAGAAGGATTTCCTTTGTTATTTTTAAAAGGCAGTAGAATATTTTAAGTGCTAAGAAAAGCCTTTAAGGAATTTAGGAATTAAGGAATGTGCAGAGTAAAATCTAATCTACCAGCTTAGATGACAATGTAGTAGAGGCACATATGCACAACATGAACATGGTTTATACTAAAACTTCAACAGTATCCTTGTATTTATAAATAATAGTGCCATTTACATGCTTCAGAATAAATACATGCTTACAAATCACTATTGGTTTGTATAAAGAACTCAAATGGCTAGACTCTAGCTAATGAAGTTCCCCTACAGTGCTTCTGGGGGCTGGATACAGATACACTGGATGTATTAGTATCCTTTCAAGAAAAGCAGAGTACAGAACAAGATAGAAACCTTCATATTTAGGCTTTAAAATTCAGATACAGGCTACTGCCAGATTCTTGGTTTGTTAAATCCCTCCCAGTTTTGCAAAACTCAGCTCACATCTCTCAGATGAATTAATGGTTCTGATGGTTGACCTTTGATGTCAGACAATACAAAACGAGCTGTTGATTAGATCACTCTAAAGTTTAAAACTTCTGAGTGAATTAGATGGTCTTACAATAAATAAAATAGACTAAGTTATACAAACTGGATGAAATTAGTATCCATGAGTACAAAAATCCCACCTCAGATGTACAAGGAAAAAAGCTGACAGGTGAACTACAGGTGAAAGTAACTCTCAAGTTTTCCACACAAATACTTGCTTGAAACTAAGGACTCTCTAGTAGCAAACTTCTCATTCTTGGGTCTCATGCTTACATGTAAATAATGGCAGCCTTCACACCAGGTTTGCACAAGCAGTCATTTCTCTCAAGGACAGAAGATCTACCAATCTTTTCTATAATATAATCCCATTGAAACCAGCAAAGGCTCTTTAGAGAGGGAGAGATACGAGTGATTAAAAAAATTAATGGATGCACACTCTACATTCTCCTTGTATAACAGCTAACAGCAGCATCATGGAGTATAAAGAAAATGCACTTTAACCGCATGAGAACAGACTAGTAGGACAACGTCACAGATGAAGCACAATGCTGACTGCACAAACAGAGCACTCAAACCCAAATATTGGATATCTCATGAATAATGGTCAAACAAGAGATTTGCACGTTACTGGATAAAAACATCAAAACAAAGAGGGAAAGAATGGATCAAAAAGAACTGAATGATGAGTCTGTTGTGGACTCCCAGGCACCTGCCTCACATTTGTACTGCTATGTTGTACAGGAAAGATTGCAGATCACCTCCTCATGGTATTTGCTTCTGGCACTGACAGCAGTAAAGGCTAGACAAGTGTCTCATACTGTCACAGCCTGCATTTGCAGTGCAGGTAGCAAAGACAGAGTACAGGGACTTAAGTCACAATTTTTGAATTCCCAATCCCCCAGAGTTGTACAGGAAGCAAGTAAATCTGTAGCAAAAATGTTTAAAAGGAGCAGGCTGGATGAAAGCAGCCAGTACCCAGTCAGCTCTGGACTGAGAGCCTCAGACAGGGCAAGGGTGGATTGCTTTCAATAAAATCCCAACTATCTAGATGCGTTCTGTACATCTAACTTCTACCACTCTCATCTGGAAAGTTGGATATGCTTCACACCATTATTAAAACACACTATTAGGCAGTCTTACGCCCGTGGAACCCAACAAGATGCAAATACCTCCATCACAACTTGATAGTGCCACTGTTTGCTAATCTACCACTTGGGAGAAACCTGTATTTCATTAGAGTGTGATTTTTAATGATTCTTAAGTGAAGACTAAAAATCACCAGACGCTTCCTTTACATCAATACAAGCATTTTAAAGAGTCTATTAAATGTTGCCCACACAGCTAAAGAAAAGCTCTCCAGTGGGGTACACCCAGTAGAGGCAAGTCAAGAACTGCCTTCAGCTCTCCAATAAACATACACAGCGTAATCCCAACAGAAAGGCTGCTGCTGCACTAAATTCACAGCCAGCTTTGCCTGCTCCACTTTTTGGAAAACAACCACCACTAATCTCCTGTTCTGGATCTAACTGTGTCACAGGATCTGCTGAGCACTCATCAGAACTTCAAGCAGATAAACTTTCAATCCATGGGAAACGAACATCACTTTCTTCTGATGAGATCTCCTTCAAGGGGCACAAAGGAAAGCTCAAGTGGACTGTACTTTTCTTTCTCCAACAGAGTATTGATGCTAACAAATGTCCAATGAGTACTGCAAAGGCAAGCTTAAAACTGAAAAGTGCCACAGAGCAGGGCCATATAGGTGACCACATAGGACCTCAGCATGACAAATGTGCTTCATTGTGCTGCATCTTGGAAAAAACATACTTCAAGGTTTCCAGCACACAGAAGGGATATATTTCATGAATACCTGTGGTCATCATGGGAATCTAAGCTAGCAGCGAGGTGCTGATACTGAAGGAGATCCATATGCAGAGAGTCTATTAGCTTGCTACTGCCTCAGAAGGGCCTGAAAAAATTCAAGTGAAAGGGCCTTGCATAAAGCCCATCTGCACACAGTGACCCACACTCTGTGTATCTAATCTTGCACACGTAGCACTGGTGTGGCTGCAACTGCCAGTCACCTCTTCAAAAACTACACCAGTCAACAGATGAGATACTAACAGGAGCCAGCAATTACCCTCTTTGAACAGCCTGATCTGTACCAGGGCTCAACCTGCTGCACTGAAATGTGGCAACAAACTTCAGAGATGTTTCAGCCCACGTGTATCAAATACAAAGCCTCGAGTATTGCATGTACATTTGATGTTACATGTGTCCTCAAACACTTTCTTGATTCAAACTCAGAATAAGTCTATTGGCATATTTAGGACCAAGGTGAGTGGGAGTCTATTGAATGAAATGAACAAATGAAAAAAATGTCAGGGAAAGACAGGGTCTGAAGCAACACAATAATAAAGCATAAAATACTGTTAGCTACTATGTTATAAAGTAATAAGTAAAATGAATAATGGTACAAAGATGACAGCTCAAAAGCTATCTCTGTCCAAAGCAATATTACCAATTTTGAGATTCAATAGAGACAGAGTTTCTGCAACTGAGCAGCAAAAGCAACACGAGTATCAGACATAACAGCCCAAAACAACAGGCTGTGGCCACTGTCATGGTGGGGCAGGTGGAAGCCACATGTCTGAGATGTCAGAGCTCTCTCCCGCTGCCAAAGAACAAGCACTGACTGTGTCACTGGGAGCACGTTAGAGCAACAAGATACAAATTACACTTTGAAAAGTTCAAGGCTCCTGTAATATACTTGAAAGCAGGCAACCCAAGAGTGAGGATTTTATACAAGTCAAGATCCCTTCAAATGCTTGAGACTCTTTCAAATCAGACCACATAATGTGGTGACCAGATTAAGCATGTGATGGTACTATTCATCATTCTTTGTTTCTTCCTGCAAAACAATGGTGTTCTGCACAGTAATAACAGAACAATTACCTCTAATATTTGGGAGCCACTTTACACTTTAAAAGCAATGAACAGAAAAGCACAATGTATTCATATAGAGGCCATAATTAGGTCAGATGTGAGAACACTGAATTTGGAAAAATGAACATGCAATATTTTTAATCAAAGGTAACAGCGTGTGCACTCAGCTGCTTTAAATTGCTTTTACTATAATTGAAGACTGAATAAGGTACTTGTCCGCTAGCAACATACTCTAAATAGAAAGGTAGCTTAAATGTAAAACACAATTGCTAAAGCAATAGTTAAAATTTAACTGACAACAGTAGGGCTATCACTTCAATCCATTTCAGCTCTTTGGAGTTACAAAATTATTTAGTAACAGCACTATTTGAAGAGTTCTTCTTCTACATAAGCTTCAAATTTATGAAAATATTTCTGCTTTAAAACTGAAAACAATATTTACTTGTCCAGACAGCACATTGAATATCTTTTCACCTCAATTCAGACAGACAAAAGTTTACACATAACAATGCTTACTCACCTGACTTAAAAAAATGAGTCGGCTGATAGATTTGGAAATAAAAACTATTACAGAATATTTACATACCAGTCACTGAGACAAGAACATGGGAGGCAGAACAATTGAAGTGTAAGTCTAAAATGCTAAGAAAGTGGCCCCAAGTTATTGAGATGAGAGAAGCAAATCATTTAAGCTGAAAAATTTCTAAAATAATCCAAGGAGGTGCTTTTTGCCTTTGATTCCAACTGACTGCTCAAATCATTTTAGGACTAAGTTGCTGATGTTAAATGAGGTATTTTTTCCTGTGATGGTTTTCCATGACAACTGTTTTTGCTGCCTGATCTAATGACATCGCTCATGTTGAGCTGCAAATGGAAGTCATCTCTTTAGGCCTACTCTGTAAACATTTCAACCTGGAAAATTAAAACTGCTCTCCCACAAAATACAATCACATCGACTTGTCAGCTGAAAAACACAGAATAACAACAGTAACACATAAACTCTTTCCTACTCAACAAGAAAGTCTCTCCTTCAAGCACACCGGGCAGCATGTCACTGCAGTTACTATTCTTACCTAGTCCTATTCTGCTGGGACTCGTCTCCCGGCTGCATCCTTGGCTCCGAGGGATCTTGCTGCGCTTCTCTGAAGATGATGGCACTGCCTGGACTCTGGATGTTCCACCGCTCAGGCCACCATAGGCGCTTCCTAACAGCTTACCCGGAGAGCTAGACCGGCTGCCAGCTAGAAAAGAACCAAAAATAAGGAAAAAAAACCCCACTCAATTAAAATCCCCCAAGTCTTTAAACATTCCAACAGCAAAACTGGAACACAATCAGCTCTAAGAATTTTATACAAATCACTCAGAAAACTAATTGGAGTGTTCCTCATGGGCCTTCGGGGAAGACTGAGGAAAGCTTAAACACTGACATCAGCAACCCTGCCTACAGGAGCTGTGCTGACTGGCTGGGATCAAAACCAAAGCAAATATTGCAGTGAATGAACATCCCAGCTGGTGTTACGTGAGCTTGCAGAAGTGTCAGGAGCAGCCTTGCTGCAGCAGTGTGAAATTCACAGGCTGCTTCACCTCCTTGTGTAGAGCAACACAAACTAGGTTGCAAGGAGAGCTGTGCTGCAGCATGCAGGCTTCTGGCACAAGTCACTTGCTGCAAGGCAGCTCAGGCATCTTGATGCTACACTGCAGTGATGGCATTACTTTCCTGCAACAATTCAGTGAATTAAAAGTTTAAAAAAATGAAATACCACGTCAACAGCAGCAGATCAGCATGATAAAGGGTAAAGCAAGTGAGTCTGTCACATTTATACAGATGTTGGATTGGTTAAATCTAAGCTATTAAGTTATTTTTCAGTTGGAGAAAACTTTTAGCAAGCTGAGTAGTTGGCCTGTTTTATTCTTCCTTGTCTGTTTGAATAGTTCATGGCAAGTTTACATTTCTTCTAAGCCATGCTAGCTGCAAGGCAGTCAGCTCACTTTTATTTTCACATTTACATTCCAGCTGCAAGAGATACTTCTATCTGAAATAGTCTTGCTGTCTAACTCAAGGAGATGAATAACTCTTTTTTTTCTGTGAATCTTTATTTAATCAGTTGTTCAAAATTAAACAATGGTAGCTTAAAGGTTACCAGAAATAATTTGTAATAGATTCAAAACTCTTTTTTGCCTCTTCAGGTATGTTAAAAGTCACTGAAAATTTACTGCTCATACTTCTATTCCTGACATTGAATTCATTTGCTAAAACGGTTAAGAAAAGTGCTTTTGAAAAGCTTGCAAGAACACACTCAGCAAGCTCATATCCTGAACCCTGCAAAAGTTTCAGTTCTAGATACTATTTTGACTAAATAGAGTTAAAGACTATTCTTCTGTCTTTAAGAGCTATACAATTCTATTACTCTTGTGGACAGTATCATAACATATCTAACAATATGTTATTTTAACTTACTTGCCACCTCCAGTTTCTTGGCCAAACCCATTCTGAATGAGATTATATACTCCAATACTCTGCCGTGCTGGCTCCGCTTCCCAAAAAAATGGGAATACTTGTGGCAGATGCCAGTCTCTCACACAGCATCCACACCCTAAAAACCAACCCTCCCCTCAGTTACGCTGCTGCCATCTCACTGACGTCAGCAGGGTTGCACCGAAGTAACTAAGAAGAACTTAGCACCTGGGGTTTAAGCTGCAGCAATGAACCAGCTTTAATATGCAGAATGCACGTGTACCATGTGTGGTTACTACAAGAAAACAAAATCACTTGCCACACAGATTGGGATTTATGAGTTTAAGAAAATGCTTTTTCAGTCTGACAGTTAGCAGAGAGCAAGGGAAGCTAAAAGCTTAGCAGTTAAAAAATGTGAAGGAAGTAACGTGATAAAGCAAGAAAGGGAAAACGTTTCTTACCACCAGCAGGATTAGCTGATCTGGATCCTTGATTATGAGGGCAGACCAAAGGACAGGCAAAAAGTGGATTAAAAGACAGCAAGACAATACAGCGTTCAGCATGCGGTTTGTGCTATACACAATACAGACAATTTCATTTACAAACACATCGCTCCTAAAGCCTCTGCAGAATGCAGAGAGTTAACATGCAGATGTAACAGCTCCCCAAGGTTGATCAGCTGTCAACCAATGCACTGGGACCCAAATTCTGCTCTAAATTACACCCCAGCCCAGTCTGCAAAATTGCAACAGGGTTAGCCACTCTGGGCATGGGGAATTTGGTTCTGTGAACATATTATATTTGAATTTCTAAGTAACATCATGTGATGTTTGCCTTGATGATAAAGCTCATGTCCGGTTGGATTAGGCTGGAAACTAGATTCAGCAAACCAGACCAAGGCAGCAGGTTCAGGTATGATCATCTTAAAGCTTCGTAAGACATTCTATTAAAAAAAAATTAAGCTCATAATCCTTAAAACCTTTGGATACTCAACTATAAATAATTCTGAGACCTATCTCATCCGGTCTGATTATTGCTCATCAATCTAAGTTCACAAAAAAGGTAAATTCTGGCTTTCATTTGTAGATTCAAGACTGAAGAATCAATTTAGACCAGCACATAAAAGCTGGAATTCCTTTATGGCTTCAATTTAAAGATTTCCATTTGGCCTCATCCTGAACATCATACTTCTCCCAAGCTCTCCCAGCCTAACACAATGCTATAAATTGCTTTACCATCCCTCCAGCATGACAGAGCAAAGCAATGAGATAATGAACAGAGAAGGGCTTTTAAATAGAGGTACAAAGCAAGACAAGTCCTCAGAACAAACAGGTCTGTCCACAAATCCCACCTCCTCTTACTCACAAGCTTGAAGGTCCTCAAAACAAGTGGCTTTCTCCCTCCCCCAGTTCCTCTTAAAGTTTGGGTGACAAAATTCTCCTTAGACCCACATGACAAATCATACAGCAGCACCGTAAGTATGGCTCCTGGGGGAAAACCATGCCTTGCCAGGAAGCCAGAGTGCACAGATATGTCATGTGAATCAGAGCACAGAACCATCTCACCCATATCTACACAGAAAAGGTAATGTCCCATTTTCAATTGATGCCAAATCCTATAAACTTTAGACAGTTCACATTACATATACAGAAATACAGTCACATAAGCCAGAGAAGCTTGGCAGGGCAAGAACTCAGGACAGCAGTCAGCTAGACATGGAGGGTGTCTCAGTGGGACTTGGTGCAAGTTATTTTCTCCTACACACCACTGCAACATGGAACTCTGCTGCACAACTGGTTAAAAAAGGCAGCAACCAGGCACTCAGACACTTGAGGCCCTATTTGTCAGCAAGAACACCCACTGGCTGAGTGGGAATTCATTTTGGTATGTGTCCAAACACTATAAGCAGAAGTGAGCCCAATCCTCAGCTGATGCTACTATAATTCAAGAGAAACATATTAACAACTATTAATTCTGCTCTCCCAGAAATAAAACACTTCTTACGCTGAGACTGGGAAACTACTTTAGCCCGGCTGCGGCCTCGAGTATCAGCAGGTGTTGAGGTGACACTTGTGGCACTGCCAGAGCTCTGTCTCCTTGTACGAATCCGACCTGGAGGAAGGCAAAGACAATCAGACTGTTAATAGGTTTCTTCCAAAGGCAGCAGCAGAGCCTAACACCCTGTTCTATGCTTGAAGGGTTGCTATAGACACGGTTAACCAGGGTACAAAAGAATTTTACAGGGAGAAGCAACATCTTTTATTAGAGTGGCTGAGATGCAAGGGAGGGAAACAGTCATGGCTCATGAGTCAATAAACTTCTTTGTTTTCTATAGTGCTACCAGGCAGTTTAATTAAAAAATATTACCTCTCCATAGCTTTTGCCTCTGTTCCATAAGAGCTTCTTTACAAAGGATCAACAACAAAAGTGTCAGTGTCCTACACACTGCTTCCTATAGAAAATTATTACTTTCTGACACGGCAATCACTCTTTCAGAACCAGCCTTGACAGCTGTTCCCCCAGTCAGTTCCATGGCTGGGGTTTCCAGTGAGCAGTGTGGTGCTTTATACCCTGCTCCACACACGTGGGCTGCTGAGCGCTCCTGTAAGAGCTTGTCAGTGCAGCCCGGCTACACTTTCATTCCAGACTCATTGCATTTCCCCTCCTGTTTACAGATCCCTCGTATTTATCCTGAGATCAGTGTAACTTTACTTGTAATGGAGAGTCCCATTTAACAGAATCAAGGTGGTGGAAAAATGATTCAGTGTGTCTGCTCTTTATTTAAGAGGAGAATGGATATAAAGTCTCAAAGTGTTTTTGGTCCTTTTTTCTGTCCTTTCCTCATGAAAAAGCCACAGAAATTTGAGCTAGAAAAGCTTACAGGGTCATCAGTTCATCCCCTTCCTGGGGCAGGGCTGTTTCCTACAAAATGTTCTTTCCAGTGCTAAGCTTCAATTATCTGTCTCTAGTTAATGGGAAAGAAATGATAATTAAGAGCAACACAAAGAAAGCCTCCATCAGTACTTTTCAACAACTCAGTTCTCAGCCAAATCTGAAGCTGTTTCTCAGGACTCGTGCCAGTGCTATCCTGCATTCAGAGGACAACTTCAAGTTTCTGGCACAATAATAAAAGGGAAAAAAACCACAACAGGTAGGAGAAGAGTCTAGACAACTGCACCCACCAGTTATAGATATTCATCTCCTGCCCTTTGTCTTCATCATAAACATACAGAGAAATATAAACAGGGAGATATACACTTCCCATCCCCACTCCCAAAAAAAAACCCATTTCACATACAGTACACATGCAGGACAAGACAATGGCAAGCAGCCCAGGCTGAACGGATTGAGAGCTCAGTTCTCTGAGCTCTCAAAATTTCACAACACAGTCTGCAAGTTCCAGATAGACACAAAGCGACACAGAGGTGTTTAACTTTGAGAAGAAAGCCCAGACTTGCTTGCAGGGAAAAAGTCTAGCTCATAGCTGCATCTCAAACCTTTCCACCAGCATCTAGTTTTAAAATAAATCAATAGATAAGATACAGGTACTTTCGTTCAAAGAATTGTCTGTAGACAAGACATAGAAGAATTCATCAGCATAAAACTGCAAAAATAGAAATCAACCACTTTTTAACCACTGGCTCAACTAAACAAGCTCTGTGTATTTCCGTGGGGGTCCAAACAGTGGTGAAACTGGCTGCTAATGTCTTTCTGCTACCAGGACATTATCTGCCTCTTACAAATGGTCAGCTTGATACATGTCTAGAGGCAGCTCTAGAGCTCTCTGCTGGCCCATTCTCAGCCCTTGCAAACTCAGCACACGCACAGCTACACGCAAATGTATTGGAAAATATGTTTAGTGATATGTGTGAGTCAAGACAAGGTGAGAAGGGACTGATGTTTTCTCCTCTTACATACTCAAGATCCTTAAATGTTTCTGTTCTTTCTGCGCCTATACATTTTTTGGTTGTTTTGTCAGCAGGTGACTAAAGAAAACTGTGACAACATGTCTCCCACCTCATGAAATAGAAAGTCTAAAATCATATAAGAAGAGAAACCAAGATTAGCTTCTGATACCTACTCAGGTAGGTACATTTAAGAAAGAAAACTGAATCAAAAGGTCAAAATTAACATGTGATTATCAGCAGGACTAGAAACAAAGAGCTCAGTCCTATTTTGAAACCCCTGAGAGTTTGTAGACAGAGTCCTACCAACTTCTGAATAGATGTCCAGAAACAAAATTCTGCTTCTTTTTGGACTGGCAGATTTGCACGCTCATTTTGGTCTAATGGGTGTCAGACCAATGTGAGATGAAGAGTTGCTTTTGTACAGGAAGAACAGAGTCCCAATACTAATGCTGGTTTTCCTATCCTTCTGAAAAGGCTGACAAGTGTTTGAACTAACACTGCACTTGAAGTGTGCAAATGATAACAGGAATAGAAGAAACTAGAAATTAGTGATGCAAGAGTGATGTAATGATACAACTGCTGTGATAGCACAAGTAACAGCTCACACTAGGAATACTCTAAAGTCCATGAGACTATGTAAAACATGAGGGGAGAAAAAACGCCCCTCAAATTTAAGGTTAAATTCATCACACAATTACAAAGAAGTGTCTTCTGATGCCAGTTATGTGTATTTCTTGAAGAATGAATTGTTAATGTACTGTCCAAAGTTTTATTTTCTGAATTTTAAAACTATGTTTTTATCTTTTTATACAGGTTACCTTCCATACAACTTACTTGCAGCACACAAATAGTTCAAAATAAGTGACCCAAAGTTACTCTTCAAGAAAAAAAGGTAAGCTTCTAAAGATTCCCCATCGAAGCACAGGGTTTAGTTTTAAAACAAAAAAATGACCAATTGGAACTCAAAAGTGCTTTAGGCAAATACATGAGAGAGAAAACCTGGAAAGAGATCTAGGATGTTTCATGTTATCTTCACATACATGTACAACTTTCAAGCCAGTCTTACAATATCCAGAATGTACTTGCTTTATAGTAGCGTAAGATAAATCAATATTGTGTATATCTAGAATTTCATCTATGCAATAAAAATGTCTCTACAGTTTTCCTTTATAAAGTTTCACCTGCAAGTAAGAGTTTACATTCATATCCAAGAGTTATTTGCACATAAGACAATTCGTGTGGCTTTCACTCTCTCATTCTACCTCGGACAGAAACTGATTTCCAGCAGGACTGAAAATAACATATCAAAGAAGTAACTCAGATTTTTTTGGTTGTTGTTTAACTCAAACAAACACATCCCTCCCATCACTTCTTTGCTTTCAAGTGGCTTTGTTTCCATATCTAGCTCAAACTGCAGATGTAGCAATTCATATTTCATAACCATTATTCTGCTGCTTTTAAAAGAATTACTCCATCCTGTTGACAGCAGCACAGCAAAGAAACAGATAAATGCTGCCCCAACCAGTTTCCAAAAACTGTAAAAGTATTTTCATTAAAAAGTCCCTGATCTAAATTTGACATCTGACACATCCCTGTTGGTAGAGAAAGTATTTTGAAAGACTCCATGTAAATGCTGTGTTAAGGAACAATTTGTGTGAGTTTTAGGAAGTTTTGGTCTTACTTTTTAAAGTTACTGTCATTTTTACAATAATCAATGGATCGGAATCAATCCTGAAACATCTAACATATGTCTAAACCTAGGAAAGCTGTTTTGTGTTTTTAAAAATGAACAAGTGAAGGAAGATTCTATGATAACATTTTTGCGTAACAAAAGGCTTCACCTGGCGGCATTGTTCTGAGCTTCTCTGGGTGGATGCTACAGTGTCAGAACAGATATGGGCTTTCTGAGACTCAGCCTGTCTATTACACTGAAGGAAATGCTTCTTAAATAGTCTAGACATGGTTTACATCAGCTCCACAACTCAGTTTAATCTGCTCCATGCTATGGATAATGATATCTACAAGCACACAAGTTATACATGGAAGCACTAAGACAATAATGGCTTCTCCATGGATCAGGTTGATGCATTTAGGTTACTCAGCACTGTTTTTTTTCCCCCAGTTTGAGGAAAAGAGCGAGCCTTTAGGACCCTCCTTGCTTTGTCACTGCTAAATGACATGTGGACATCTGAAACATGAAATCCATCAGTTAAAAAACATGCTTTAAATTTATATTTGTAAACAACTTTTTACAACCACCATGGGAATGTTTTTCATGCATATTTACCATATGTCCAACATCATATTAGTATGTGATTGACTCTGCACCATCATTTTCCCTGAGAAGTACTCGACCCTTACTGGAAACCATCAGCATGTGCTGCCTCTGGGTTTTGCATGAGAACTCCCACCAAAGCAGAGGGTTGAAGGAATACTAGTGGCACTACTTTGTCCTATACCAATAAGCACAGGCAAATCAAGTCAGTACTTGCAAAGGGATGGACCAAGAGAACAAAGAAACCTAGTACCTGAAAGAAACCTAGTACATTTCCATTTATGATACCGCATTCAGTCATACCTTTGAACCAAGCCTTGCCCTTGAGGAGAAGGGAGATTTCACAGGCAGAGAAGAAAACTGGAATGGTGATTTCTTAAAATTTGGGTCACTCTCAAAGCCTTTGGTAAGCCCTCAAGATATTCAATTGATCAGACCACTATGAGACCACTTTGAGACTAAGCTATCTGAAAACTACAACAAACCAGATTTTATTTCCTTTCTGATGAATAATAGAACCTATTAAAAACTGTGCCATTGATTCTGGACAGTGCTGATTTTGTCTGAAACTTGCCAGTTTCAGACAGACCAACATTCAGGTTTCCCCTTTTCTTGGGCTTGTCTTTACCCTCACTTTGAAAAGAGGCAGACACATAACAAATGCTGTGAACCATTATTCTGTACTGAAAGTCAGCATTATGCATCTTTTCAAAATATTTCTTGAAAAGGCATTTCATGATAAAACAAGCAGAAACTTTTCCTTTTAAATCAGGAAAACAAACATGGCACAACTGCTCCCTGCATAGCACTAGCTGTGAAGTCCCACCAAGGTTATAAAGATTTAGATCTTGTACATTTTCTGCCTGAAAAACTCTTAATGAAATTCAAGGGATCCTCATACATGAAGGGTCTAGGCTAGAAAGACAAACTGTGAACTACATGAAGCCTCACAGCAAGGAGACAGCAGAAGACCTGCACATATTCACTTGGTATGTAGACTCTTACATAAGGCAGTGCATTTCAACGGCGTTTGTCAATTGGGATGACTCTACTTGAAACCAAAGGACTGACACTCGGCTCTTATATTCTTGCCATTGGCATAACCTACTCTATATTGCTCCTGTTTTGAGATGTCTGGCTCAGAAACAAAACATTGAGGGCTGACAGCAAAGCAGATGGGAACTGCCAAGTTCACACAATGTTAGCTCCTGGCTGAGAGGATGGTGCAAAACTTTTACACTGCAGCTACAGAAAGATGGGAACCACACTGTAAATTTCAATCAAGCTGAGCCACACAAACACACAGGGATTTGTTTTTAAATTATTTACTGGTGACCTGCAAAAAAAATCCAAGGTCACTAGTGTGGATGGAATTTCTGCTTTATGTTCCATGAGTGTCTCTTGCTCACACAGGTATTTTCTGAGCAAGAGGATGGTTTTCTCTTTCCCAATCCCTGCCTCTCTAACTTTTCTATTTATGTCAAAAATATAAAGTTTTGCCTTTCCCGCAGTTCCTGATATACTTTGCAAGATTTGGAGAGAGTTGGTAGAATACTTTTCTCGGTCCTTATCTGTAGGACACACTGAATCTTGAAGAAATGCTGGTTTTCCCTCAACTATCTCAAAGGAAAACAAAGATTAAGAGTTTCAAACGACTATTAATCTCATCCTTCAAGTGCTCTGGTGATAGTGTGCCATGTGGTTATTCTCATTATTCTCTCCCTCATCCTCACTCATCAAAAACCCAGAATCCTACAGCAAAAAGAAGATTTGACATTTGATATTAACACTAAGGGGACAGCAAACTCCATTTCTGAAAGTTTACCAAATCCAATCTGCTTCCAGTGTAGCTGAACTGAAAAAAAGACCTAACCAAATAAAAACCCCACCCTTCTGTGTTAAGACAATAAAGCACCTAAACCACAGGTATTCTAGAGGATAGAAGCTGTAACAAGCATCCAAAACTATTATTATGGCCTAGTAGAGGATTGAGAGCTGCATGGGGTATTTCACAAATTAACACTAAACATTCAATGTTTCAAAGTCAGGCCAAAACTCAAACATTTTGAGAACTGTGAAGAAAGGAAGAAGAGGAAAAAAAAAAAGAAGAGTCAAAAATATATTAAAAAGCTCAGTGTTACAACAACTTGGAACTTTCATCTAATTCACCATTGATTTGGAAATAAAGGTGTTCAGACCAACATAATATTCCTAATCACTAATAGATCACAAGGCACAAACACTTGTCCATGATGCAGAAACAGTTCATCTCTCACATGAAGATGAAACACCAGCTCCAAAAGCCTGTAGAGACCTTTTCTTCTGAATAATAAATAAATGTACCAAAAATAGTAGGGGAAAAAAAAAAACCCACACGTCACACATGTCACAAGGGCACAGTGGCACTTCTCAGACCACCACAGTGAAATATAAGCAGCCATCAAGGATATGAGCACAGTCCCACAAGACAGTAATAGATCACTTGTAAAGAGACTTGGCACCAGGAAAAAATGGGTTTGTTGGCAGAGGTGGGGTAAGAGGGTTGTCTTCATTCTGTGTAGAAGACATCCTTGTTTTCAACTCCTGTCTACTTCAGAAAAAATTATTTCCTGGTGATCTTTTTTGCTTGAGAAATATAAAGAACAAGCTTTGACAACAAGCCAGAGAAATAAACTGGGAGCCCTCCCAAACTAGCAGGCTCAGTGCTCTTGAAAAAGAGCCTTTCGTCCAACTGTCTTAGATGTAAGCCATCTCCCTCAGTTAACAAAAAAAAGAGAGAGCTCAGGTTTAAAGAGGTTGACTAAATGCTTCTTCCCTAGAGATCACTGTTTACTGCCCTCATTTTTCTGCCATGTGATCATCTCATTCAATTCTCTCGCTGCCCAGTCTCTTCCCGAAAGCATTTGGCAGCTGCGACCTGAGCTTTGGATGGAAAAACACAGCAAATCTTTACAAGCAAGAAAACACAAGTCCTGCATTGTGGCTTTTTGTTTGGATTTGGGTTTTTTTTTTTTTAATCTGTGCACAGGTCACCTTCAACCAAAAGCAGTGCTTTAAATACAGAAATCCACACACTGTGGTCAAAGTGAGGTCATAAATACTAACTAGTGCCTATTAGCAGGGAGAAGCTCAAAGAGAAGAATATCCCATGGCATCAAAATGAGCAGGACAACCATGCAACACTTCATGCAGGTCACCAGTGAACATGGATGAGACCAGATAACACTGAGAACAGAGACCAGATAGGGTGGTACGATTGTGGACACACCTCAGTTACACAGAGAGACTGCTTACCCTCGGTTTTACTGGTAGTACCATCTTTAGGCAAATTAAGAAAAAATAAGGAAAGGGTTAATAGGGAAAATTAGTAACATCAACAGAAGTGGGCACTTGATATTACCTATAGAAATATGCAAAAAAATTTAACACAGTTAAAGAAACGGGAAAAGTGTGAGCAGCAGATCAAAACTTGATGTACCTGAAGAAAACGCTTGCAAGTTTCCTCTCCTGCGATAACCAACCTTTGCCAAACTCCGTTTCCGTCGTTTCCCACTTCTCTCGTGGGAATGCACAGCTGACAAATGTCCCTACTAGCTCAAGAAGAAGCAGGCTCCTTCGCTCTGCATCACTTAAGAGTGCACAGTTGCTGCTTTTCTCTTGCAGACGGAAGACTGTAACGCTGTACTGAGTTTCCCCGCTTCAAGGACAAAGCCAACTTTGACAGCTCCTTCCCCCCTTCTTCCTTTCTTCCTCCTGACATGAGATTGTTGGAAAGCAGTTTTGCCACCAAAGCCAGTAATGCAGGACAACTGAAAAACGGTTGCACCTGTAAGCTTGAACGCATGCTGTATGAGATCAGCTTCACAGTCCCTGCATTTTTCACTGCAATAAATCTAAATCTTGATGTAAGTATGAACAATTTCAGTCAGAATAAGAATCCATCTTCTGAACCAAAGACTACCAACATCTTTGAGCCAAGGTAAAACATTTCTGATATGAACAGAAGGAATCTATTGAAGTCATCCCTATATTATTCACCAAGCATATTTTGTCAGACTAAAGACCACATGCCTTAAACTAAGGAGATGAAACTTCTCAACTGCCTTGGCAAAGACAATCTACACAGCTTAAATCAAGATCACAGATTTCTGATTTTTTTCCCCTCTTATACAGGTAAATTGATGAAAGATCTGCAATGAGATTAGTATGAAACCAGCAGAATGAGAAGCTAGATGAGATGATCAGCTCTACTCATAACGAAGCTGAAGCATTGCAAATATGATGTCAATCACCACCCTACATCTCCTTTTCCATGCCTCCTTCAACAGCATCTTCAGGAGAGAAAAATCAAATGCAAACTTTGTTGTAAAGAAACCCTGAGGCACCTGATGCTTTGAAAGAATAATGTGATGCGTGACTACAATCCAAAGACAGCCAGCATAAGGAACAGAGAGATGCTTGTATCCTGTATGGTGAAATGGGGCAGACGACTTCTCTTTGCTTCTACATCTTTCTTTTATTTTTATAAAACAGAAAGTGATCAAACTCAATAAGATGTACTATTCAAAGAACAAAACAATTAATGGAAGACCAGTTTCGGGAAAGGAGGGAAAGAAGAGAAGGGAGACAGAGGGACGTGTCCAAAGGAAAGGAGCAATAAGTATTTTCCTCAACAAGGTCCCAGAATCGTAATGAGATCAGCTTTTCCCCAGGAAGAGTGAGACGCAGACTATTAAACAATTCAAAAACTAAGGAGTTGCTTCAAGTCAGTTCTGTTTCCTTTTTCTTTCCTTAATCCCAAAGAGCAAGAGATCACACACTGATCCTGGAGAGCTGGTAACTATCTCAGAGATACATTCTTCAAGTTAGACTTTAATATTAAAATAAAACTATGAGGCACTTGCTGCTAAGTAAGGAAAGCTAACTGCAAGGGTAGAACAACATGTAGATTTACCTAGTGATGCGTATGAGCCTGGGGGCAAGGCTGCAGCAGAACTGAAGGGGGTGGATGCTCCAGAAGACGTCACTTTTGACTTGGCACTAGCTGCTGCATTCACATCGACGTCACTGCGGGATCGCTGCAGAGATCCTGGTGTTGACACAGATTTTGTACTTACTGTAGATGCTGCAGATGGGAGTGGGAGATCCAGAATAAAGAAGATTAATTTTTGAGCTGTGTGCTTCAAAGAGCCTGACAAGCAGTTTAATGTACTATTTTTAAACACTCCCTGTTGGCACTGAAATACCTCAAACTAAGAATGCGTTATCAGGGCAGCATGGGCTTCCTCACATTGCCTGCAAAGATATTTCAATGCTGACCTGATGCTACCTCTGAGAACTTTATCAGCCACTAACCTAAACGCTGAGATCAAAAAGGCTGTCATGCCAGTAATAAAGAAATTTGTAACAGAACCTAGATGGGAAAGTTCCACCACAGTATTCATCAACAGCTTGTGAGTTGCTGGCCGAAACAGACCTGCAGGTCCTTCAGTCCAGGTTCTACTAACTTCCTTCCCAACACCTCATCTTCTCACGAGGACTGCTGTTCCCATCACTTGTTGATGCTTAGCCTCTTAAGCATGAAGGTTGACTATTCAGCTGCAAGCAAACATGCATTTGTGCACACAATCAAGTGGGTTACACAACAGTATCTCCTTGAATCAAAGGTGTCCTGTATATACAAACCTCATCTCGGTCAGGTGTAGAAGGCAACTTATCTTCTACCAACAAAGTTTTGTCTATTATACTCTGTATTAAATGCATTATTTACATTATTGTATACATTTACTTAGGACAGGAAAGCTGCACCAAAATATTCCATCTGACAGTAAAAACAGATTAACAATGAGATGGAATTTAACACTCCAACACTTGTGTGCAGACATCTCCAGTAACTACTGAAATCAGAGAAGTGATAGAAAATGAGTGCATCATTAGACTATGTAGCTGTATGTCTTAGTGTCTGCAGCAGTTTATTCCTGATGCTGCATAGTTAAACGTATCTTGGCTACAACTTTCAAGGCTTTTTAAGCCTTCCCTTCAGCTTCAAGCAGTAACAGATTTACTAACTTTCAAAAGCATCATTATGTCAGCAGTTGATGCACAGAATGTGGTGTACAACCCAAAAATCAATAAACATTTTACATACTAAGTTGCCATTTTAAGGAGCAGTAAACAGTGACCAAAGTTGTTCTTTGCATATCATAGCAGCTGAAATTCTCGTTCTATTTCATCACACTTCCTCAGCAACCCTTGAGCACGTTTTCTAGCTCCTTTTCTCACCTCTAGATGTGGTACTTCCAGTAGGACTTCTTTTGGCAGGCAATGGTCGGCTAGAAGTTAAGAGAAACATGTCTTAAAACAAAACTAGTATTTTATAGTCAGCTGTAAAAATACTACTCTGTTCCCTCAGTATACCATTGAGTCAAGAGGAGATTATGTACATACAGTAACAGACTAAAGAAGCTTAACTGCTAAAGAATAAACACTGCATCACCATGAAATTCTTTACAAGAGAAAAAACCTAGTATGTAGATTATTTGAGTAAGAAGAGATTTCTAAGATCACTTTTTGTATATTTAAGAAGTTTCACCGATAAATTATGGATATTATTCATACAGGTTATACTTAAATTGCAGATAATTGGAGTCTAATTTGACTCTGTTTCTAAGAGAGGCTAAAATGTATACATTCAGAAGAGGTACATAATGATTTTTCAGTTTCAACTCAGATACAGTTTAGTCATTTTTTTCTCTTATATGGAAAAAGGTAGACTTACTTCTCTAGGATTAATGCTAAACACTGAATTTCAATCCAAGCATTGTTTTAAGCATGCCTGGAAGGAATGACTGAGCACAAAAAGCTTCCTAGAAAATTATTTATGGAGTCAAGATAATTATTTTTAGGGTTTTTTTGAAGCCAATAATACATTTCACTGTCTTTTTAGTCTAATACATTAGCTAGAAAAAATTTAGAGTAAGCAATTGTTGAGGACAAATGGTGACCGTGTGAGACAAAGCAACATGATGGCTCTCCTCCAGTTCAAAGCAGCTATCTGCAGTTGTTTAAACTGAGAGGTAGTAACATCAAAGGACTTACTTGAGACTCTCCTGGGAGCTGGAGGAGGAGCGATCCGACTGTGGCAAAGACACGATGCTGTCAGAGTTCTTCAAATGAGACTGCAGGGCCTTCTGGTAGGAAGACTCCAAGGTGTGGTACAAATGCTCTGCCTCTCGGCTGAAGTGACTATGGAAACCCCAGTAACACCTGGAAACAAGGCACAATATTGTTAACATTTCCTTGTGGTGTTTTAGGGGGCAGGGGAGCACAGGTACAATCAAGAGTCCTTTTCAATGCTGGCATTAGTGTGCTCATTAAGCCCAGACACTTCACCATCTACAAGCCCTATGACACACACACACACACAACATACCACTTTCTTCAACCAATACTGCTTCAGAAGTTTTTGCACTGTAAAAACACACTTTCTTACAGAAGGAACCCTCACCTCTCTGTCTGTCTGCTGTACACAGGAGATGGCAGACCCACTTGACTGATACTAGTGTGGGACTGGGCACTCAATAATTACTTCAAAACCATGCCAAAAGCAGAAGCCACATGCGTGGGCCTGACTCAAGGAAGAAAATGGCATCAGCAGGTGCTTTCCTAAGTTTAACAAACTTTCTACAGTGCTGCAGTAACAAATCTTCTGTTCCGAGTTGTGGCTGTTGACTGTGTTTTTGGGAAAAAATAACAAGAAAAAGGAAACACATGCTCCTATGGGCTTTCAAACAGTGCTATGTTGAAAATAAAAGAGCATTTTAAGTTAAGTTTCAGTCTCTGGTCCAAATCTCCTGGCAGATGGATAAACACCATTAACTCTGGTCACAAAGGAGACGAGAACTCTCGGCACTTTCCATGGGGCAACTAATGGGCAGTTTAAGAATAAAATCGTTAAGTCCAATGAATCCGAAATTGTCTATGTGTGACAGTCAGTCCTCAGAGAAGCCACATGCATTCTCACATCACTAGAAGGAAATAAATTTCTGTCTTACAATCACTCACACTGTTAATTAAGAAATATGGGAAGAGAGAATTAAATGTGGTCTCTGAAGTCTCATGTCATTCTTCTTGCTGTTTATTCAGCTTAACTAGTCACCTGCTGTGAAGTCTCAGTGCCTACAGTATTTTCCAGTGACGGACATGTTCCCTCTCAAAAGGATTTAAACAGTCCCACTGTGAAACACTTTGGCTTATAACACAGCACTGAGATTAGTAACATTTATTATTAATTGATTCTATGCTTTACAACATTCTCTTTCCAATGAAAAATGTTCCTTCTGTTCAGAAGAGCACGTTCCTAATATATCAGCAAACTGATATAATAACAATCACATTAACAGAAATGCAAGAGATCTTCAACAAAAGAAAACAGATCACATATATTAATGTTTCCTATAGATACACATAGAGATATTCTAGTGTAATTAAATATTTCCTTAATTTAGGGTATCATTCAGCAGTGCACTAGCACATGGACTTGTAGCAAACAGCTGTAAAATAGAACAGACTGTTTTGGTTGGAAGGGACCTACAAGGATCGTCTAGTCCAACTATCTGACTAGTTCAGGTTTGACCAAACACATGTTAAGGACATTGTCCAAATGCCTCAAACTCTGAGAAGGCATGGGGCATCAACCACATCTCCAAGAAGCCATTTCTAGTCTTTCACTACCCTCTCAGTCCAGAAATGCTTCCTAATGTCCAGTCTAAACCTCCCCTGGTACAGCTTTGAACTGTTCCCACAAATCCTCTCACTGGATCCCAGGGAGATAAGCATCCCCTTCTCCACTTCCCCTCCTCACGAAGCTGTAGAAAGCCTCCTTTTTTTCCAAACTAGAGAAGCCCAAAAATTTCTAGCTGCTCCTCAGACACCTTGAAGGACTTCACATCCCTCTTAAATTGCTTCACAGAGTATTGAAGGTGAGGCTGCACTGATGCTGAATACAGTGGGATAATCAGCTCTCTGGACTGGTTACTTGTAAAATATTTGATGCACCTCAGGATGCAGTTTGCTCTCTTGGCTTCCAGGGCACACACCATTGACTCATGCTGAGCCTGCTGTCAACCAGCAACCCCGGATACCTTTCTGCAGAGCATTCCTCTCCCTATTTATACTTCAGCCTGGCATTACTCTGTCCTAGGTCTTGCCAACAGGCCAAAAGAAAAAATATATTAGAAATAATAGTATTTTTGTACTAAACAGGAGAAACCTCAATTAACTGGAAGCAACTCTAACATCAGAAAGAAAGATGAGGTTACTGGTCCTAGACTCAAGACTCTTGAGCAACTCATGTAAGCATTTTACCTCCTCAGAAGATAAAAACAGACAATAAAATATTACAGGAACAAAGTGAAACAAGCATTATTAGAAGGTGTGATACATATATACATTCTCAGCGAAGTTAAGGGAAAGTTGCCATCAACTGCCAGGAGAACTCAATTTGGCACAGCTTCAGTCTCCAAAACATAATTCCACTGACTCATAACACAATAAGGCAAAGAATGGGAGGCAAAAAAACACCAACAACAGCTTCCACTTACTTTCTTGCCTCTATCCTGGCTTCAGAGTCTGCATCATGAATTCCCTTCTTTATCGTTTCAGCTAACACTGATATGTGTCTGAAATAAGAAGGAAAGCATTAGCCAGCAGCCCAGAAAGATGCACCATACTTAACAACAAATGACTACTTTGATTTTGCCTTGGTCTCCAAGAGCAAGTTAGTTTATCATATCCTCCCATTTCAATTTAGATCCTTGGAAACCTTTATTAATTTACTTTTACAAGTCACCCACCCATTGCTGACTAGAAAATGGCATGCAGCATTCTTCCTAGGTCAGTCTTCAGCTAACTATTGAAACTGCCTGGGTGCAAAACCACTCTCTTAACCCTTAAATACTCTTACACAGTCTAGGGCTAAAGAAATTGTGTCCCAGTCTCTAACTTCTTCCACAATTTCTTTCATTGTTCATTAAGTACTGTAGAAGCCTCAGAAGCTTCTTAGTGATGTGTAGTAGCTTTTACCTCATTATCTCACTTTGGAGTGCAAGTCTGTTGAGTTCAGGGGTTCACACAGACAGGTCCTCCAAGGTTGGCATTGGAAAAAGATTCACCAAACTCTAGCAGAACTACTGGGATAAATTATGTGTGCACACACATATGTGCTTTTTTGGTGGAAAAAATATCTCTACTAGAGCTAGTTCATATGATCTCACCTCTAGATTATCCTTTCTGCAGAATTAACCTCCCCAGACTTAAGCAGGAGAGAATTAACTCACACGTTGTCAGAGCTTACCTTTCTAAGGAATGTGTTTGCCACTCCTGCAACAGCAAATCTAAAAATTCAAAACAGCGCCTGAGAGAAGAAAGAGAAGAAATGCTGAGTTCTTCAGGTCAATATTGGCACACTGACTCTGCCATACCTGCCTCTGGACAGCCATCCTTTGTTATGAAGCTTTTTGGGACATTAGAAATCAGTAATGACCCTGATAAAAACATTTCTACAAATGCCATCAATGAACAGTGTGAAACAGTAACTGGAGGCAGGTCGCTACAAAGATGTAGAGATTGACAAAAAACAATCCAGAAAGCCCCCATTTTCATTTATGATACTTCATACCTGCTAGTTCAGGCTCCATATGGAAACTCCACATTTAGCTTCATGTGGAGCGAGATCTTTCCAACTTCAAACACCCTTCCTCATTTTAAGAAACCAAGGTACAACTGTGCTGTTATCGATTCAAGATTTGTCACCAAATTCAGCAACCACAAAGCCCTTTTTGTCTAACTAGAAGAGCAACTAGCTAATCTACATGGACCAGGCAAGAGTCTCACAGTGAGGCAGTGGTCTGAAGTACACTCAGATTGCAAGTGCAGAGAGGACCATTAGCACATCCAGTCCATCTTCCAGATGATGCTACCACAGAACACTACTTCTGCTGACTGGCTCAAAGAAAATGTGTCTCTAACAGATAGTCATGGGACATAGGAATATGTCTGTAAAGAAGCCAAAATAATATGATGTTATAATGATAAGTAACCATAAAGATTAGTTTAAAAAACACTTATCTTCACAGAAAAGTGTCTTTTCTTCTCTGTCATGCTGCAGCTTATACAAGATAACTGACTTGGAATTTGATCCCAATTCAGTGTGGAGAATGAGATGCATTCTTGACTAAGTGTGTATATCAACTCTTTTCAAGAATAAAAGCAAATACATGAGGAGTGTTATCAGAAAGCATATGGCAACCTATTTACTGGTTAAAAAAAAAAAAAAAGAAGTAAATTCAAACTAAACACTCACCTTCTAACTGCAACAGACTTGGAGGTACAATTACTAGTTATGATGGGTATTAATCGAGGGATGTGCGTATGCTGGAAGAAAAAAAACAACAACAAAACTAGTAAGAAATCTTTAAACCACAGTTCCATGGAATGAAAGGCCACCTCTTTCAGCCACTTGAGCCCATTATGCAGATATTTAATTTTGTTCCAAGTCTTAAAAATAGAAATAAAGGACTGCTAAATAAGGGACCGGTAACAGATATGAGCAGACATTTTTATTATTCAAAGTATTTTCTATTTTACCAGATAAAAGGTATTCTATTTTCTTCTTTAATGACAGGTCCCAGTGAGCCAAGGAGCTGGAGTAACTACAAGGGTATCTAAATTGTCAGTGGAAACAACATCAGAGATATCAGGCTAACTACAGCTTCCCCAGTGAATCACGAGGCAGAAGTCTCCTCTGTAACCTAATGGCTTTCAGGAAACATGCACTGTCTGTCAGCAGTTTTAGAGTATGATTAAAAGGATGAGTCCATCCTGCAAGGCAGCTTTAAAATCTATTCAAAAAAACCCAAAAGTTGCTCAGCTCTTAGAGGGATAGAAATATCTTACTCGGCAAAGAAACATTTTTTGTATTATTTTGGCTGGGCTCGACTGTCATCCTCTACACAATACTGTGTGACAGCCGAATCAGCCAAGCCCAGCACAATCGGAAAAACAGATTAGACATTTAATCTAGTTTTCATTGCAGTAACATTCATATTTCCTCAGAAACACCACAGTATTTGGAAATAACATTGTTCTCTTTTGATGTGTACTTACTCGAATGATTAATCTAACTGCTACAACACCAGAAGTGGCCATGACTTTGGCACTATTCGGAATTAGATTAAAAATTGTTGGCATGATGGCTTCTGCCCCATGGTCAAACTTGTTTCCCAGAACTGATGACAAATGTCTGAAAAAGAGAATGAAGTCATGCTGGTGAAGTGTGATGAGGATTAAGCGAGTCAGACTTTAGAGAACATCTGACATAAGCACATCTGACATCTCAGCCTTTGCAACTGTCAGCTCCTCTCCAACTCCAAAGGACAGAGAACATCATGTTTCAGAAAATGGTTCCTTTACTTCCATTTCAAACTTGTATTCTTTACTCACCTGAACCCTGAGAAACAGTAAGTTCAGCGTAAAATAAAGGAACTAGCACATCTAAAACTTCATCATACAAGTGGTATCATGCTGAAAGAATCTGATGTTTACATTCCAGCATCTCTGAAACTGCCTATTCTGCCTTAATATGGGTAAGTTTCAAAAAAGCTGATAGAAACACTGCAGTGTCCTTTTGTTGAAGCATTTACCAAAGCCTAAACCATAAAAATAAAGCTAACTTGGTATGAACCAGAACAAAACATACATTTTCAGCTTTATTGTTCAGTCTTTCCCTGCTCAGTGCACAGATCCAGGGCTTACTAATTCCCTCAGCATCATTTACAACTCAGGAACATCATTCAGCAGAATTACAATTAATGGCCTAACATGGACGTGGTTTTAAACAGCTGTAGCAAAATCATGTCCTACCTGCAACTAACTGGCAGCATGAGTTAGATCCTAAATGTGTTTTAACCAGCACCTGTTGCTTTTTTTTCTACACCAAGCGCATTGAGAAAGTAAACTTACCCCAGTGTGATGCAAGCCTCTCGTACTACTTGAGACCGCAGGTCTTTAGCAGATAATTTAAATGCTCCATCCAAAAGTCTTAAGTGTTGGAAGAAGTTATCATATTCTGCAGCTCCAGCCAAAAGTAAGGAGCGGATCTTTTTCAGCTGTTAGTACCATAAAAGAAAGCAGTGACTGTTAACGAGCAGTAAAGACAAGGACCAGTTGTGTTCAGTGAGGATACGTGATTTCCAGGGTCCTTGGTACAATTGTTCCTCATGCAATTCTTCAACATGCATTAAGGAACTCTGATCTTAAAGTCCAAGCAATTTCATTATTTCAGACCTTAGATTCGACTCCTAGGTTAAGATGGTAAGTACAATAACATAAACACACTAGCTAACACTTATATGAATCCAGAAGTGTTACATATAGCTATTCAAACTATATTGTTAATAACTCTAATGTTGTATTTTAAACCAAAATATATCTTAATGGTTCTCCTCTATTCCCCTTAGAAAACATCTGTTTACACAGCTTCTCAAGCTGAGGTCCTCTCACACCTGACTACTGTGTTAGAAACATGACTAGACTTAAAGGGCATGGTTCATACTCAGATCTGACTAATACTGACATCTATCTAGAAATTGTCCATTGATTCTATTAAAATAATTATCTGGCTCTCCTAGAAGTGGAACTCTCACCCTATCAAAGGGGGATTTTTTTTTTTTATATTACTATGCCGTGGTGGTCCCTGTAATCCTACAGACACTCTTCAACCACCTTCACAAGGCCTCAGATATAGTGATGCATCTGCACGGTGCCCTAATTTGAGCTCACTGTAATCCAGTACAGAGAAAAACATCAAACATACAACACAAAAAACCTGAAGCTGAATCAGCAGTTTGCCACTCAGATCTGTAGTACAGGATTTGACAGACAAGTCAAAGTTGCTGCATCCATGATGAAAGTCTATAGCAGAGACAAGATTATGTATCTATTTCTAACTGGAAAAGTCAGCTCACCTCAGTCTTGGCATGCACATAACACACCTGTTTTTCGACTTGCACATTTCCCAGAGTCGTAGTTATTTATTTAAAAGCTAAGGGTGTAAGTTATTTCCACATTATTTTATACCTCCTTTTGTGAAAGTATAAATTCTTTATAAGCAAAGTGAAGGAAGTTTTAAAATACTCCGAATAGCGCTTTTGACGTTTTTCATTTTAACATCTGCTAGTAAACTGCTAGTTTTACAAGTGGACTGACTGTCTGCATAACTTCCTGTTCAACCTGATGCTGTCTCAACAGATTTTTGTACATCAAATAGCTTTTTCCTTCATAGATGTGGTTTAAATTCAGGGTCATGAGGGAAGATTTCCCCAAGCCTGGAGGGAACATAACAGATGCTCACCATTTAAGCTATATTTTAGCTCTTCTCGAGTTTCTCCCAGTACCCTCTTCACAGGACTAAGCTCAGCACAGAAAAACTTTATATTAACAGAGTTCATGTCTAAGTTCACTACTTACCGCAGAAACTCTCTGTTCCCAGTCGTGCTTATCATCTGATAGTATCTCTCTTATTTTGTTTATAGATTCCTCAAGATCCCGGCTGGAATAAATCTGCAAATTTAAATACAGACTAGCACCATAATGCAAGATTTACTCCTGCAAAAAAATCAGATCACTTCCAAATTAAATTGTTAAATTCTGTGCTCCTCATGTTTAAGTGTCATGTGCTAGGCTTGGACACAGCTGGTTTTACATAATGCAAAGAATCTACACTGCTTTTCAGCAATCAAACATTACTAAGTGACCACAGATAACTGAAGGATCATCTTTTATTACTTTACCACATTTTCACACTTTTAAGCAGCATTCCTGCAGTTACCAACAGCTACATTTGTGCAGTTACTAACAGTCAAAACCTACAGAAGATCATGAATGAAGATGTGTTGTTCAGCTGTTCCAAAAACAAAGCTGTAGTGAAGGAGAGAGAGTACATGACATCTCAGCTACCCAGCTAAATCTATCAGTAAAAACACACTGTCCAGTTGTCACACTCACAAGAGCAGCAATCCCAGAGTCCTAAGTCACCTTTATTGCTTTCAATTCCCAGATGAAACAGAGAGGCTCTGTTGACTCAAGCCTTTGGTTCAACCAGACTGCACCATCCAGCATTAGCACCCAGTTCCAGCTTCAGGAGCACTCCTGTGACATCTCCATCACAACCTTCCCACATCCACTTCCTCCACTTCTGAGGTTTTCACACAAACTCCTGGCAGACATCACCATTTAAAACTTGCATCCTTCCAACTTCTAACTCACTTTCCCCTTAAGGATGATTTGTCAACATGATAATGAGGTAAAATTTGTCAGTGATTAGGGGACTAGATCCTATATCCATCTTCCCTTTTTAGTGCTGTGTATTTTAACATGTGATTTGACTTACCTGAACCGTTGGGACATCTTCAAATGCCTTAATGAAGTCGTCTTCATCCACAGCACCTGCTCCCTCTTTGGCTGCTGACATACAAATGAAAAAGCCTTTTCAATCTTCTTATCAACAAGAGAATCAATTAAGAAACCACCAGCTATCAAGGCACCTAAATCAAGAGAAAAGTTCACTATCCATGCAACCTCACAGTGCTGGAGACGTAATGAAAGCAGAGACATGGAAATTCAATGCCAGGCACAGACTCAACATTCACTGTATTCTTCAACTCCTAGGCACAGAGGGCACATTAGGGAAGTCATTATAGTAGTCACTCAACAGTTAGGGGACATAGTCTGAAAGATGAAAGGGAATATTTACTTTAATTACATGGGAGATTTTATTTTAAAGGATTTTATCCCATTTATAATAGATGAAGGTACAGATCTGACAGGTGCACAAACAGACAAATGATAAGGAAGAAAAATAGTCTCTGGAATACTAATCAATTAGAGACTGTCTGATATAGGGAACTTTCTCCATTTCTGTAGGTCACACGTAGAACTATAATCACATGTAGAATTATTGCTCACATTCAGAATTCTGCCTAGTTTTCTTTCTGCACTTTTATTATCAGCAATACCCAAAGGTCTTGGAAGCAAGTCAATGTGTCAGTTTTAGCTTGTGTGGGCCAAAGTTTAGCATGTAGCTGTAAGCAGCCTGCCTCAGTTCAGCTCAAGAGTTGCAGCTACAAAGACAAAATTCTATAGACTGCAGCACCTGCACAATTTACTCATAAGCCTCAGCACACAACCACACAGGTCCAGCCTCTCACAAATATAAAATGCTTTACGGGGGTGTAGGGATTGCTTGGAGATTCATTCTACCAAATCTTGCTTGTAGCATGCAGACAATATATATGTAATGACTTCATTGGGAAACAGTTATTACTGGATCTTGGAGGCCAGTATGGAAGTCCTTGCAATAAGCTCCTGCAAGAACACTACAAATACTTCACATAATGGCCAATTCATATATGCTATTGGCTTACTTGAAGACTTGGAGCCCAGAGCTGCAGAGCCAAGTCTGCGTGTAGATCCCATACCAACTCTACGTGAGTTTGCAGGGGCCTTTGAAGATGTCGAGGAGCTGGCTGAGGAAGGTCTGTTCCCGTCCACAGAGTCTTCATCATCAAAAATTTTATCTGCCAAAAGAAAGCACACTCAGTTGTAAGTCGAACAAAGCAAAGTGATGTCACAAGGAACATGTCCACATGATAGCAAACATGCTCAAGGTCAACGTTGTTCCTGAACGACCACCAGGCCCCTCAACCTGAACCTTTGCTACATTGCAGCCACTACGCTACAAACCCTTTCAATGAGTGTGTTTAGATAAAAAGAATAAACTTAAAATCAGAAACATGCAATCCACAGAGAATAATACTTGAGGTGCCTACAGTCTATATCTCTGATGTTTATGCCTCCGAGAGCTATTTTGTCATGGACTGTCATGAAACCAAGACCATGAGCAAACCCAAGATTCAAGTGTAGAAGGGATCAAGCAGCATAGGCTGCCCTGTCATACCCTGCTAACTGCCTGCACCAGACTGAGAATGAATAAACCACAGACCGTCAATCACAGACCCATCCAGGGCTACAAATCCAATTTAACTTTTTAAATTATAAGATTCTTTACAAGAAAATAGAAAAAGTTTCCTCACAGTCATAAAATCCATAAATATAAGGTATATTAAAAACTCACTGAGCCTTCTGTGTACATACAAAGTGAACTGCAGCCTTTAACTCCAAATGTGAACATAAATTTTCTTAAAATGAATTACAGTCACTTAGATTTCCAGTGAAGGTCATTTCAATTCCAAAGGAGTGCTTATATTGCAGTTTTACACAGATTAGCTAATCCACTTTAGGAACCAGCCTTAGGTTGAAAGGTGACAAAGTGTTTGGACAGCTGATATAGATGGCACACATTATTTATTGAGGCCAGAAAGCCACCTCAATCCCCATCATTTAGCTTGTCCACACTAACAGTTCATTCAAGATTTGAGACCTGTTTCATGTCTATTCCTTTCCAACAGTCCAACATACAGACTCCCTTCTCCACTGACTCAGTAACAATTCCTTTTCACTTGGAAAAAAAAACTCAGGCAAGTACTTTAATCCATCTCTACTTGAGAAAGTATGTGGGAACATCTAGTAACAAATACAGGCACCTAATTAGACACTAATAACTGAAATTTAATATGAGCTGAGCTTTCTGAAAGAAGGAAAACTGATAACAATATAAACATATTCAAGAGGAGGCAAAAGAACAGAAAGAAAAGCCTGTATCATCCTCAGCCCTACAGCCTCAGTGAGTTTTCCCTGCCTGAAGTGGTATTGGCTTGTTAGCAGTTGAATACAGGAGAAGCATCACAGATGATCTTAAAAACCTGAAACCTGCATTTCCTATATGCACCCACGCATATGATGCCATGCTCCAATCACTGCACAACTCTGAATGATAAGGAGACAGCAGCACCTAACAAGTCAAGAAAAGTGGTCAAGGACATCTGTCTCCCTAATATTGATGGTCAAGAAGCCTTGGAATACAGAGAAGTGCTAGGAAAAAAGGAAATAGCCAAAGGAAAAGGGTAATATAATAACAAGTGCTTGGACTGTTGTTTAGGCAAAAGTGAACAAGACAAAAATGAACATACAAACTTTAATAAGGTCACATAGCTAAGGAGAATACAAGCCACATTTAGGATGTGGGCTCCCTCCGACACAGTGAGTGCCCTAAGGTAGTCAGAGACATGCTATCTCCCTGCTGACTCTGCTCATGTATACACTGTTGTGGTTCATTCACACTCAGCAACAGCTTCTTGCTTACTCCCACCCACATCAGAATGGAGGAGACAATCAGAAGGGTAAAAAGCAAGAAAACATGTGGGTTGAGATAAAGACAGTTTAAAAGGAAAAGCAAAAGCCACAGGTGCAAGCAAAGCAAAGCAAGGAATTTATTCACTACTGCCTGTTGTCAGGCAGGTGCTCAGCCAGCCCCGGGAAAGCAGGGCTCCAGCACACGGAATGGCAACTTGGGAAGACAAACACCATCACTTTTACTGTCTTTGGGCTGCATTCCGCCCCATGTTCTCCTGCAGTCAGCTCCCCAAGTTTATATACTAAGCGTGACATTATATGATCTGGGATATCCTTTTAGCTAGTTCAATTCAGCTGTCCAGCCGACACTCCCTCCCAGCAAGGAGATGCACAAGGGAAACTAAAAAGTCCTTCACTCAGGATAAGGCTACTTAGCAGCAACTAAAACAACAGTGTTTTTTCAACATTATTCTCACGCTAAATCAAAAACACAACCCTGTACCAGCTACTAAGAAGAAAAATAACTATCCCAGCCAAAACCAGGACAGATATGCAATTCAGAAATCATTTGAAAAGAGTTCAGGGAAAAACCATAAGAAAGAATAAAAGATTGGCAAGTATGTTTTTAATTCTAAGAAATGAAAATTCACTGCAGGAGACTGTTTAGCCTGGCCATATTCTTAACTAGTTGCTTGATTACATTCTGTGTTAACACAGCAACCCAAGATTTATTAATATATTTTCCACTGTGATTTATTGATATTGTTTCTTACAAGAAAAAAAATTTACAACAAGGTCACTGTCAGGAAGTTAAAAACAAATTAAATTCTGAATTGCCTTTTTTTCCCTTCCCTTCTTGTTTTTCCACCTCTATTTTTTTCAATAATCACAGGAATGACTCTCTGCAAGGTCAGGAGGTGTGTCACCCAATGAATTCTACCACAGGCAGTTCCTAAAAAGCAAGACTAATTGTTTTCAGTTTTTTTCCTGAAAGATATAGTGCAGTTCAGGAGTTATTTCAAGAATATTATTTGGTGAGTTGCATGGAAGGTTATGGCAGATGAAAATAGACTCTAAAACATGTAATCTCTGAAGACTGCCTAGAGTCTAGGGGTTTAAGTGATGCAGAAAGTCTTTCACAGACCTTGAACACAAAAACTTTTGAACAAAATTTTCCTCAATTGCATTTAGATCAAAAGCTCCTATATAGATATTAAGCTCTTGATTATTTGTCATATATATGACCAGCTAAGAGAAAGTCATATTCGAAACAAAAGATACTTTACTACTTCAAAAACCACTTTCATCTGGTAATAAAAGTTCTCCATAAGCCACATTTCAGGCTATCTAGATACAGTCTTAGTTAACTCATTTCCTCTTGTATCTGCATTTTAAAGCCTCATCCCTCTGAAAGGAGAAGAGGGTGTGGTTTGCTATTTCATGTAATAAATATTCATAAAACCAAATATTCAAAAGATTACACTCCTGTGGCATTTTAGTAATTAAATAAACTATCTTTTTTCATACTAAGCAAGCTCTTCTGAGCATTACCAAAAAAATACAACACTTAAAACCCCCAACCAGTCAGCCCACAGTTTTGGGGATGTTCAGATTACAGTCACATCTTCCTATTTGTTAACTCTACAAACTAAGCATTACACATTTATCAAATCAGAACATCCCTTCAGTAATCCAAGAGCATTTTCTCATCCGAACAGAGCAGAACGACAGCAGCACATTCAGAACTGCACAGCAAGTCTTCCAGCAGCACGTGTGCAGGTCAGAAAGAGAAACAAAGAACAGAAAGAAACCTGAACACCAGAGCACAGAAAACGAGAGAAACCCAAGCTACTATACATTGCCATTTAAAAGCCTTTTTTAATACACATTCATTGACTCCTGTTCACAATAATCACTGGAACTAGGATCATATTTTTTGCAGCCTATCTGCAAACCACGAGGTGGTAAATCAGCATGGGTGTAACTCCCGCGACTTCAGCAGAGGTGCACTGAAGCGGAATCGGTGCCACATTCTGACATTAAATAACCCTTGATGTTTTCCCATCCCGAGATATCCACAATGGTCATTTATAAGAGCCATATAGTACTCTCTGTCAGAAACGTGCCCTTATAAAAGAGGCCTTTGTCTGCTCACCAGTCTGCTGTCTCAGAGAAACAGAAAACGCAATTAGCTTTACATTTTTCAATTCCTCTACACTGTTTAAGAAGAAAGAAAAGAAATTGCTTACAAGTACATATCCTTCTGCAAATAAGCTTCCTCAACATTCCTTCATATTTTCCATAGCGTGTCCAGATGTAACAGTGCTTCACAGAGCGCCGCGGCTTTCAGTCCAGAACGTAATCAATCATTGCCCCTCGTATTCATTAAGCATGCTGTCTTCACATGTGGATTTAAACAGCTAGGGCTTCAGCCCTCTCCCTATCACTGCAGTTCTGCGGGATTCTCATCAATACCCATTTCAGCCCAGGAAACTTCAGTTCACTTCTAAGAAGGAAATTCCCTGCTAGAGAGCAGAACTCGGGACAAATAATGCAGATGAAGATGAGCTGAGTCTGCTGGGCTGGGCTGGCTTGCACTAGGAACCAGCCTGACTTTATCCCCTGGGATGCGCTAACAGGAGCATCTCAACAGCTGTCATCATTTGTCCATGACGAATAAATTTAGTCATTATTCATCTTAAAACGTAACCCCTTCAGGTCTGGGCAAGGTGTAAAACAGAGGCTGTGCTAGTTGTTCAGGAGTCACAGTAAACAAGGGTCAGCATTTCTCCTGCCTCAACCACTAGCCTGGGAGCACTTAAACCAAAGTAACTGAGCCTGACATTTCCCTTCCAATGAAATGAGATGCTTTCTGGCTTTTAAAAACTAAGATGTTAGGTTCAAATATTTTAGTTATTTGTCTGTAAGTTTTAGAGAAGAAAGCTACTCTGTAGCTACCATAGATTGGTTAAAAAAGGCTTACAATCATGTCTGTTCCTAACAAGGATGCTCTGCTATGGTCTTCAGGTCTGACTCTGCAAGTTACTAAATTTGTTCTGCCCCTGCTGTGTCCATTTATCATATGTCCCATCTCCAAGAGTCAGTGCAGTCAAAGTATGCAAGACGGATGTAACTTACAAATATCACCTGCATCTCTCTGATGAGAATATTCCTTTTGTGTGCAGAGGAAAGTGGATGGCACCAGACAAACCTGCCTTCCCATCCACCACATGGCATGCTGCACCAAGAGCAGACACACAACTGATAAAGCAGAGATACATTTCAGCACCTTGAAACCCCATGTTCAACTCCTGGCAAACCCAGCTCCCTGAAGATCTGAAAGCCCAGCTACAAAAGCTGAGAACATGCACAGGTGAACCCACCAATGTCAAAGAAAACAGTATATGTTTCTCCTTGCTCCTTTTTGCCAAATACAACCCCATGGGCATTGGTCAATGTTTTTGAGGGAGACACCCCTTGACACCTTGGCTCATGCTCTCCCCCTAAGGCCAACATCTGACACTCCTGTCGCCAGCTGTGACTCCCATAGGATGTGAGGTACAGTTCCCTCGGCTGGTGTCCCACCAGCCTCCAAGAGACACAGCTTCAGCCAAGATTAAATGTCTCTTTCCATTAGCATACGCCAAACCTATGCATGGTTTAGCTGCAAGCCCGCCCAACTCCAGCACAGGAATTTTATAGGCTTCTCCAGCAAAATGAGTTTGTGAACCCACTAAAGATTCAAGGGACAAGTATATGCTCCTAAACAGGATTCAATGTTTAAAAACAAAGGAGTCATATACCAGAAGTACGCAGGCACAGCACACCACTAGTGTTTTTCTTGGCCATCTCTCACAGTTTCCCAGCAAATTCTGTTCTCTCCTGGCCCCAGACATATCCCCTCCTTATCAGGCACACTTTGAGCCTTTGAAACACTGACGGCTCCGGCTGAGTGATGCTGATCAGCCTCCCAGTGCCACCTGACACCTCCTTCTCTCCTTGGGTCTAGTTTTCCCAGGTTGACCTGGCCACCTGGATCCAGTGCCAGCCCACCCCTGCTGCCATCTTCTGGCACTAATCATCTCAGTAAACCACCTCATCATTCTTCACAACTGGCTTTGAAGCAGATTCCTGTTGTGGTTTAACTCGAGTCAGCAACTAAGCCCCAGACATCCACTCATTCATTCCCACCCATATCAGAACAGGGGAGACAATCAGAAGGGTAAAAGTAAGAAAACTCATGGGTTGAGATAAAAAACAGTTTATTAAATGAAAGCCACACACAAGCAAAGCAAAACAAGAAATCCATTCACTACCATCCATCAGCAGGCAGGTGTTCAGCCATCTCCAGAAAAGCAGGGCTCCATCAAGCCTACCAGTGACTCAGGAAGGCAAACACCATCATCCTGACCCCGCCATTCTTTTTCCCCCAGCTTCATGCAGAGCATGACACCATATGGTGTGGGATATCCCTCGGGGCCATTGGGGTCAGCTGTGTCTCCTTCCAACTTCTTGTGCACCTCGAGTCTCCTTGCTGGTGGAGTGTGAGGCAGAAAAGGCCTTGACTCTGTGTAAGCACTGCTCAGCAATAACCAAAACATCTCTGTGTTACCAGCTCTATTTTCAGCACAAATCCAAACTACAGCCCCACACTAGCTTTACCCCATCCAAAACCAGCATGATTCCCCAAAACCTGACCTCTGCAGCAATCCCTCCAAGGACTCAGTGAGCCAGACACAGCAAGGACTGTGTCTGCAAGGACACACTATCACCACTACCTTGGATTCTTTCTCTTAATCTCACTTACATTGCCCCATTTAAACTAGAATATATAGAATTGTTGGGGGGGGGGGAGAAGGGGAGAGTTGTAGAAACCTTATATATAAGACAGAATAAATCTAGACTATATTTATGACCATAATAAATACAATAAGCAATACTGCTGCCATCAGTCCCAGGTAAGGTAAGGTGATGATGAAGCCAAAAATATAAGTGGACAAATGCTTTTTATTTTAATAATCCTTTCAACACCTATGTGTTTTTCTTTAATCCAGAATGTTTCAGTTTTCCTTCATGAGCAAGGAAAAGTAACATTCATCTTCTCAGCTGCTGCCTCATTATGTCTAAATACAAGCTAATGAAGTTGCTTATAACCTGACACATCTTCAATTGCTATCACAAAGAGAAAGCAGAATCCTGAGAGATATAACACTTGGAATTTTTTTCTGCTCCAGATGCATAATATTGACACAAGCAGCTGTTCCAGTACACATTCCACTCAGGCCCAAGCATATGGCTATTGCAATTGCCACCCCTCCGTAAACAAAAAACAATTGGGCAGTAGTAGCAACAATAAACAAAGCACATTTCTGTCAGTGAGGAATCAACATCTATTAAATGAATTCTGGTATGATAAAGTTAACTCAGGAAATTGATGTACACCCTGACCACATACAACAACACACTAAACAGATACAATCTCACATGGTAAGTGAATTCCAGCTTAGGTTTGAGAGAAGCAATAGCCCTGGCAACATTCAAAAGCTGCTCTCTCAAGGACTAGCCTGGTAAACCTGGCAAAATCTTCCTAAGGTAAACTAATCTGAAATCATGCAACTCATCACTGATTCAGGTAACTTTTCTGACAGACATTGTGATTTTCAATCTTTGAATCATATCACTTTAAACTTAAATTGCATTCATGGTGGCTATGGGGAAGCTCAGGAACAAGAGCCTTAAAGACTTGAAAACAACAGGAAAAAAATAAAAGGGTTCAAGTTACGAGTCTGTTTCAAAACACTAATTTTTAAATGAAGAACTCAAGAACATCAGTGTCATCATAACAGGCCACAGCATGCGCTAACAGAGTATGAGCATTAACACAACTGAGAACACAGCAAAGTGCTTTTCAGAAACTTCAGTTTGTGAAACTAACACACCTAGAAATAGGAATTGAATTCTAAGAGTCAGTGAAACTGCCATTTAAGTCTTCAGCAACATGAAAGAGGCCATACACAGATGTCATATTGCTACAAGCTTTGCAAATTAAGTAGCAACAGTAGACAACAAAATAGCTATGATACTGAGTGAAGGTATAACAGCTCAAACAATTCAAAAGAATTAAATTAAAGCACCAAAAGCTGAGATAAATCCATAAAAAACAGCTGGGATTTATTAGTTTTGCTAATTACTTCAGTAAAATTCATATAGACATCTCAAAAACTGACAAACCCGTGTGCTAGGAGCTGCTCAGGCACAGCCTTTGCCCCATACTGATTAAAAAACAAACAAAAAAAAAGCCCACAAATTGAGACACACAAAGACATGCACAGTGTAAAAAAACTGAGAAGAGGAAAGGCTAAGGATCTCTCCTCCTCAAAGTCATCCTGAGAAATATAATATTCCCACAGTGCCCTTTCCAGCCAGCCACATAGCTTTCCCCTAGACCTCAAGAGTATCAGGAAATCCACAATGCCTACCTTGGAAAAAAAAAAAAAAATCCAAACCCACACATGCCCCAAAAGCCCATATTAACATAAAATTTAAATTCCAAGAGCAAAGCTAGATTCTCCCTACCCTGCACTTACCTCCCCACCTCACCCAGAGGTCAGTTATTAGGCCTTGCAGGGTGCCCACCGTTCACAGCCAGGCTATCAGTAGAGATATGGCTATCTCCAGACACAACCTTCCACAAACACACCACCTATTTGAGTCCATTAAACACTCCACAACAGGGTGTTATTTCTGTGTTTCACTGCTGCAGCCTTCCCTGCTGTCTTTTTTTCTTCTGGACCCCTGAAAATACCCTTTAAATTGCACTTGAGTAGAAACACACCAGCAGCAGCCCGAGCACAGATTCCCTCCTCGCAGTGATCTTCTTAACATAATCTTCACAGATAAAAATTACATGTGGGTCACACACACCTTGAGCCCTACAGATACCAAGCAATGAGGAAGGTTCTTTATAGGAGATGGACTGAGAGATCTTTTACAGCCAAAAGTTATCTTTTTCCAGAACTACAGGAATTAGTGGCCTTACCACAGGATTGGTACAGCTACAGGAAAGTGTTTCTTCATTCCTGACAGAAGCTAAAGCATGCTGTTTGCCACTGTAATATTAATCCTGTGTGCTACACAGTGTCAGTGTTAAGCAAATTCTTCTGCTTTCATTCACAACAAAATTCAGTTCTGCAGAGGCATAAGAGCTCCCCCAAGCATCATCTCCATATGCACACATGGCAGCGATCCATCAGGTTGAAGAGCAGGCAATGAACCTTTCCCCTCCTCGCCTTCACCTCCAGGTTTTAGCCAGCTCTCTGCACTTGCCAGACAACTTACAGCAATGGCGTGGACTCCCTGTGCTTGCAGTGAACCTCTGCTCTGTTGGAAAATTAAGCAGCAGACAAAACAGGCAGCAGCATCCTCCAGCTACCGGCCAATCACACTACACCCACTACCCCAGGCAACAGCTTCCTTGCACTGTACTTCTCAACATGAAGTAAGTGTGACTAAAAGGCACAGCCATTCAACAGCAGCAAGAAGTATTTGTTATTATTTTAACATGTGAATAAACTGAAATAGATCTGCTGAGAGGCGTTCACAAGGGCATAAAGGCTTCAAGACATTGTCAGAATCTAGATTAAACTCCATTCCTAAACATCTGTGGTTTTTTCCTGAATCACTTGTTCTCCTTCCAACTAAAGGCATGAGTAGTGTCCCAAATATTTTCTCAATATTATCTTAAAACTGGCTCCCCCATATTCAAAGGAGGACATTTGCAAACAGCTTGGAAAAAAAACAGAACTCACATCACGAGGCATTAGAATCAAAATAGTTTAATTTAGTTATTTGTGGTTGCTTGACACTTAGCCACACTTCAAACTGAATTCTCTGTATTTTACATGGTTGGTATCCAGCAATACTGCAGGAAAACAGCTACCAAAGACGGTGCTGAACCAAGCTCCCAGAAAGACACCTGTTGGCCGCAGCCTCAGTTTTATTTGCCAAAACCTGTATGAAAAAGAGATACCTGAGGAACCAAGAGGTGAAGTTCTGTCTTAGGTGGACTGCCTATACCCTATATAAATAAAGTGAATTACGAGGCATAGAAGGAATTGGAAGTATTTAAATGGATAGATGCTTTTCACAAGCAAAGGACAGAAGCATCATGTGGAGACCCACCAGGTGTCTCCAGATCACAGCCCAGGTTCATGTTTCCAGCTATTAGCACCATCTGTTGCCATGACATCATAGGAAGCAGCATCTCCTCCAGCTTGTATTCCCCAGCTGATATTCCGTGCATAAATCCCTTTGCCTACTCAGGTCATTTTCCCAAGTGGAGCTCACCTAGATACTGATTGCCCTAACACGCATCATTGTCAACAAAAGAAGTTGTATTTTATAACATTTTGTTATACTGCTTCCTGAAGGACTGCTCATTTTCTATGACATGCAGCACACCAAGGCACTAGCACACAGTGCTGTATTAGGAAGAAAAGAGCATCCTGACGTTTCTAGGACAAAGCACTGTTATGAAAAAGCCAAAAGCATCTTACAGCTTCAAGTTACCCACAAGCACATGCATGGGGGTGGAGGGAGATCCCACTTCCAGCCACCCCAGAACAACCCTGCCAGTGCAAGGCTTGCTCCTGAACATAAGTCCTGCAGCTTTAGAAAGCTTTCTAGAAATAATCTACAAGGAGATAAAAAAATGCCAGACCACAGACTTGTTTCCTAAGCTTTACAAGAAGCCTCCTCCAAGCCAAGGAACATGATGTTTGCAGTTGCTCCCGAACAATGAAGAGAAAAAGGCTGTCAGCCTACAACTCCCACAGAGCCACAAAAAAGGAGTCACGGCTTCTGTCCCGAGGTGTTGATCTGCCCAGCTAAAGGATAATAGAAGAACATAGGTGCTACATCTACAAAAAGTGTACGGCGGTGTTATGCACATTACACATCAATGACTCCCACCCAGAATTCTTGGCCTGATGCATAATTGATATACCTTTAATTAGATAACCATTTAAAATAGTGTAAAATGCTCAGTGAGACAACATCCATAAGATAAGAATGTCAAAAAACTGCAGGTTGTTGAGACAAAAGAATAATCATGAAAAGAAAACTAGGGAGCAATGGGTGGTGACTCCACAGCCTACGTGCATCTTGAGAAAGATTATCAACTACTGTAACAGGTGTGACCAGGGATTTCTGCAATAAATGTTTCATCTTTATAAAAGATGCATATTACCAGAGACTGTAAAGGCACATATGCAAGCCAAGTGTACTGACAAGTTTTGTTTAATCCAAAATTAGATTTTATGACAAAGACTACGGTCTGTATCTACAGATGGTTACCAAACAGCAGCTTGAGACACTTCTGTCAGAAAATAAGTCTATAAATCGGTTCAGGAGCTCCTAGGATAATTGCTACTAGGTTAAAGAGTTGGCTGATGTGCTTCTGAGCATCTACTGCTGCTGTTAGCAAGGGAAAGAGATGGGGAACCTGACTTGATGCTGACTGGCTGTATCAGCACTCTCTTGATGTACTAAGAAGCAAAAGTTCCCGCCTGCTCTCAGAGGAGGAGAAGATTCTTCCCCACCCCCCTCCCCAACTCAACTCTATGGGAGCAAGCAGAGGCTAGCTTTGGTAAGATGTGTGCAGGCAGGATCTTAAAAAAACATACTTCAGTTCCATTGCTCCAAGTGACAAAGTCTGCAGCCTGTGCCAGCTTTCATGGTGTCTACATAAAAATATTCAACTACAATCTGAGCTTAGATCATCATCCTATTAAGAGCTGGTGAGAAGTATCTATTCCCTTTCCACGTCACGCTCGTTTTGGTAGATACTGCCAGATTGTCAACAATCAAGACCATTTTGATCATTCTCATTTGAGACACTGGGGATAAATATCCAAAAACTAACTGAATAATTATCATTTTATGTTTGCTAGGAGCATGGTAGCAAAAGTAGTGAAACCATACTGAGTGATTTCAACGGCAACTTTGACAATACTCTTCTTTTTATGAAGAAAGAGCAGAATCTAGTGGAAACAGAGTATTAAAACATTTTGGACTCTAAAGACCAGCTTGAGAAAAGCACATAACCTCAGAGCAGTAACACCTGTTTTACTTTTAGTTAAAAAATTGTTTAATAACTTTTAGAATGGATTTTCATTAATTATTACTTCACACAGATTTGTCTATGATCTAGATAGGACTAGTTCTATTTTTTTTGACACAGTGGAAAGAAAGGCAAAATACACATGAAGGAGGTTGATTCCAGGTCATGCAGAGAAGTCAGAGCAAATGCCAGAATATGTTTCAGAGTACATGATTGACTTCCTCTGTTTACTGACTATCACATTAGGCTAAATTCTGTTTCCAGCTGCACATATTGGTGGTGTAGGTGAAAGCAAAAGCCCACTACACTTGATCTGATTACTTTTTAGATGCTAACATTTCAGATTTCCTTCTACACAATTTCAAGCAAGCATGGAGAGGTTTTAGTACACTAAGTAGCAGCCTATTTGACAGACATTTTAGTACAATATATGGTTTCCATGTGATTGTAATACAGAATCTAAAAGAATTAAATTCATATTAAATATGGCTTCAAGTATAAGCATAGTTTGAATTCCTGCTCTACAAGTGGAAAGCTCCAATTCCTGAGACACATCCATTTCTTTCTTGGGCCTTCTTCACCCATCCTTCAAAGCTGCATTTCAAGCAAGCCATTGCCTCAAGGAAAAGTCACAGGGAAAAGGCTCCAAAGCCAAAAATGTGTCACAGCTTATAAATTATTAACAGTCAGCATGGCTTCTGTTTTTCTGAAGCTTGTTCCCCTCCCCCTCAACTCCTTTAAAACAAAAGATAGATCTAAGCTCCTTCATCCATATTCCTCCACCATAAACAACCATCATCATTAGGTACAGAAAATAAAGGAGTCATCTTTGGGCGGTGAGGAGGGAAATGGAAATACAAAGGTGGAGTCGAGACACTGGTAAAACTTTCATTGCTTTTATCATTAATGACTTTAGAGTACTAAATACGATATTCATATTTCAGAGGCAATGAGTTACCCTGAGGAAACAGGGGGCTCTAATGTGCTACAAAGAAAAAAACATCTTTCCTAAAGAGCTTACAATATGAATAATGCAGTCAGAGCATAGTTAAAAATAATTAGTGTTATTCAGATTTCATATACAGGAAAAAAAATCAACACAGAGATGCTCCTTCTCTTTCTTTTAAAAGAAAGAGCAGTTAAAGAATAGCAAGTACTTGTGTTCTAATCAGTCTGTTTACCATAGTCCTGCCTAACCCATTCTTATTTGGTTGACATCAGTGGTGATACTCACTTTCTCCCCATGGCTCAGAATGCTTTTACAACCATCCTCAAGTCTCTGCACCTGGGTACAACTTCAGCCTGTTACCCAGCCATTCAAAATTTTCTCCCATGACTGAAAGTTGGCTCCAAACTGGATGCAGTAATTGACTTTGATGCCACAACTGGTCATCTGAGTTCTTTAGTAACCATTCCGTTTTCCTCTCATATATTGTGTGCACAGTAGAAAACTTCCACAGCTGTTACATCCACAAAGGAATATGGAAAGAAATCAGTTTCCCTACATAAAGCTTACTGCATCAAATAAAAAGATCAGTCATGATTAGTCAGGAAATCAGAACTGGAAAAACATACCGTGACAGACTAGTAAAAATCTCGATTCATCTGACCTGAATTCTACCAGTTCCTCTAATGTATCTCCTAAACCACTTGACTTACTCCAAGACTACCTTATCTACAAAAGCAGATAAACAAAGAGACTAAGGGCAGGCTAATTTTGACCTTAGTCACTTGGTTTAAATCAAAGTTCAGATGTTGGTAGGAGGCGGCAGAAGCTATGAATGAACACATTTACAAGCATGCAAAAGACCTCTTCTGGTTCAAGGGCAAAGTCTGTCAAGGAAACACGAAGGATGAATTTGCCTCAGGACTCAGACTGGCGATCAAATTATTACTGCTTAACAAGTTATAAGACAACAGCTGAGCCAGTAACAGCCTTTGTGCTGCTCTTAAGCTACAGCAAATGCAAAGTAATACAGTTTAACTTAGTCCTAAATAAAGCAAGCTAGACCAAAAAGAATAATTCACATTTACCACAAAGAATGCAAACATTAATCACAGTCCAGTTAAACATCATACTCTGGATATAGCCATTACAGACTTCACAAAACAAACACTGACCTGAGACATTAAAATACAAAGAGGTTCCCATGCAAAAGCTGGAAACACTGATTGCAGAGAAAACCTGCCTTAAGCCATTTTCTCCACTGCTAGGAAAAAGGGAAAAAGAAGAAATTAAAAATTACTCATGTGTCCTTAGAAGTGACACATTTTAACAGGTAATTCTGCCCATTTAGTGTAGCTGATGTAAAACAAGATTCAACAAGGACTGGTGAGCACTGCTGGTTAAAGTCCTAACATCCTTCCTTAGACAGGACGCTGAAATCAGTAAGTGAGGCGGTATCAACAGCAAACATTGGCATTTATGAAACTGAACAGATCAGATCTGAAGACTGTAGGAACCCTAAATCTATGCAGGTGCAAAGAAAACTTCCATGACAATCTCACAGGTTAACCAAACACAACTGATTTCCACTTTATATAGAGTTTTAGTTTCACACAGGCGTGCTTGGCTCTATGCAAGGCCTTAGAGGAGATAAATAAAACAAAAAGAAAACTCCATTACTATAGGGAATCATTTTCTAAACAGCTTGAGATCTGTCCTCTCCCTGAGACAAGTCTGGCTGCCACAGCCATTTTGTACATCTGTGATCCCACAAGATCACTGCACTGATAATTCAAACAGACAAATTAGATAGCAGCTTCTTCCTCCTTGCAACTGATTTGTTTACGTTGTAGAAAGCCACTTCCCTTCACACATAACATTCATACTTTGTTCCTAAATTGTGAGCTGTAAAGTGTAGTCCATACAAAGACTCAGCTTCTAGAAAGAAGCTGTCTCCTTTTCAGCAGGCTGCTCACACTGTAAGCAGAAGTCACCAGAAGAACCACAGACTCCATTACACCACTGTGTTTCTACTTTGTTAAATACTGCATCAAATAGTAAAGAAAAACATAAATATAAATGATAAGATAAACAGTTTCTACTTCTATTTCAGATCTAAGATGTACAATTCATCCTAAAGCTTAAACTCATCAATCTTAAGACTCATATGAATATTTATGACTTGCTTGAAACACAGAGATTACCCAACACAGTGACATCTTCCAGGTGACAACTATGCCAGCCTCACCTACACAGACCCCACACTCTGGCAACTTTTCCTGTGAAGAGTCTACCAAGAAATTAAGTTTATGAAGTTGTTACCTCCATTTGGCTGCCACCAGGCATCATCCATATATATTTTAAGTATTCTGGCTAATTAAGACTGGGGTGGGAGTAAAGAAGGGAAGACAAAAATCATTGTGGAACACATACAAGGACACTTCAGGGGCTGTGTGCTTTGTGAGCCACCCTGGCAACTGACACATATGTCTCCTTATTTGTCAGATCAACTCATATCATGCTCAAAAAGAAAGAGACAGGCATCCCTTCAGTCCAGCAATACAATTAAATGCTTCCTGCTGACTGAAGTCATGATTCCTTATCCTCCACATTATTATAAAATCATATCATACAGTTTAATGTTAAAAGTAAGAAGGCCAATGGCATCCTGGGATGCATCAAGAAGAGTGTGACCAGCAGGTCAATGAAGGTTCTGCTTCCCCTCTACTCTGCCCTGGTGAGGACTCATCTGGAGTCCTGTTTCTAGTTCTGGGCTCTCCAGCTCAAGAGGGACAGGGAACTGCTGGAGAGAGTCCAGCACAGGGCCACCAAGATCATCAGGGGACTGGAGCATCTTCCTTATGAGGAAAAGCTGTGGGAACTGGGGCTGTTTAGTCTGGAGAAGAGGAGACTGAGGGGGGATCTCATTAATATTTACAAATATCTAAATGTTGGATGTCAGGAGGTTGAGACATTCCTTTTTTTTGTTGTATCTACTGACAGGACAAGGAGTAATGGAAAAAGCCAGAAAACAAAAAGTTCCACTTAAACATAAGGAAAAACTATTTCACTGTTGAGGTGAGGAAGCCCTGGCACAGGCTGCCCAGGGAGAGTGTGGAGTCTCCTTCTCTGGATGTCCTCAAAACCTGGTGGACTGGATGATCTCTAAAGGTCCCTTCCAACCCCTACCATTCTATGATTCTGTGAAAAGTAAACAATGACTACAAAAGCATGAAACCCAAGAACTAAGTTGTCTAACAATCCCACTAAGAGTGCCTTCTTGGTAGACATTTTTAAATTGTCAGACACAGCTTCAACTTCCAGGATAACTGCCTAGGATTAATCAAGGGTGATCAATTTAAACCTTCCTCTTATCCACACATGTTATGACATATATTTTAATGCATGTAGATCTTTTGGACATGTCTCCAAAACTGTAGGCCAATGTGCTCTCTGGGACTTACAAGACTGAGACACCCTTGTATTTAAGGGGCATAGGGGAGCAGGCAGAGAAATCAATATAATATAAAGTGGATTCATAATATTGTAGTATCCTGCTGGTTAGGAATAGAATAGATCACATGAGCAACAAACTGCAAAACCAAGTAGCACAACATTTGAGCGTAAGTGCTAATCAGGAGTGACAACAGAAACTAATCACAGAACCTTAAGAGTTGGAAGAGACCTGGAAAGATCATCCAGTCCAAGCCCCATAATAGATTGCTTTAATCCTAAACAGGCTTCTTTCAAAGTTGTTCAGCAAATTCAAATAAGTAAGGCTGAAGTCTGAGATACTTCTTTCTTGAAGATGCCATAAACAAGTTTCCAGGTTGAGACATTGATTGTCAAGCACTTACAGGACCTTTTCCATTGCAGTAGTGCTCATGAAATCCCACTCGTGAAATCTTTCCCAGAAGCCAGGTTTACCATATGTGATAACTGGGAAGAAATTTGTTTTCCAAGTTGACTCTGAAGATAATTACCTCAAGGTAAATATCTGCAGCCATCAGGACACAGAGAGGACAGGCGAGAGCTGAGGGTACCAAAGCTCTTTCAGGTACCTTTGAAATCTAAGACAGAAGAATGATTCTTCCTCTGGTTTGCACATCTTCCTATGGCACCATTTTTATTGAGTCTTTCATTTTTAGATGATTTTATTGTCACTTTCCCTTCACATTCTTAAACGGGAGAAAAGGCATGACTCAGAGCAGATGGGGTGTAGAAGAGTATCATCTCTCTTTTGCAAATGGCAGAACGGATGATTTTCTGCAGAAGAGTGAGCTCATCCAATGAGACTCCTGCAGGTCCTTACTCAAAAACATGATGCTTTATAATACTTCTGTATCCTGTATGGTGAAAATGCCTATGTTCAAAGTTATCAAAGGCATTTAGTGTTTCATGTGCTGTAAGGTGTGCAGACACACCCAGGATTTAAATTCCAGAGCAGGAACAAAACAGAATTACACGTGTCAAAGAATTAAAATATTTTATTTTAAATATATTTCTTTTCAAATGCAGGAGTATGCCTTGAGCCAGAAGTGCAAGCACTGCAATGATGCACCAAGACTAAAATGGCTTGGCTCTGCTTTCCAGCATTACTATGTTAAATTTCATATGAAAGTCTTAAAAATATGACTCCTTTTACACATGTAAAAAAAAAAAGGAATGACCTGCTTCTGCAGAGAAGTTAGACTACATTATATCTAAAGGTCTCTTCCAACCCCTAACGTTCTATGATTCTATGAGTAGAGGAGAACTGTAAATTCAAAATGAAATATGTTTTACAAAATAAAATCTAACAAGGAAAGCAATGGTCCTTGTATATCATTCATTTCACCATAGCCTCTCACTTGGATGTGCAAAGCTTGTAATTATACACAAGTGTGTATCTATTTGATGAGTTTGTGCTTATCACTCATACTACCTGGTTGCATCAGCAATAATTCAGGTGACACCAAGACCTTCCTTCTAGCTGAAAGAGACACTGAAGCCAAGCTTCAGATTATGACAACTACTTACAGAATTTATCTGAGAGTTTAATTTCTGAACCTTCAACTTTTGGGCTTTTTCACCTGGGTTTTCACAGTGACCCACAGCCCTGCAAGTATCTATCTCCAAAGGCACACCCAACTTCAACCAGCTGCAAAAACTGAGAGCAGAGGCTCACTGTTTCCACTTACTCACCAAGTAAAAAGAGTGTGACGAGAAAGCAATTTCTTTTTAAATTTTAATACTGCTTAGGAGCAACAGTCAGATTCCAGACTGTTATGCATTTGCTTCACATTTTCACTAATCAGATACAGAAGTGACCATACCAGTGTTATGCTACATGTAACTGAGCGTTAGTACTTTGACAGTCAAGATTGCTATCTGTTGGCACATTAAAAAAACGCTCACAAACTCCATGACTCAAACACTATCAGGCATGGAAATTGTAATGGCACAGAGGAGGTGTGAAAGTGGAGGAATGTATGAGTACCAAATTAGCTAGTTTTTATTATTAGCAGCTGTTTCCAGGCATTGCTTAGACTATCTGAAGAATCAATATGAAAAACTAACAACAAAAAAAAATAGCTTGAACAATTGACTATAGCCTATAAAGATTTGAACTGAAGGAAAACAGAAAGTATATCAGTAGTAACATATTAGAAAATGTCAGATGACTGAGTTGTGGAAGAAAAAGCCACATAAATCTTTCTCCATCCAACTCAGTAATTTTTAACATGCAACATAGGCTGCTGGCACCTTGTTGTTTAACCACAAATAACAGGGAGCACTCATAAGGCACAGCCATCTGTCAGCAGCTGTTACTGAAAACCAAACATTGAGGCAAACTAACAGTTAGTAGCACACTGACTCCAGAAGCAGCCAAAACTCAGATGAAACAGGCATAAAATCTGTGGGAAAACAATGTCTTACCAAATCCCTAAACCCAAACTGTATGCTGAGTGTGTAAATAAACTTTCAGCATTTCTAGAGAAAGCAAGTGCCAGGGGTCTGCTGGACCACTCTGCAAGTACCCTAGAAGTAAGATAATTATCCTTCATGTGGCCAACCACTTTACCAGCTGTTTATTCAAAGAGAAAAAGTTTTAAAGCCTCCCAGAAGAAAAGAATAGGATCAATCTGAGTCTCATTAGTCAACCACTTAGGTCACTTGAGCCACCTGAATCAGTCACTCCCATTACAGAGCACTTTATTTCCAAGTAGAAATAATTATTCTTCTATCTAGACTGGAACTGAATGGCTCAGTTATACAATGGCTATTTGTAGTGTTCAGGCAGCCTGAAGCCATCAGTGATCAACAGCATTGCTGGGTCACTGGATATTGTGCATAGCTCACCAGCTTCCTAGATGTTGACAAACACTGAATCCATGCTTAGGAGCCACAAGCCTGACAGAGATACAAGCTTTGAATCATTAGCCTGCATGTTAACCAGCACCCCAGGGGCCTTCAGTCAGCTAACCTAACTCAACTGAGCTGAAAAGATGTCACTACACTCATGCTGAGCCTCTGGTGAGGGTCTTTTCTTGGCACTGTTAATTTTGGAGGTAGTGATCTGTAATGGGATGAAGAGACCTTTGCCTCCTGGCACTATGGAGAGAAGAATCTGTAAGTCTCTCATGAAATTAAGGCACATCCTATATTTTAACCTCTCCATGCATGTTCCATTCCCATTTAAGCTCCACAACTAATGACAATGGCTCCTTGACAAGAAATGACTGGAAGGTTAACAAGTACCTTGCTATAATGGAAAAACTCTTAAATGAATCCCACCACAAACTAAGAAGAAACAGGATAAGACTGAGGAATTTCAGCTTTTTAAACGAGAATTTTGCACTAAAAGCAATGACAACAAAGCAGCCTCAAGCCTGACCAAGTCTCACTCCTGCAAACACACCACCATACTGGCAAATCATCTGGTTCTCTTTAGCAACCATCTGTGCTTGCCTTCACTTAAAGAAGAACTAGCAAACAGAGTATCTGGCACATGTGAAGCACAGCACGTGACAGACAACTATAGATTTACTTTCAGCATTGCTTCAGAGATTGAAATTAAGAAAGGTCAAGTGTTTTAACTAGGAAATGTGAATTTCAGTGCCACCTATACATACTGGCATTCATAAGAACGCTCCAATTAACATCCTTTTAAACACTTGCCTTCTTTCCTATGCAAACCTTCATGAGTCCCTACTATTGCACTCCCTTTTACAAGCTGAAGACTGATGCAGAAAAGCAAAACAGAGGAGACGGGCCAGAGGATTTCTATTCCCTTTTTGTTTTACAGTAGTTTTGTGGTTATAGTTTTTAATTACTATGACCAGGATCCTACTAATTCCTGCTAGTATCTGGAAACTCCCACTGACACAAAGAATCACTGATAATTACTGCTGGAAACCTGGGTGAGTTGGTCATGTAGATTACACTTAACCCAGGCTTGCTTAACTTCCCTTTACAAGTATTATGAGAGAAGAGGGTCAAATGCTTTACTTTGACACAGAAACGAAAAAAAGGCATGGAAACATCATAAGTCAAAATAAATGTTTAGTTTTCCTACATATGAAACTGGGACACAGACACAGAGCTCAGACAGCAAAATAAAGCTTACCCTTACAAGTAAAGGTTGAGAAGACTTCTAAAGAGTATTTTGAAGAACAGCATGAAGATTAAATGGAACAAAATAGTCTCACCTACTAATTTGTAGTAAATTGCTCCTCAGAATAATCCAAATACTAAAATCAAAGAGTAATCTGCATCTTACTTCACTAAAAATGCCCATGTGACAGTCTTACTGATGACAGACGAATAAAACTAGAATAAAGTATTCTCATCAGTTCTAGTGCAACATCAAAACAGCAGAAGACACACATTAAATGCTGCACACACTGTCATTTGCAGAGGTGCCTGTCGTTGCTTGCAGCCATTTCATGCTGACATCAAACTGTGTTGTTAGCTGAGGTCATATTTTCTTCTGCCTTTAGCCCTGTTGCCACTCTTTGATAAACTCAAGTGTTCAGTAACAGACAATTTCCAATGACACGGGCAACCTCTGTCCTTAGCTTACTAACATGCACAGCTATAAAAGTACTGAGAAAAAAAACAATTGAATAATTTGAGACCTTAGAGAACTACTGCCTCCTACTGAAGAAAGAATAAAGTTATAGAATAATTTGGGTCAGAAGTGACTTCTGGATGTCAAGTGATCCAACCTCCTTCGGAAAGCCATACTGACAAAGTTGTACTGCTTAGGGCTTCACCTAGTCAAGCTTTAAAAATCTCTATAGACAAAAAGCCTCTAGGCAATCTGTTCCAGTGTTTCACTCGCCATCTTCAGAGTGAAAAAACTATCACCTCATAAAAAAAAGAGAACATAAGGCTGTCTTCTCAGTCCCTGTAGTACATGAACTACTGGAACTTGCATAAAACAAGCTGAAACTCTCTTACTGAAAAAGGTCTTATTTCCAATTCAGAGGTGTTCTGGAATCAGTGTACTAATCTAAACATTGCAAGTACAGAAAAATCACAATTCTAGCCCAAAAATCAAAAGACAAGCTGCTCTTTGCAGCCTTTACTGGTTGTTTTACAGAAGTCACTTCATGCTGTAAGGGAGCAGAGATCACCTGCTTTCAAAAACAGCTGGTGGGGTCATCACTGGCCAAGGGTGCAGAGAATTGTCACATATGGCTCAGGCATATTCTCACGAACTGGTAGCATACAACATTTTCTAGGGCATGTAAGACATGCTGGTTTTAGATGGCTCTGTGATCCAGCCTTCCCAAGAGGAAGCTGGTAGAAAGGACTGACCCCTTTCCTCAGGTGCACGCTGGAGGCCCAGAAGGGAAGGTCCTGCTGAGGCTGACAGAGCATCCTTCTCAGTTCATACAAAAGATGTTGTCTCTCTCACAGTTGTCAAGCAATCACCTTTCCCCAGCAAGAGTTTTTAGTTCTATTTTTAATGCTGCCTAGTTAGAGAAAATAAAGGTTTCACATATATCTCAAACTACTCCACAGTACCTTGTGCAGTCCACCTTTGTCACAAAATCTCCCCTGTGTCCTAGTATCCAACACTCTCTCATCTCCATCTCTCACATTCTCAGGCAACAGAGCACACAGATCTGCTTATACCACACTGCCATAAATAAGAAATAGCTTGCACATAAATAGGGACAAGACCGCTTTAGAGCCCATGATAATAAATAGAATTCAGGCAGCAACACGAAGGGGAGCAGCAAGCAACGAGCACAATGTGCATATGCAAGACTCATTTCAGACTCCGATCCTTGGAGAACACTCACTGGAGTGAGCAAAGATCCATCACAAAAAAAAACCAAACTCACACCTGAGGAGAACACTAGAGACAAATATAGAGCTTTTTAAGGGGGAGGAGACACAGAATAAGTTTCAATGAGCTGGTGCATACACATTTTGCCTGTGAAAGCTTGGGATCAGGTCTGATTTAAGTCTTCAGTGAAAAGGAGCGTGATTGTCTCTCCACATAACAGAAGCTCCATGTGATTAGAAATCTCTGCAGATTCAGCTCCTGCCCAGCATAGAACTCAAACAGCAGGAGCATAAATCAGAGTTGAAGTGTGCTGGCAGAGCTACAGCAGGAGAGGAGCATGCCCAGCCCTGGCACTGCTCCCTCCTGCTCACAAGCAAGAAGAGCTGGATTGGTCAGGGGGGAGAAATAAAAATGAGAACAAACTTAGACCCATTCTTCATAAAGCAGACCTAATTAGAAATGTCAAGCCTCATTAAAAGACAGAGCTCCACTAGATAGGAGTCTCATTTCTCAGGGGAGATACGCATCATTTCTTAAAGATGTGCATGTTCCTCCTCTACCCACACCACACCCAAAGGGAACAGTCTCAACACATGGGGCAGCACCAGTGCTGTAACAGCCAATGCCAACTGCATGACAAAAACACTGGGAGAAGCAACCGTTTCTTACATAAAACTTCCTATTTCCCCCTTCCCTCTGGAAGACTGAACAATCACAACTGAAACACCCATAGAAGGCTGCTGCAACATAATCAAATAGCACTTTAGAAAGCTGCTCATTTCCCCTTGAAATCATTAGAAAGAGACAACATACAAGAGAGCTGATCTGAACTAAAAGAAACAGTATAAATTTATCTGTCCTGCCTCTGCATATAAGCATCCAAAACTATCAAAACATTGTCCATTCTGGTCTCCAATGAAGTCTAGATATGCTTCATATTCATTGGACATCAGCACTGGCATCTAATACCAGAAACTTCCATGTCAAGCATCTAAAAGTACCCTCTTAAGGTGCCATGAAAGAAAGCAGGTCAGGAAAAGGAGCAGGTCTGGAAATGTAGCTGCTATAAGGTTTGTCATTCTTGAGAAAAGCAGTTCAGATGATGCTGTACAGTAAATGAAAGTATTTATCTCTTCCTCTGTAGTGCATCATTTGTGCTAAAATTCACCTGGCTCACCTCTGAAAGCCAACTGCAAGGAAGCATCTATTAGTAGTTTTCCTCACAAAGGTCTGGCTGCAGTGAGTTTCCTGCAGGCTATGAGCACCTTTGTAAACCAAGCCAGGGTTATTTAGGCCTGTCTGCAGTTTGGGGCTTCAGGGGAATAAATAAGAAAGAGACTCAAACTGCTTTGCACAATGTAGCAAAAGGATTCCACTGACAGAGCATCAGGGCAGAATTAATTCCTTAAGCAAGCAGAAGAAACCCAGTCATTATATAGCATTTGCTGTCTTAATACTACAAACATAGGACACTTTTACTTATTATAGCTTGTTTTTCTTCTGTTTCACGTCACTATAACTGAGCTACAAATAAATACTTCAGTCAAGCATAATGAAGGACAACGAAATGCCAGACCAGGGCCAAGTACAGACAATACATTAACTGTACTTCTCACTGGATTAACAAATGGTGATTGTCCACTCTTGTGTTTAGAGAAAAGATCTTTATGTCTCCAACTCACATGGCTGTAACTGCAGTTATTATTCCACCACTCTATGTTAAAACTGGATATACCATCTGTATTAGTATGTCTTTCTCAGAAATGAACTTGGTAGTCTAATCTCCTCCAGCCTGAAGTCAATGATTTGCATATAAAAAATGTCTAGATGTGAGAAGACCTTCAAGCCCGCAAGCATTTGCTCTTAGGTTCATTAGAAATCAAACAGGTGCTCTTCAGTCTAGGCACCTGAATAAAATCTCATGGTTATGGAAGCTGCAGCTGCTGTAGTTATGCTGTACATACAGTATTCTGCAAGGGCAGGGATGTTCTTTGTCACTAGCAGGTGATCCCATGCAAATTTATTACCCCTAAAAGCCTACCCTGTAGTTTACCAATTACCTTAGGATGACTGCTGTCCTCAGAGGCTGCTAATTACAGCAGCTAAACTCAGTTCTCTTGTTACATGCTCAACCTGGAACCAAATGTCATCAAATAAGTAAGAGCAACAGCACAGGAATTCCAAGTGCACCACAAGAGGTGTAAGAAAATTCATCTCTCCCCCAAGCAGTTATCAGCCATTGCTGAGGCTGCTGATTCAAGACAGCAATTTAATTGTAACTGGGACAGTGATTCTATATAAAAACAGCCCAGAGCATCCACTCATAAGGAGTATCAGGAGACTACTCTCAAGAGCCCAGCACCCAGTCAACATAAAAAAAGGACGAAGGAAGACTCCCGTCCCTCCACTAGCTTTTTGAGGAGGCTGAACTATTTGTGAGCCTCAGGCAAAGTTTCCTACGTCAAGAACACTTTTGTAATTCTTTCCATAGCAGCAGAAAGTGATATCTTCACTTGTGCTCATTGAAGTACTTTACTGTGCTTCCCCAAGAAGTGTTGAATACAGAGTGTGAAATACATAAACAAACATGACCCAAATAAGCTTCAAGAATCTACAGAACATACAACTATGGGATACTGTTTAATCACATCAGGTTGTCCTTCCTTTAGGATATTTGAGTAGTTTGTACTCCTGTCTCAGAGAATTCTTGAGAATTAAAAGCCTGACTTAAAAATCACTGCTACATTCACAAAGATCAGTATGTGTGCACACATCTGTATGAACCTTCCTCTTAATAAACTTAGAACAGAACTGAATCTTTTCAGCTGGAAGAGACCTTTAAGATCACCAAGTCCAGCCTTCATCCCAGCCCTATCAACCACTAGACCATTTCCTTAAGTGCAACATCCATCTGTCTCTTAAATTTGCCCATCGAAGATGCTGTGTGCAATAAATGACAAAGCTAACAAAATCCATCAGATTTAGAGTTGGTCCTTTCATGTGAGAATGTCAGTGGAGATAGTACTGCTCCAGCCTTGACCCCCAAACTCTTTCCGATAAAAGATACACAAAGAAGAAACAGCTGTGGAAAGCAATGACCACTGCAGACTTGAGGCTTTGTTTTACAGGTGAAACTAACCTGACACTGAAACACATAAAAGAAATCAGAGGAAAAGATCAGAGCAAAGAGCAATACTACCAAGCATTACTAAAATGTGATAACCTCTGCAGCTTTACCAGAACCTGCTGCAGGTTTTACTGCAGGTTCCACAGGAAGAGTATAGGATCTTTTCTAATGCATTCCCATTCTTGTTACAGACACTGGACTCTACAGACCTTGCAATGTGTTCCAGGTTACTTATGTCCCTCGAGACAACTGTTGTTGTTGTCCCCTTAGATCCACAGGATTATTTTACCAAAGGGGAAGAAGAGAACAGGCTCTGCATAAAGAAGCTCATCTCCAGATACGCATTTCCACCAGTGCTAATGGAATTATGCATATTAATCTTTTGCATATGAGGTCCACACTGAACAGCATCATCTCATCATTTAGCTGTCTCCTTCTTCAGCCTACATTTTATATATGTCTGTTGGAAATAATATTAAATGCAGTGATAGAGTGATTCTGCTTGACTACACCAAAGCTTTGCCAGAAGAGCATTTCTGTGTTGATATAAAAATCATCATGAAGCCAAAAGGAATTCTGGTCTACTGCATCTTTGCAAGATAGCAAAGGGACTTTGTGTTCAATCCAGAAGACACAAGAGCACTAAACTTCTTTTTCTTTTGACATTTGCTACTACCACAGTTCAGACAACTAATGGTGACTTGGAGGTCAGATATTTCCCAACAGATAAGACCAGCTGGACTATGGCCCCAGGCTCTTCATTCTACCAGCTGACCTTTCAAAGGTAAGTTCTCAGCATGATGAAATTGTCATGCTTCATTAGGAACAACAAATATAGCACAGAATCTTATGGGTTGGAAGGGACCTCAAAAGATCATCTAAGTCCAACTGCCCTGCCACAGCAGGGCCACCTAGAGTAGGTCACACAGGAACTCATCCAGGTGGGTTTTGAATGTCTCCAGAGAAAGAGACTCCACAACCAACCTGGGCAGCCTGTGCCAGTGCTCCCTCACCTGAACAGAGAAGAAATTATTCCTTGTGTTTCTTTGGAACATCTTGTGTTCCTGTTTATACCCATTGTCTCTTGTCCTACCATTGGTCGTCATTTACCTGCTTGTATTCTTTAATAAGCAGTTGAGTATATTAATTATTCAACACAATTCCAACTTCAGAAAAATAATAGATTGTTCTCTATTCCTCTCCTGTCCTGGACAGGAGGTGCCAGAGTGGAAAGGTGTCTCAGCTGTAGATGGTGACACTGTCCAGCAACTGTTCATGGCAAGGAGAAGAACCAGCCTAGACAAGTTTTGCTGCTTTGCTCCTGGAGCTGGCAGGCATTTTCTGACTGTTCACAGCTAACACTACAAACACACATTCTGCCTCCTCTGAAAATACATTTAACAATTGTCTTGGGAGAGCACTGTGAAACTGCAATATTGCAAAAAGATCCAGACCCCCAAAATGAAAAACCATCAGTAAAACTGCCATCAACTGCCACGTAGTATCAATTCCACAGCATTCAATTTGCCCATTACAAAAGCATCTACCAATTAACTCGCACCTTGAGACAGTAAATATCAATATACACCCAAGATTTGCTCAACTCAGACAATCTCAGACTTCTTAAATTTAGTCTACTACACCCATAGTATAATAAGGATTTCAATAGGACACTGGTCATTCAAGTTGATTGAATGAGGAGGAGGAAGACGTGCCAAAAGATGCAGCTTTTCCAAAGATGGCTAACAGAAGTCATTTCCTCTCAAAGCTAAAATGAAAGGCACAGGCTTCTCATGTACCAAAAATAAACATAAAACATGCTTCCTTCCTGTAAATTAATCTTTCACAGGTGAACAGAGACAGAGCTCCTCTGCCTTCCTAATTTTACCTAGTCCCCTCCAGCCTCTTCGACTTCCACAGATACTGTCTCTGTTATGAAAACACAGTTAACACATAAAAATGCAGAAAACAACCTGTCATGTCTCCATTTGGCACATTCTTGGAAATCTGATGCAATATTAATTCAAACATTCTTACAACAAATTTAAATAATCTTCCCAATTGATCCTGAAAAAGAAACAGTGAAATGAATCCCTCAGTGATCACTCCAAAGCATCACAGACCAGGAACAGTATCTGAAAATACCCGTCCTTCACCTATCACAACCTGTTTTGTTCCCTTATACAAACACACATCCCCTTCCCTCACCCTATCAAACAGATCACCTATCAGATTTTATAGAAGCAAAAAATAAGCTTGATGCCACCAGGCTATAGATGCTTACAGGCTAATTTTTTAAAGTTCTACTTTTACTGCAAGATTGCTTCAGTCTCTCGACACCATTAAAAAGAAATTTAACAGGCAAATATTCAGACACTAACCCATCCATCCCCATGGCATATTCACCAGCACCTACCTTTTCCTGTAGTCATTTTCTGCAGTGCCCATGAGATGCTGGGGAAGAGCACTGTGCTCCTGGAGCAGCTCTACAAACACATCTCTCAGCAACTTAACCACCAGCAAACTCTCCACCCTCCTAAATGACTTCTCCCTGTGACCTAGCAGAGATTGCCACCTCTCCTCCAAAATAAAAGCCTGCTCAGCATCCAGCTGAATGCCTTGTGTCCTCCCATCCCTCCCTCCTATATCTGAGAGTGTGATATCCAGGAGGCAGTAATAAGCTTATTTACAAAGTTGTGTAACAGAAAGGGAGCAGAACTTACTTGTCCATTTAAACCTTCCACAAGGATAACTATCAGTTAGTAGCACTCATTCACACATCACTCAGTACTGCTCTCTCAGCCCCCATGCAGATGAAGGAGTATTTCCTTGCCTTTTTTTTTAATGCCACAGGAATGATGAGTCAATTAAATGAATTTTCTATTTCAACTTGAAAACAGCATGCATAGAATACAAACCACAATAGAAATCAAATTGCACAAGGAGACAGGAATGCAGAAAAACACAGTGCAGCATTTGTTGGTTCAGAATCTCTTCTGTTTTCACACTCGCCCCTCCTTCCAGCCTGTAATTCTGCTGCTTGGACATGTTGACAAACAAACAATATCCCACCCACAGATGCATGGAACTACTTGGCAAATGTGGGCGATTTTTCCTCCTTATAACAAATATCAAAATAGCATTCAGTGACTTGGCTTTATCACCAGCAAAACACAGCAATCTCGAATCATTCTAGCTTCTATCTAATTGCCTCCAAGTTGTCAACTTCATAAACAGAATTCATTCAGCAAATAGCATATTTACCTTAAACAATATCTCAAATAAAGAAGTAATTCTATTCAAGAGTATCACTGTGTCTTCTTCACAGGCTTTCAGTAACTGGAATTATCACATCTGCTATTTGAGCATTGTTTTCATTTAACCTGCTTACTTTAAGAACACTTACATAGTCAACTACTGAAATTGCATCCTCCTCTCACCTTACTCTCTGCAAGTATCTGTGGGGGAGAGATCTCAGCTCCAGACTTCTGTCTTTAAGATCTCTTGCTTTGATTTCCTTACAGCCCAAGACCACTGCCACCTCCACGATCCCTAAATCTTGATCTCCCGAGCAAAGCCAAAATTCAGCATAGTCAAAAAAAGTTCAATCCCCCACCTACCCACAGATACCACACTGGCACACCCCCACAGCATCCCTGCAATGTAGAAGCATTCCCCTAAACTTGTTTGACTTGCATTAAAAATTAGGGTTTACATCAAAGAATGTCATACTCTGGTATCACGATGATCAAGAGCACAAAACACACACTGATACATTTTGGTTACTAATTGCTTTGGGTTGGGTCATTACTTCCTATCAGCCTATATCTTTCAGCAGATCACTTGTTTCATTCTTTATCTGTCCTGAAGCTTGATTATAAAGTCTTCTGGAGTCCAAGTCTGATCCAAAGTCAATTCAAATCCATGGAAAAATAGTATGTTTCATGTTCAGGTCCTTCCAGACATAATATCAAAGAAATTAATGCAGCATTATTTTCTCATCTCTGTTTATGTCCAATAGCCTCTCTGTATCACATCCAGCTAAAGATCATCACACAAAGCCACATGAAGACAGCAGCTTGCTAGCTGGCAATTATTGGCTCTTTCAGGCTGAAAATGTATTTGTCCCAGGGGAATAAGGCATCTGCATAATTAGCAAAAGCAGTTGCACAAAAAATAATTAGCTTGCTGAAAGCCCAAAGGGGGAAAAACTATAATTTTAGCTTCAAGAGGCTGACTAATTATATGTCAAATAACAAAACAGAGATGCGCTGAGAATCATCGAGAAATCCAGTGTGCATTTTAACTTCATATTCTAGCTGTAAGGGCTGCTGGTAGCCTAGCAACAAGCAGCATACTTCAGCATGCAAAAACCTCCCTCTGACTTAATAAAACACCTCAGATTACTATGCAAACCTCCCTCACCCCACTACACATTCAATTCTTGTATTACTAAACAACAAAAACAAAGCCTAGCCCAAAAGAATAACCAAGTAATTCAAGAGAAAGTCAAAGCAGCACTAATGGACCAAGCTATAGAAAGATAAGTAAATATAAAACAGATTAATTATTTTCATACTTAAAATTCACATTCTGATTCAATTAGATTCATTAGATATATTCATGGGACCAGAAAATGCTTTATTATTGTAAGCATCTTTTCTAGTAGACTGAGTAAGATTGCTATTCATTTGCATCTTGGGAACTCTAAGAAATCTTTAATATCTTACAGTATATTGACTAATCTCCAAATGATTCTCTACAGAATCACAGAATCTTAAAGGTTGGAAGGGACCTCAAAAGATCATCTAGTCCAATCCCCCTGCCAGAGCAAGACCACCTACAGTAGGTCACAGAGGAACTCATCCAGGTGGGTTTTGAATGTCTCCAGAGAAGGAAACTCCACAACCCATCTGAGCAGCCTGTGCCAGTGCTCCCTCACCTGAACAGTGAAGAAATTCTTCCTTGTGTTTCTTTGGAACCTCATGTTCCAGTTTATACCCATTGTCCCTTGTCCTATCATTGGACATCACTGAGAACAGCCTGGCTCCATCCTCCTCACACCCATCATTTACATATTTGTAAACATGAAGGAGGTCACCCTCCAGTCTCCTCTTTTCCAAGCTAAAGAGCCCCAGCTCCCTCAGCCTTTCAGATGCTCCACTACATCACGTTTGTGGCCCTGCACTGAACTCTCTCCAGCAGCTCCCTGTCCTTCTTGCACTGAGGGGCCCAGAACTGAACACAATATTCCAGACGTGGTCTTGTAAGGGCAGAGTAGAGGGGGGAGGAGAACCTCTCTCCACCTACTGGCCACAGCCCTTCTAATACACCCCAGGATGCCATTGGCCTTCTTGGCCATGAGGGCACATTGCTGGCTCATGGTCATCCTGCTGCCCACCAAGACCCCCAGGTCCCTTTCCCCTACACTACTCTCTAACAGTTCATTCCCAACCTGTACTGGTACCTGAGGTGATTCTTTCCCAGATGCAAGACTTTACATTTGCCCTTGTTGAACTTCATCAGATTTCTCCCCGCCCAATTCTCCAGCCTGTCCAGGTCTCATTGAATGGCAGCACAGCCTTCTGGTGTGTTAGCCACTCCTCCCAGTTTATTAGCCCTCTGTTCCCTCATCAAGGTTATTAATGAATCCATTGAACAATACTGGTCCCAGCACTGACCCCTGAGGGACTCCACTAGATACAGACCTCCAACTAGACCCTGTCCCATTGATCACAACTCTCTGCCTTCTTCTCTTCAATCAGTTAACAATCTCCCTCTCTACCTGATCATCCAGCAGACACTCTTTCAGTTTTGTTGTGAGGATGCGGTGGGAGTGTCAAATGCTTTACTGAAACTGAGATAAACCACATCCACTGCACTACCACTATCTATCCACCTGGGTACATCAGCATAAAAGGCTATTGGGTTGGTCAAACATGGCTTCCCCTTGGAGCACAAATAATGCTGCTGCAATTACTTTCTTTTACTTGATCCTCAGTGAGCTGGTAGAGGAAGCTTACCCCAAACAGTAATCTCAGAGCTAGAACAGTTCTGGTCATTGTTGCTCTTTGCCAGTTCTTTTGCCACACTTCACCATTTCAGAAGCTGCAGTTGCTTTCCCACTTGCCCAGTACCACTGAGCTCTGCAAGAAGGCAGGTTTGACAATCACTTTCAAGTCATGTTGTAATTAGCATGACTTCAGTGCTCTGGGGCCAGAGGTCAGCGTCAAATGAGTCTTAAGCCAACAGTTTGTTCTTGGTTACCAGAAAAGTATAGATTCATCACATTCACCAGTAAGACCACGTAAAGACTTGATCTTTGGCAGCAAGCTGAAAAGTGCTGATAGAGCTTCAGTTAACCTTTCCATCTCAGAAGCAGGCCATAACCCTAAACTACAGAAAGCCCTTCCCCAAGAAGCAAAGGCCAAGTCTGTTCCACAGCCAGTATGCACAGGGAGCAGCTCCGGGCAGCAAACCCAGTATGAGGGAGCTGATACTGCTTCTTCTGCAGAGACATTTTATGCTGACAAGGGCTTACCAACTGCAGCCTGCACATTTGCCAGTCTGCCTCCCAAAACCTCTAGGACATTCACGCAGCCCAAGTAGAGCTAGAAATAGTACATGCTAGCTACAGAGAGCAACTAACACTAGCTTCTGAGACAAGGTACAACTGCACCATATTGTCTGAAGTCATCTGATCCAGGCCAGACAACACGAAGGTTAAAGCATTTGAACCTAAAAGGAGTGGTATGAATGATAACAGATAAGACACCCTCATAATCAATACTATTCTCTGCCAGACTCGAAAGATTAACACGATACAGACAGTTATTTCCTGAGAAAGGCAAACTTTCCAGCTGTGCAACATTTGTTGTCATCTTCCTCTGTGACAACCACTGAAAGTGCTCTGTCTGTTCAGAAGAGGCAAAAAGGACAAGAAATCTGACAAACTTTGCTTGCCTTCAGTCCATAATAAACTTGTGACCATGGGTGAAGATAAGCCTCTTCTCCTGGCTTACACAACCTCAAAAAGATAAGCTGAAAGCCACATAGAGCTGTTGACATGTTAGATACAGCAAGCATGTAGGCTGTATGAGGGTGAGGAAGGATCAACAAACCAGCCTACAGCACTATGGAAAACTCAACCTCCTCTCAAACACACACACAAAGTCTTGTTCATAACTAATGTGTTCAACATAAGATTCACAAATAAGAACTACTTTAAATTTAACCCATGCAGCTACAGGGATTTTTAAAATGAAAAATGAAAAAAGAAAATGAAAACATTCTGGCAGAGCAATGGGAGATGCTATCTTTTCCACACCTTGCTCTCTCTGACCCTTTAACATCCCTCTGATATCTTCAACTCCCTCACCCTCAGGCTACTTCTCAGTCTCAATGTCCACAAAGAAAGTTCAATGGAAGAGAAATGCCAACACACACACACTTCCAGGGATTGCATTCAGTCACAGTACAAGCAAGGACAGCACGACATCAGCAGATCAGGGGAAGCAGAGTGAGGAAGACGGGATTATTTGTGTCTAGAGGCACAAAAAGCCTGTCAATGGACTCAAAGGCATGAGAAAAAGGCATGGAAGATCTCAGGCACTGTATGTGCAACTTGTATTTTCAAATTCATCAAAACAGTAACAAAAGGAAAGGATATTAAAAGAAAAAACAATTCTCTTTTTGCTGCCATAGCTATGTTTATATTTCTGAACAGTCACCCATACTTGTTTTCCCCAACAGAATGCTTGCTCTGTGTCCATTTGAATACCTCAAAAACTGAAAATCACTAAAAACAGCAAAGATACAAATACTTCTACTCACCACTTGAACTCTGGATCATGTTTCCAGACTTTTGGACCTCGTCGAATTTTGTAAAAATTACATTCAACCTGTTTGAAAGTTGAAGAAATAAACAATGAACAGCTGAATTTCATTTTTAAGAACGTTCCAGTTTAAAATGTTGTAGGACAAAATTTTGCTTCACTCAGGTCATTGGCATCACTGTCAGAAATGTCAGTGTGGAGGGAAGTTAGTTTCAAATTTTTAAGTATCACAACGTACTGATGAGAAAAAAAACTGAGAAACAACTGAGTGTAAGAGATATAATTGGAAATATGACATTACTGAAGATGTGACATGTCTAATAATGGACACATTTCCAGCTCATTATCACTTTGCCTATCTTAACTATTGACAGAAGTACCACAAAACACCCCTAAAAAACAACTTCACGCAACATTTGTCTTTGGTCCTGACACTTCCACTCATGTCAGAGGCCCGGTGGAACTTATCAAATCTCATTCTTCTTCCTCAGAGAGTTAAACTACATTTTGATGGCAGGCGTTTTCACTGGAGAACAAGAGGCAACAGACTTGCTCTCCACATCCATGGGTGTGCACTCCATCTCTGAACCTCTTCCCTCATCCTCTGCGCATTGACTCACCACCATCTACTCCATTGTCAGGTCTAACCCTGTGTACTGGAGATGCAGCAAGATGCAGAGCAGCTTTCTTGCCACACCTGAAGTGGCAGAACCAGAGAAACAAGGCTTTGGATTTGGTGTGTTTCTGTGGGTTTGTGTTAGGTTTCTTTTAAGAAAGCCTTGGAACTGATGAGATTGACTGTGGTGGGGTTTTTTTCTTTATGTCAGCCTTCTAAGTTGCACAAAGTACTCTAAAAGGTTCTCTCTACGCATGCAGAACATACAGGAGAAATACCACATTAAATCTCACATCAGCTAACTACACATCTCTAAACATTTTAATGTATTTCCACAGATACTGCGGCGTATTTGGGAAAAGGTACAGGATTCACATTAAATAAAACCTGAGTCAGTGTTTGTAGGGTGAAAAAAAACCCAACTTTGATCCTAAGAAAAGATTCAATAATGCAGCTCCTGGAGTCTTCTAAAGAAAGGAAGGGAATAAAAGCAACTGAGAACTAGTAAAGATATATGGATATTTTCAACTTACCGAGATTGGGGTAATCCTTTTTTACTGAGATCAGCCCTTACACGTTCACCAACATGTCTGTAAATCTCCACAAGGCTGTTTATTGCTGCATCTCGAACCTGAATGTGAGATACAAGGGAAATCAATCATCTTTACAATTTAAATAAGTAAATCCCTGCCCTACCTTGGAGAAAGAATTTTGCATATTTCTCAGCAACAACAGTTGCCACTATTCACATCACCACGGAGTTCACGAAGAACCTTCTGTCCCTGCATTTCAGATATCAGCAGTATCAGTAGGTCTAATTTAATTGAAAAGGCAGTCAAGACAGAAGATGAAAGGTTTTGTACCTAGGGACACACACAGGGAGCTCAGTTACCTTTGCCAAACCACTTGTTGTGTCCAACAGGTACATGAACCCCATCAAAAAAGGCAAGGAGACATGGATAGACCTTGTATTGCTGGTACGTTATAAAACAAACTCATTTTTAGTGCCTTCTTTTCAATACAGAAATGTAAATTTAACAAAATAGGAAAGGAGTAATCAATCACCCAAACCACCATGAATCTCGCAGGTTTTTCAAACTGATTTGCAAGAAATGGTTGAGCACATTCTGTCCTCCAACTGACAATTGTGGCACTCCGCCACAAATCTGATGACAGTGTCACCTTTCTGTACTGAACCCCTTCCCTCACCAGACATAGCAAGCAGAGAAGGTAAACTATCTGCTCTACCTACAGAAATACTTAAGGAATTATCTATAACTACATAGAAATACCTGTAGGAATATGCACCAATTCTGCTTCTCAGAAGATGGCCTGGCAGGTACCCAAGCACCTATATGTATCAACACTAGACATAGGATATTTTGTGGGCACAAGCTAGAGTCACCTATAGGTAGCAGTCAAAGGACAAGCACACGTGCCCTGCTTACTAGCCAAAAAAAAAAAAACTCACCCACACCCTTGACTCTCACTCCCCTCAGCCCCTTTCTGCTCTTCAGCCTTTCTATTTAGCAGGCCACTACCAGTTTCCCAACCCCTGTCTTCACTCCCAGCCCTTAGTCTGCAGCTTCTCTTACCTCTGCCCATCAGCCCCATATGCTACCAAGTAGGACTTCTGGGCACAGCTCAGGAGGGACTCCGGTGTCTCCAAGAGCCAGCCAGGAGGGGTGACAGCACTTGCATCTCACACACCTGCAGCAAGTCTGCCCAGGCCCATAGCCCAGTGAGCAGGGGCAGAGCAGGCAGCCATACTCCTAAGCCTGCCGCTGTGCCCCCTCCAGCTGTGGCACACAGCACTGAGCTCCTCACAGAGTGATCCAGAATTGCCTCTGCGAGGCAAGTTAACCAGAGGAATGGTTGCAGGACTGGGTAAACCCTGTTCTGAGTAAAGCTGGGAGTCCCTGCTAGCATATCTGGTTTAGTCTGCCACAACAATAACAAAGCTTTAATGCTCTATTGTAGAGAAAATTGTCATAATTTAAAAGCAGCTTTCACACCAGATGCTCACGGGGTTACAAAAGCTCTTACACTGCATTAGATGAAAACAACAAAACCTAAAAATCGCTCATTCTGAGAAGAGCAGCAACAAAGCAGCTTCCCCATCCACAACAAAAGGGATAAGCACTGCATTTGACCTGGATCTGTGTTTCTCCACCACCTCTCGCCAAGAGAGGGCAGCATTGACCGAGCTCAGGAGAAGGCACCAGCAGGCCGAAGCAGCCCTACAGGAGCCCGGGACAGGCACTGTTCAACCAGGAGCTGCTTTGGAGAGCAAGTTGTCTGTGATCAGTTCGGGCATGGGGTCTCCTGGGACGAGACACCAGACCCAGGATAAGGGGGCTGATATGCTGGTTTAGGTATAGTTGAAACCACACCTCTTCAAACCCAGCCAAGGGCTCTTCACTGAACAGTGTTCAGAAATCATCACTAGCAACACAGTTAACTAATTTACCAGCCAGAATACAGACCCCACCCTTACCAACAAGGCAATCAGCACAACCTTTAGAAGTGACTCACTCCAAAAGCTTACCTGGCTGTTTGGATCTCCAAGTAAGTTACATATATGTGGCACTATCTTACTCAGTGTTAAACTCTGAGCTCCAGATCTGCCAATAAAGAACAAAAGGGCACCAGTGTGAGTTACAAAGCAGGCTTGTGCACACAACATGGGTTTGCAGGAGGTGCTGACTTACGCATTGAGTGTTGCAATAAGGCAGAGGCAAATCCCTTCCCTTGTCCGGAAATTCTTGTGTTTGAATCCTCCCAGCATCCTGTCCCACACGTACTAGGCAAGACAGAAAAGAAGGTGAGACAGGAAAAAAGGAGGTGGGGGAAGAGAGAGACTCTTTCTTCCAGCAGATATACATTATAACATCTCTGGAGTTTAAATACAAGTTTTACATCCATCCAAGCAGAACAGTGAAAGAAGCTGAAAAACATTTTTAGATCTTTGTTCTGTGCTGACATCACAGTAACTCCCCACTAGCTAGAACAACATTTGTACTTACATAGAGCAAGTACCTTCCAAAGACCCAGAACTATTACTGCCATCTATCCATCCTTTGGGAATTCACTGACACTCACACTCCCATTTGTAACCTGACATGCAACAGCACTCTTAAGTAAGTATCTCATAACAAGGTGCAAGCAGATTAAGCCATTTCAGACAGAGCCACAGGAGAAAATCCTCTGTCTGACAGAAGAATAAAAAACCATCTCCTTTTTAAGCAGTCAGTCATACCTGAGGGTTAGCAGCTTGTTCCATGATTTTCAGCAGCAAGGTCTGATCCTGCTCCCTCACTGAGTCCTTAGAGTCTCCTAGCCTATCGAGTAAACTTGGCAGCACTATGGAAAGAAAACAGGAACATTCAAATACCTCAGAAGAGAACTATAACAGTGACACAGTCCCCCTGCTCTCCCCTGCCTCAATGGAGGGGCAACTTCTCCCACCCTTCCACAGAGCCTGAAACCACCACAAGCCTCCTGAGTGCTCCCCTCAGGAGAAATAAGACTTTCTGTACAGCAGCTAGAGCAGATCCTGAAAGAACAACAGTGACATTCCCCTTCCTCACACTCAGTCCCCTTACCTGTGCCAATCTGCGCCTTGAAACGATCCTGCAAGCGGGATACCAGTGCAGAAAGGATGTCAATCCCCAGGAGAACTACCTGCAAACACAGGACAGATGGTGTTTTAGTGTGCAGCCCTTCACCTCTGACCTCAGTCAACACACCCGAGGGGCAGGAGGGCAGCACTGGCACACGCTCCCCTGGGAGGAAGGCCCCTTTGTTCCCAGGCCCCACTCAGGTAACACAGTTGCACGGATACACACTGCATGGCTTCTGACAGACAAAGTAAGTGGTTTACAAGCAGAAAAGCTCCCAAAGTATTGCTCCCTGTGACATTTACAAGTCAAAACTCACTGCCAAGAACCCGACCAAGCCAACAATTGTAACTACCACTCAACGCTAAATGCATCCATATATATATGCAATATACACATATCATGAGTAACGATTCCAGCATTTGCTGTAACTAACATTTCTAATTAGTTTTTAATTACAATTAGAAAAAATATGTGCACTAACAGCTGCTTAATTATTCACTTGCAGAAATTAAACCAACTGCTTTTATCTTACAAATGAAACCTGGGGAAAGGCACCTTGGTTTGAGAGGAGATACAGGAGAGAGGTTACAGGTCGGACAACCCGCTCCGATAATCTCCATTTAACAGCTACCAAACCCAAATATCATGTACTGAATATAGCGTGTGGCTTGTATAGCTAATACTGGGTGGGAGCCTATGGATGAGGCTAGTTCTGAGACAGCGCTCTGTAAGTCAGGTTTTGGATAACAAATATACCGGTAAATTTAAATAAGTAGATAAGAGCTTATCGAGCCCCGGCCGGGGTTTATTCGCCAGGGAGGCGGTGCCGGTGCCAGCCCCGCGGGCGGGCGGCAGGGGGCGCCTTGCGGGGCGCGGCCGGCCAGCCCCCTATGCAAATGCCGTGCCGGGCTGGCGCGGAGCACTCTGGGTAGCGCCGCCACAGAGGCTTAAACCGGAGCCGGGACGAGACAGAAACTGCTCCGGCTGTGGCGCGGCCCCGCGCAGCGCGGCTCTGCAGCCGGCGGCCGGGGAGGGGGCTCGGCGTGGCGCCGCCCCTCGCCCGCACCTCGGAGGCCGTCAGCTCTGCCCTAGCAGAGGCGCGACGCAGCGCAGACCCAACCGTCCTTATCTGGGGGTTGCGCGGCTGCTCAATGAACGCGTGGTGAGGGCAGCCCTGCTAACACCTTGAACAACACAGCGGCGCCCGCCAAGCGCGCGGCGCAATTTTTGGAACCCTCGCACCGCGGCTGGTGCCCGGCGCGTCCACCACAATAGTTGCTTACGAACGGCTGCGGCCGCTCGGGAACGGGCAGGGGCGGCGCTTCCGTCCCTCTGCCGCCGCCCAGCCTGGCCGCGCCGGCTCTGGAACCAGCGCTTTCTGCTCTGTGCCGCTGCGAACGGCGCGCTCCCCATCGCGCCTCCTGAACACAAACTGCCCAAGAACAAGCACCCAACGGGCCGCTGTCCCCTCCCCCAAACAGCTCCTGCAGCTTTTCCCTCATCACAGTAATGGGTCCTTCGACCGTGACAAGTCTTTTTGTTTCAGCAGCGCTTGCAGCATGGCGACAAGATCTAGAATCTATTGGTACGCCAAAGGAGAATTCATTTTCCTCATGCTTTTATAGGCCATGCTTCATTTTCACAGTCATCTGGCACACTACCTACCCCTGACAAATGCTCGGCAGGCTCCAGTGCCGGCTGCCTAAGCCCTGTCACTGCCCACTCGCCTGCCCGCTCAACTTGGCTGTCCCCAGCAGCAGAGCCCCTGCAAGAGGCTGTCGGTCCTCATTAGCCCAAAGGTGCTTCTAGGGAAAGTCCCTGGGTCTGGGAACACCAGCCACCACTCTCAACTGTCTCATCAGTCCCACACAGCATCATCCTGCAGGGAGACTTAAGAGTGCTGGCTGGAATCACAGAAGTGTGCTCCAGGGATCAATCTGATCCCAGGAGAGGAAGGGATCCATCTCTTCTTCAAACTGCCTGCGAGACTGAAAACTCATCACTCAAACATTAAAGGAAATGTGTGCAGAGGGCAAACACAGCCTGTTGCCCTGCAGCTCATCCCCAGGATGTGCTAAGCCTCCCAAGGCTTGTGTTGCTGTGCGTATAGAATTGGAGAGATAACTGGCACAATGATAGTGGTGACTTGGACAGCTACTGAGGAAATAACGTTGGAAGGGACTGGGTGTTACTCCCTGCCACACTGGATTAAATTATCATCCTCGATGTGCCACCTGCCTTAAACTACTGAAGGTCAGAGACAGAAAGCTGAAATCGTGTATGGATTGAGGGTTCCATTAGAGAGAGAGGTAACGGATTAGCAAACCAATGGTTGCAGCCCTTGTTGCATCGATTGGCTGCAGTGAAGAGCCCACCTCAGTTGAGCACTGAAGCAGTTACTCAAGCTCTGCCTGGATTACCACAAGCCAATGCCCACGAGGAACCTATGGAGCAGGGAGATTGTCACTGTCAGGCAGAGCCAGAGCAGCCAGCCCAGCCCAGAGGAGAAGGCAGCTGGCAGGCTGCTCCACACCAAGGCACAGGAAGGGCAGCTCTCAATCTAAAATTCCAGATAATGCTGCAGTGCTGATAACCACTGAGCTATTCCAGGCCTTTACATCTTGCTTCAAGCTCCAACCAAGGCAGGACTCAATTCATCAGTATCTCTAACAGCACAGAGGCTCCTCGCTCTCAGCTGAGAAAATACCAGGTCAACAGCTGCTGCTTTTAGTGCCCTACTTTATATGGTCCCCAAAACGTGATCTCAGGACTCTCAAACCCACTGCAGAAACACACAGTGACATAGCCCTAGGTTTGCAGCTCTGCTGCTTTTTTTGCCTATTTATAGAATCACAGAATCATTTCAGCTGGAAGAGACCTTTAAGCTCATCAAGTCCAGCCTTTGTCCCAGCCCTATCAACCACTGGACCATTTCCCTAAGTGCAACATCCACCTGTCTCTTAAACCCCTCCAGGGACGGTGACTCCAGCAGCTCCCTGGGCAGCCCGTGCCAATGCCTGACAACCCTTCAAGGAAAGAAATTCCTCCTCAGTTCAAGCCTGAACGTCCCCTGGCACAACTTCAGGTCATTTCCTCTTGTTCTATTGCTTGTTATTAGAGAGAACAGACCAAGGCCCACAAAATTTGACTCTAGGTTCACCAAGACAGTCAGTAAAGCAATTTGTGCCATCCATTGTTCAGCTCAATCGACATCTGCGGCTGCTGTATGGTCTCAGAGCACTTTCCACAGGCACAAAGGGCTGTCAGCAAGCCCTTCTCCTGCCTCCCTCCAACTGGCAGGTCTCAAGACACCATCCTTCCCAGTAAAGAAGGCTCTTGTTAGCTCCAGGATGCAACATTGTCTTTCCCAAAATATAACTTTGGTGTTTTTCCAAAGAGGTCATCCCAGCAGAGACGTGGTGGCTGCTGCATGAATGTTTAGCCCATGGCTCTTGCAGGCTGAGCAGCACATCTCTACAGCTGCTTTCACTGACCAGCTTTCCTGCTGGACCTTCCACACTTGGCACTCAGAACGCAAGTGAGAATGCTGGAGCTACAGTTTCCACCTCATCCGGGCCCCCAGCTTGCTTCATGCCCAGTTTCCTCATCTCCACAGTTTGGCTATATCACTTTGGAGTCTGCCTGGGAAGTTTTTCTTGGTGGATGGAAGGGAGGTGGAAGGCAGACTTCTGAATCATAGAATCACAGAATGGTAGGGGTTGGAAATGACCTCTGGAAATCATCCAGCCCAACTCCCTCCTCAAGCAGGTTCCCCTCAATCAGGTCACATCCTGGCAGGTTTTGAAAACCTCCAGAGAGAACTCCACATCCTCCCCGAGCAGCCTGGCTCCTTCACCTGAACAGGAAAGAAGTTTTTCCTTATGTTTAAGTGGAATTTTTTGTGTTCCAGCTTATGTCCATTACCCCTAGTCCTATCAGTTCAGATAACAGAACAAAAAGTGCTGCCCCATCCTTTTGACACAGACCTTTTAAACACTTGTAAGTATTAAATGAGGTCCTCCCTCAGTCTCCTCTGCTCCAGGCTGAACAGCCCCAGGTCCCACAGCTTTTCCTCATAAGATGCTCCATTCCCTTGATCATCTTGGTGGCCCTGAACTGGACTCTCTCGAGAAGTTCTCTGTCCCTCTTGAGCTGAGGAGCCCAGAACTGGACAATGGACTCCAGATGAGGCCTCACCAGGGCAGAGTAGAGGGAGAGGAGAACCTCCCTTGACTTGCTGGCCACATTCTTCTTGATGCATCCCAGAATGCCATTGGCTTTCTTGGCCACGAGGGCACATTGCTGGCTCATGGTTAGTTTATTATAAACTAGGACTCCCAGGTCTGTCTGTGCAGAGCTGCTCTCCAGCAGGTCACTCCCCAGCCTATACTGGTGTGGGACTCTGCACTTGTCCTTGTTGAACCTCATGAGGTTCCTCTCTGCTCAACTCTCATAGGCTGAGCCTAGGACAGAGACAGCTGTCTTGACAGCAAACACAGCTTAGAAATAAGAGAAACCATGCAAATATTTCCATTGAAAAAAGAAAACAAACACAACAAAAATAAACAAACATGCTTTTGCAACACATACTGCAGCTCTTCAGGCAAGTTTTACATGTGACAGGCCCAACAAGTGCTGTTCAATGACAGTTCTTCCAGTGCCCAAAATTACAAGATTATTTCAAAACTCTGTGTGACAAAACTAGAATTCAGGGTTTCAAGAGACTTCAAAATCAAATGGGACCCTTATACGTGAAGGAAAGAGCCTAATGTGCCCAGACCCTGAAAGAAACAAGCCTGTGAGACTAAGCAGCATCATGTTCAAGTATATACATACCTATACACACACATACATCTTTCAACACATGCTGCCCTTCTCTTTGTCCCTATACCTTCCACTCTTCACCCACTTGGGGCTGGAGAAGCTGCAGTGACCCGTGGAATACTGGCAAGCATTAACCTCAAGGGAAATCTTCAGCACTAGTCACAAGGTCTTTCTGATGAGCCCTGGGGGAGGAGACAGTGCATTTCCAACACCTTTCCCACTCATTCATGGAAGCTCAGAAGATGACTCTTAGAGGCAAGGGTTAAAATACTTCTCAGTCTGTCCTACACCAGTGAGGGGTGCGCCTGAGCTAGACCTCACCCAGCACCTACAGCATCCACAAGATCTAGCACAGCTCATACAGCTGATATGATGCTTCCCACAGCTTACTGTTCAGTACGGTCAAAAGAGGTCACTGAAGACACAGAGCTACTGGTTTAAGCTGTTAAATGTATCACTTTTTTTTTAATCATCCTCTCTTAGTCCCCTGGGGTACACTTATATGCTGTTTTTTCAATGCATGTCAAACAATTTAAACCTCTTGAAGCTTTCCCTTTACTTAACACTGCTATACCAGTGACTCCAGCTGAAACCAGGACCCCAGAAGGCTAAATGCCACAAGAATGTGAGACACTCCCAGTCCTGACCTGCTCACCTGAGTGTGTCTCTGCAAGTAGAAGCAGACCTCAATCCAGCAGGTATGTACCAGTGCCAACCGCAAGCTGGTGCACACTCTGCTTGAGCCATTGTGTCATCCTACAAGGTGCCAGAGACGCTCAACAGAGGTGACAACTGACCTGGGCCCAGCACCCTGCACACCTTTTAACTTCTGGCAAGTAGGTATTTTCCAAGAATTTGTTCTATCTTGTCTAAGAAACAGCAATCACAATGAGAAATCATTCTATCCCTGTCCGTTTAAAAGCTAACTGTAACTTTGAGGACAATGCTTTCCACACGCTCCAGAAATAAACCCAGATGCCACTTAAGACAGGAAATAGGCATTGCTGTTCCTAAATACGTTCCTCCCCTCAACTCCTTCTGACCTATGCGTCTGTCCCTTTGCCTTTTTGGCTGTCATCATTGAGGTCTGGAGCAACAGCTGAAGCATCGCTCTGCTGAGCTCTCACAAGAGAATAAAACATCTGCTTTCCTCCCTCAGACTGAAGACAGATGCCTTTTTAGTTGTTTCCAACAGATACTCAGTTATATGACAGCATAGTGAAGCAAAATACATCTAAGTTAAGGCACACCCTTGGGCCACACTGGTGCATGGTATGTAGTCAGAAACCTGAAAACATTTTGCAATCTTGGGCAAGCTATATGTCCACAAGTATCTACAGTCCAAGGCACACACAGGCAGGCAAGGGTAAATTCTTGCCTTGGCATTTAAGAGGCTGTAGATGTCTGCAGAACTGCTCCACAGCAGACAACAACATGTACTGAGCACTGTGCACTGCACTTGTGCTGCAATTTAGCTGTGTACTTGTGGCTTTTCTACCAAGCTGCTTGGAAAACCCAGTTCCATACATATTACACTCCACATCCAACTCACCTGATATCCCCAGTCTGAAACGGGTGACAGTTGTCACCATGAGACAGCTGTTCATCAAAATCTGTCTGGAAAGCTATTCTGGCTATTGCAGTCCTGTTGGAAGCCCACCGTTAAAAAAACCTCACATAATTGGCATTGGTGGAAACCCAGCCCCAGGTAGACCTAGGCCAACAGCCTGATAATAGCTGCTTCCAGATCCAACTTGAGATACAAGGGTGGGCTGACACTGGTAAGACTTGGCTCAATCCATACCTATGCCATAGCTGTTCCTGTGGCTGAAGCACTCCAGTCTCCAGAGCTGGTAAACTGGTGAGACACTTTGCATGAAAAGAGGAGGTAAAAAAAAAAAAAGCAAAAGCAGCAGACAAAAAAAAAACCAAACACCTCAAGGGAAAAGAAGGGAATTCTTCATCCTTCATTGCTTGAAGGAGCCAGCATTTTCTTAAGGGAAAAGAACATGCCATCTGAGCAGCTGTTAGCACAAGTGGAAACCAATTGGAAAATTATAGGGACAAACCACATACATTCTGGCTTCTATATCCAGCTCTAGAAACACAGTTAAACAAGTCAGGCAAAGAGTTTCTATCAATGCCCCAGCATTACAGCTACACAAACAAGCATCCCTCATATTATAGGCTTCCACAAATTCCTGTGGATTAATAAAAGTAAGGAACTAATTAAATGTTCAATTAAATCATTAGCTTTGACTAATTATCTCAAATGGAACTCAAAATACAAGAACAGAAGCTATAAACGTAGTGCAAGAAGCCATTCAGTTCAGCACAAGTTACACAAACAGTTGGCACCCTGAGAAAGCACAGCCAGGTAAAACAGGTACCTCCTGGACAGGCTCTACTCACCTTTCACCATGTTTTACTACATTTTTCTCTCCTTCACAACTCCCATTACTATTTTCAACAAAGGGTAACCTGAATCAGGTGTTTAAATAACCATTTTGGTGGTGATCTTAGTTACAAAACAAGGCATCTAATCGTCTGTTATTTTCTGAGAGAGATCTGTTTTCACCAGAGACTTAACAACAGCCTCCTAACTTTCTGATGAAAAGGATATAGTGTATATTTATGCAAGCAGTTAATAGCACAGCGTTATCTTCATCAAAATGCAAAAGCTTAAGAATCTGAATACAGCTTAGTAAAAAAGGCTATGTCATCCTCCTGGGGAAGGGAGGGGTTTCATCACCCCAAACACTGCAGAAACTTGAAGCAACACTAAAAAGCAATTTTGAAGAAGAAAAACTGCAACTTGATGAATTCAAGTCACAGTTCACCTCAGAGGAGAACGGGAACAAGAGTTTTCAAAAATTTCCCAAATTGTTCTTTCTAGGTAAAATCACGAGGCTCAGATAAAGAAACATAGAAGTATCTGTAATTTGCCAAGGAAGAGACTCAGCTGTCCCCTGTCATCACAGGCAGATTCAAAGGTGGACCATTTATTTTTGTCTCCAAGAGACTGTACCACAGAATCTTAAGGGCTGGAAGGCACCTCAAAAGATCATCCAGTCCAACTCCTCTGCCACAGCAGGGCCACCTACAGTAGGTCACATAGGAACTCATCCAGGTAGGTTTTGTATGTCTCCAGAGAAGGAGACTCCACAACCCATCTGGGCAGCCTGTGCCAGTGCTCCCTCACCTGAACAGTGAATAAATTCTTCCTTGTATTTCTTTGGAACCTCTTGTGTTCCACCTTTTACCCATCATCCCTTGTCCTATCATTGGACATCACTGAGAACAGCCTGGCTCCATCCTCCTCACACCCATCCTTTATGTATTTGTAAGCCTATGTAAGCCTTTCTGCTTCTATGACTTCAGAAGGGGTTTCTTGACTTTGAGGCACCTATTCCAAATAAAGTGTCCCATTAGTATCAGGTTTTTGTCTTAAATAAAACTATGTTTTTCACACAGAAGGGAAAGTATGGTCATTCTGAGAACTTCAGAACCAAAACCAGATGAATTCTGAAACAAGATGGACACAACTCCAGACACAGACTGCCATTGTTAACCTGACATGAAAGAGATCCCAGATTGCTTCCTCTCATCCTATCCAGCCCTACTGTACATTCTGTGCAAAGGTAAATGACACAATAGGTCTTTTACCTTTAGCATATGAATAGGGGTCACCTATAAAATCAAGTTAGAAGGGGTTTAACAAAGGCCAACTAGGTTCAACATCATCCCCATTCCACTGCTCAAAATAAGTCAGGTAACAATTTGTAGTCCCCAAAGACTCCAGGCTACATGATATAATCCATAACAATCTCTGGCTTCAGCAGTGTTTTTTGCAGGTATAAAGGATCTGCGACACGGATCAGGCAGTGAGATCAGCACATACAAGTAAAATGTGTTTAGATATTGACAACCATAGCAGGAATTGGTATGTTCTGTTTATCAAATTGGCGGCATTGGGCTTTTGGTGTATTTATCTAGGAGGTTTTGTTTAACTTGACATCATCTGATAAAAGTAAAAAGTTCAAAGTCACACACACAGTGATAGGCTCCAAATACTGTTTCTCTCTCTATCAATGTGTCAATGACGACTTTGTTCAGAAAAGAAGAGGGATTGCTGCTGGCAAGTCTCCCGTAGTCTATGGCACTGAGACTACTTCAGAGGAACTGGAGATTGAGTTTCTCAGATAGTAACTCTGTCAGACTAGAAAACATCATTTAGAGAAAGAGGAGTTAAGATACGGTGATGTCCAAGGATAACACCAAGAAACAGAACATGCTTTCCTGATAACACTGCTTGTGGTGTGGGTTAGAGATCAAGTGTCTGCTTTTTCTTCAGCACAGACACTGTAAGAAAAGTCAAGTAGATCAATTGCTAAATGTACACCACCAACTGATTAGGAAGGGGATCCAGCTACAGTTACATCTCTTCTCACCCTTCACCTTTTTCCCTCTGTAGGTTAATAGCACTTTCCTGAACCCTAGTAAGATAGGAAATAGAAGCTAGTATTTTTCCAAGACTTTTTTTCATATTCTCATCTGGAACTACAGAGCATTATTACTATCATAAACTTGTCACGTTGAAGTCTAACAGTCCTGCCTGTATGTTGGAAAGAGTTATTATTTGGCCATTTCATATACATCTGCCTGCAGTGTTGGGACTGTGCCAGCATGCAGTCTAGTTACAAACGAACCTATACATGCAGAGGAAAAGGAAAAAAAAAGCCAGGCAGAGCTACTAGTACACTCACATCACCATTTAAAGAGATTTTTTTCCTCCCTCCTTCAAAGGATTTCAATTTTTTGAGAGTACGTACACATATACACTCGGTTTCTTGTCTTCGAATTGATACATCAAAGACAATGCCACAAACACAAAGCGAAGTGGAAGCAAAGCACAGATTCTTCATTAACTTTCTTTTCTTTAAGGAACTGCCAAGAGTTGTGCAGGCCCCACAATGTTTATGTGTCTTGACTTTTTAATCAATTTCTTACCGAATGTAAGAAATGCAGATTTGCTGCTACAAGACAGATTCTGCCCCATCAGACTAGCACAAGCCCAGAATCTGAAGGCAGATGTCTGCACTTACCTTCTCCCCAAAAACAGAACAGGGGAAGCAGCAGCCACTGTACATTTCTTACTGTTTGAAGATTTAATTCAGACTTTTAACATCACCTAAATTGCATTAGGTAGGGAAAAAGAAAAAGCAATTCCATAAACAGATCTCCAGTTATTAAGGTACTCGAGTCAACTAGGTAGATTATATGCTTATTAAAGAGTTGCCCAATTATGTGCTGACCTTACATATGCTTTGATGGTTTCTTTAAATGACTCATTAAACAACCCATGATAGTAGACACTTTATTTTGCAAGACAGATGAATTCAGCTGCATTATTTTTCTCTAACACTCTTCTTGATCCCTAGATAATTAGGACTGGTAGGCAGTAGGATCATTAGGACAGGATATGGCAACATCAACATCTCCCTTTTATCACTTGTAACCAGCAAGAAACACAAAGTCCCAGGCAAAGTAGCCATGGAAAGCAAATCTCACTTCCTGCTCCTCAAAGCTTAAGGTGAGAAGGGATATAACACTTATCAACACCAGCACTGATTTTATTGTTCCTTTCACCTGTGTGAAGCAGCATGCAGGCAAATAGCACCCTTCTAGCCTACATTGTCCCTGCAAGGACATAAATAAACCTCGGTTCTGACTTTAGAGATGAACTGGTACACTCTCAGCTGACTTGGCACTAGATCTGCAGCAGAGTCAGGATTAGACTCCCAGGTCTGCCTCCAGAAGACGCAGGTCTGAACCATTTCTACCCCCAGCTCCTCCAGCATGAGCCAACAGCAGTGGGCAAACTGCACTAAACCTAGGAAGGGTCAAACACCAAGAGATCTCAGTTCAGCCCGCTGGGGTAAGGAACCCACGGCCTCAAGAACAACTGCTAGAAAGAAACTTTTACAACATAACCTTTAGCTCATTTTTGCTACAAGTTACGTCTTGCCTAAACAGCCTTGAGTGAATGATTTTACCACCATGCCCACCCAGTAAAAGCTTAAAGGTCAGTTCAAGTGGATCCAATACTTGCACTTCCCATCAGGGTCCTATTACAACAGCGCTTCACACACCCCTTCAGTTCTCTGCGTTTTGGTTAAGTCTAAGGAAACAGGTCCCACAGAAGAGCCTGGTGGTAATTTAGTGACAGACCATAGCTGGAGGATTTGGAAATTCAAACCTCCACAGCTCCCTGGACGTAGCTGACAACACAACCACGCTGCGCAGAGAGCAAGCCCAGCACATGCCACACTCAGGAGAGAACACTAGCAGGCAGGCTGTGGCTCTCTTTCCCCACCAAGATAAAGCAGAAGAGCACAAATTAGTTTTGTGATCACATAACTGAAATTCAGGAACTTCTTTAAGGGCACACCTAAAAGCCATCACTCCCTCTCACTGTATTCATTCGAGCTGCCTCAGTACAGCAGCGTGCTGCAGTGCACATGCAAGGTGTGCTCTTCCTCAGGCTGCAAAGCTAACCAAGAACAGCAAACAGGCAGCTCCAGCATGGAACGGGCAGGAAAGACTACGACTGTTAAATAGACACAGTTACAAACCAAAGCACCATTAACAGCACCCATCACTTCTGCCAAGTACTTCAGATGACTGTAAGACACTTTATAAGCACAGTGGGCACCACGGGTAAATACAGCCCATCTGACTTGTCGATGACGCCTCTGCTATAGCCAAAACAACAAGCCTTCAAGACCATTTGTCTTCTCCACTGTTGCCTCGCAGGCTGTAACTGCAACAAGTTCACCCAGAGGAGACAGATTTGAGCCCTCTGTCTCCAAGGAAAAAATTCTCTGCGCACACATCTCCAGAAATACCTTTCACTCATATCATCACATTCTTGATCGCAGTACAAGTTCCTACCCAGGGTGATACCTCAACATTGTGACCCACTTGTCTGCCACAGGGTAAATGCTTCACAACACTGTCTCCTTGGTATGACTGTAGCTGCACTCACTCCATCTGCCAGTGTGCTCTTTTCCTGCCACATGCTGTGCCTTTCTAGAGATTACAAGTATATCTGCCCACAACAATGCCTTTAAAGCTTCATCCCACGTCTCCCCCCACCTCTTCTTTGTTCATGACACTGCTACAGAAGCGGAGCTGGAAAGCAGAGCAGCTACCATAAAATGGCTAAAGATTCCTTTAGGAGCTCTTCAATAAATAATCAAAATGTTACACCTCAAAGGGGACATGAGCAAGGCCTCTGCATTTGAGGCATATCTACAGGCCAGTAAGGTTTTCTACTCTTCAGTTACATATCACCTTTCTGGAATGAAGAGAGCAGCATGCCCTTATCCCACAATTAAGCCAGATCTGGGAATATGAGGATGCCTTCGCATAGACAAAGCTCTGCCAACACACTGCAGGGCAAAGTACAAACTCTAGCCTCATTTGGCAGACAGGTACACAGTTGTTGTGGCAACTACATTGAAGAGATTTTGCTAGTATGGACTTGAACGTGGGTGGTGATCAACTTTTCCCATATCCTCCAGGAGGATAAAGAGAAATCCTTTTAGATTAGCTAGGAAGGAAATTAAGCATGAAGAGTAGAGGGGCATTGGAAGTGACTAATTCAAGAGCCTCTGAAATCTTCAAAGTATGTATTTTCAGCATAGGTTGGCTAAACGTCTGACAGAAGACAACCGGGTACATTTGGTTGCCCTCTGTGAACAAGAAATTGGATTTGACCATATCCCGAAATTCCTTAGATTACAATACCAACAAAGCCTCAAAACTTTGTCCTTGTCATTAGAAACACAGCATCAGCAAAATAAGTCACATTACTAGTTGGTAAACATCTTTTATAAACAATAGAAGGCAAAATGACAATAGACTTATTAGCAATTCACTGCAGACCTAAGTTACACTGGCAAGTAGAAGTAGTTACTCCCCAGGGTAAGGCTGACATCCTGGTTAACAAAACTTTCCAACACTGGCTTAACTCAAGATTAATGTCCAACCATGGACTATAGAAAGGCTAAGGTGAACCTTACTCTGTCTAAAACCCAAACCATACTCATCCTTTCTTTCTTTGCAGGATTCTTCACTAACTTTACACCAATGACCGCAACTTAAACACAAACAGAATTTTCTTTCTGATAAAACATCTTTTGGGCCCAGTTTTGAGAAGGATGAAACATGCAGATTATAAGAATTTTTGGAAGAACAAACTAGGGAAGCACTTGCTCACAGAAGATATGAAAGAGCTTCCCCCTCAATGCAAGAAGATGCAAGGAGGCATTTAGATTCTCTCCTGCTCAGCTGCTCCAAGACCCAATAAAACTTCTCATACTTGTGACATTCATTCAACAGCAAACAATAGGTATTAATATACTTTTGGCTATTCAGAACATTTCTAATCACTCATACATTTAACTTCACAGACCACACACACTGGACCCTGCATGAAAGGGAATCAACAGTAGCATACTCAGAATTCTCTGTTCTGGTTTCCATCTCAGCGTGAATCCCTTGTGCTGCTTTGCCACAGCAAGACCTGCTACTAAAGCCCAAATAACACACAAATCGGCCCTTTCCCAATTAAGTTGAATCCATTTATGCCAGACTATAAGTGAGCTAAACCTTGCAAAATGGTCCCCAGGCCACCCAAACCAATATTAAAATTCACTTTAGGCTTGTAGTGTTTTAGCTCATTAGGCACAAGTTTAATTTAAACAGTATGAAAGCATGTCAAAAAAAGATTTTGCACAATTTCCCAAACCTTACAATATGGAAAGTGTTTTCACTCTAGGCAATTAAGATCCACCATTGAATGAAACTCCAAGGTGAGGTATATGCTAGGAAGCATTCACACATCATCCTTAGCTGCTGGCTCTGGAGGGAGCAAGAAACAAGCTGATCTTGTCAGACATCCTCCCTCAACTATAGAGGTCTTGACATCAGCCTCCAGTTTCAAACCACCACAAAAGGCTTACACAACCAGTGTCCTCAATTTAATACGCACAATAATTTCCCAAAAGAACAGAGAACAGAGAAGAGACTCGTGAGGAAGGAAAGACATTATACACTTGCACACTGCATACTGTAATTGGCAGAGCTGCCAGCTAAACCTCAGTCTGTAACAGCCCAGTTTCTGCACTAAGCACAAGCCTTTGTGTCTCTTCTGACTCGAGCTATGAGGTTCACTACCTGTGCCTTGCAAACAGACTCACTGCCCTTCATACATGTAAGGATGTTTAACGGCTCAAATTACCTGGAAGGAAAAACTCTATTTGAAACCCTTATCTCAGGAGACTTTCTTTTCTGAATAGCCTGAATATCATGAGGGCCAGAGACCACCAAAACACATTAGTTACCACAGGCTAGTCATACATCTTAACACACGGTACTCACATCCCATTATTGGAAGGTCTATTAATCTTAAAGCCACAGAGAAAAATACAGTCTAACAAGTGGTTAAGATTTCTTAAAAAGTCACATGTCATCTCTGAACGCTCCAACAGATTCTCTCCAGAGCTTTCCCTGCTCATAGCTGAACAAAACGGGCAAGAAATTTCCAAGCAGGCCACTCTCCACTGCTGATGGAATGGTGTCTTCTCTTGCTGCTTTTAACAGAGCACAAGCTCCTGCAAGCAAGGGCTGTGTCTCTTTTTTGCTCCTAACCACTATAAGGAAGAGAGAAATATAAAAGAGAAGTCTGCTGGTGTCTGGAAGGTAACCAAACCTTCATGTCACAAGCCACTCTGCAAACTCGCTGCGTTGCTATTCTGACCATCTACACAGAAATGCTTAGTTGTGGTGCATATCTGTGGCTTGCAAACTTGGATTTTGTCATTACTACCTCAGGAGGAAGAAGGGTTTGCAGCAAATCAGAATCAATGGCAGGCTCTTCAGTATTAACCACTCATTATCACTCTCTTCCATTAAATAAGAGACACAGCTCCTTTATAGGTCAGACTGGGAGCAGTACTTAGTTGGCTATCAGAGATCAGCAACAGACATTTTCTTCTTTCAAACACAGACTATGCAATACGTTCAGGGAGGGGATAATGGCAAAGCTCTGCCCTCTAGCCATTTCCCAAGAGACCAAAATACTGGAGGCATAATTGCCATTAACTGCTGCTAAGACAGCCAGCTCAGCAGCAACTCAGCCCTTCCCATGAGCTCCTGAGTGAATTCACTGCAGTGGTTTTAGGAACTGAGCAAATAGACCCAGCAACTGAATCCTGCCAACGTGCTCTACCTTCTTCAAACACCTTTCTTGAAACCTGGGGGAACTAGTCTTCAATAATCTGGAACGAGAAGCATCTGCATGTGGCATTAGCTTGAGCACCTTCTTGAGAGAAAACACCTTCTCCCCTGCAGCTAATCCCTGAAAGGGCACCTACTTTCCCAGCAAATCTTTACACCAACAGAAACATGGTTCTCAGTCAGTTGTGCTCACAGTTCAGCAACCCAGACAGATGGTCTCTAACTTGTAATCTTCAGATACACAAAACAGCCACTTGCAGAGATTAATCATGCTCTTATATCTAAAGGGGCAAGGCAAGCAAGCAATCCACCTCATCCTCTCTTCCATATAGGCAGGAATCCTTTTCAACAGGTATTTGTGGAGCAGCCTCCATTGCTTTGGGAGTGACTTAGAGCTTCATAAAAACATAAGGCAGAAAAAGAAGAGTGTGAAAAATAACCAGGGATATCCTCTCCACTACAGAGTCACCTTGCTTGCCATCCTACTTCAGCAGACAGGAGGGCTCCCTCCCACTAGGTCTGGTACAAGCATTTTTCTAACACTCGTTTCTGTACCTCTCCTTCCAAACAGACATAACAATATTACACACCAGGCTTCTGTGCTCAGTCACATCACAGCAGGCAAAGGAAGCTCCAAACCTGCCTGGTAAGCAAAAGCCTTGGGCTGCCAGGCCTGTAATGGGCAGAGAGTACAGAAAGAACTACAACTCCAGAAGTCAACCTACTTAATGCAACTGCCAGTGAAGCAAACAAGGGAGAAGGAAGGGCTTCCATAAAGCAGAAGTCAGTGAGGAAGAACATCTCTAGTACTATTTTGGCAAATACTCCTGTCTTCAGAAGAGTTTCTTTTCCATTCAGGGAGCAGAGGGAGGGAGGGTATGCTGTAAATACCTTGCATCACTTCCTATACAAGTCCCACAAGGTCTGATTTCTGTAGCTCCAGAAACATCGAGTGGGAAAGAAAAGTTAAGCCAAAGGGAACAGGAATGAAGCACAGTCCAACCTCCTGACTACCTCTGGGGTATTGTTTTACCAAAAATAATTAAAACCAACAACTTTCTGCTAATGATCTTGAAGAATGAATGATATATCTAAGAGCAAAGGATTGATCTGGCTACCAGCAAGAATCAGAATAATCTCCTGCTTCTAAAGGGAGTGGGCTTGTGGCACCTCCCTGCCACCGGGCACAAGGCTATCAGGACCAGCACAATGGAAACAGGGACAAGGCTCAGTGGGGCTCATCAGGGCCTACCCTCAGCATAACCATGAAAGAAAGCCTGTCACAGGGAGGAAAGCTCTTCTCCCATGCCCCTTTTGGAAGCTCCATTCAATGTGCTGTGAGCTGAGCTTCCAAGATCTGCTCCATCCTTTATTGTCAGCCCAGTAACTAGTACAGTAGCCAAAGAGTACTAAAATTCACTAGCATGTTGCCAAATTTTCCCTGGAGGATTGCCTCGCATCTTTATCTGCTAACTAGGAACTAAATACCACCTCTGCCTTAATGGATGGCGACTGAAGAACACAGCATCAATATTTAAAGCAATCCAATTCTCTTGACAGAAGGCAACACATTTGTGTCACGCTTATTGTTCAAGCAGATAAAAGTAGTGTGTTCAGTGATGGCTTTAGCCATTTTGTTGGTCTGAAAAATAATTCCATATCCTTTTGGATGAAAAGCACTACAGAATTAAAAAATTTATATTAAACTAATCCTTCCAAAATACATTTATTTCCTTTGATCTAGCATCAGAGACTTCCAGGATATGTATCATTAACTATGTCAATCAGAAGCAGCATGAATCTCCAAACCAACTCCTTACAGTATATGCAGAGAAAAAAATATGCGTTAAATATTTCTAAATCAGATCTTGCAAGATCAGGGGAGAAGCAGTGGCTTCCTCCTAACAAGCAGGACTTCCAGACTGTTTTATACACAGATTAGTGCTAGCAAAGGCTTTAGACATCAGGCAAACAGCATTACCTGCATTGAAGGAGCCCACTAAACACCTAGACCTGAATGTTCTAGACAAATACAGCCCCTACTGAAAAAGAGCACTACATGAGGCCATCACCACAGTCCAAGACTCATCAGGCCTAGAAAATTGAAGACTAACACGTGAGGCTCAATTGTCCATAGTGCAGACAGATCCCTTGTTTCTCATTACTAACAAAAGAACACTAAAAAAATAGGACATCTACATCTCCCTGGGAACACAACATTTGTCTGCCCCTGCCTCTCCCCTTGCAGATTCCTAGTGCATGTGCACAAACTCACTTTCAGGAGAAAGTTGGAGCTCACTGCATTAAGGAGAAAATTAGCTGTGCAAGTCAAATGAAACTGTATGTTTCTTTTCAAGTTTCCTTTTAATCTTTCGATGCCAGATAAAAGGAAAAAACAAGATCCATCTCACAGGTATGCAACTGTTCCCAAAAGGAGCACTGAACAGTAGAGATTCAAAACAGACAGACACAAAGATGAAAACAATATCCAAATGCAGCTCAAGTGTGTCATCTACAAATACTGAATCTGTCAGCAAGAAAGGAAAGATGATCTTGTGGCAAAGGATCCCTCTCAGTCTTACCTAGATTCAACTCTGTCTCCCTCCCTGACACGATGCAGTCCTCGATTCAAAGCAACAAGATGCACCTCAAGATCTTACAAGAATCTGGATCCTCCTCAAGGTCCTGGGTCAACCAAGTATCTGCTGATGGGCTCTTCTAAACACCTAATTCTCAGCTCTTCTCTTTGCTACAGAACAGTAACCCCAACTGATCACCCAGCATGGACTCGCACAAATAATGTTCTGCACAAAGACACTCTTCATGATTGAGGCCTTAATTCCAAATTACAATCCAGCTTGTAAATTGGTTAGATTGCTGCTGTCCTCGGAGACATTTATACCTATAATGATGCTATTCAAGTCAAATGAGATTCTGAATTTCCTTGAAAATAAGCAAGAGCAGAATAGAGGACGTCAGAACAAGCATTGTCTGGAAGCTGAGGGAACATCCTTCGCACATCACTGATCTGGGAAGGGCAAAGGAATCAGCAAGGACAAGAGAGAAAAAACTGAGAACAGCATTATCTGTCTATCATCAAGCTACATTATTTTAAATAACACAGTCAGCAAAGATCGTGACCTGTTTAGCCTACATTATTTGCACCAATAACAGACTTTTAGAGGCAGATGAAATCCCAACCAGTTCCTCCTGCACTGAAGCTAATTATTTTCTGTAAATAAAGCATTTCTTCTGGAACAATGGTAGGACTTAACCTAATTTAAGATCTTAAAATCAAATAAAGGAAGAAGATGAGAACTAAGAATTCTGACCAACAATTTCTTTTGTTACAGATACAAACACCACATACACCACAGTAAAAATGCAGAAAGATATAAGCATTTTTCTCATCTGCCGGAAAAGTACTCTCGCACTTCAAGACTCATCTGCAATAGTTTTCAAGCTTCTGAAATGTATGGCCACCTATATACTTTCTAGTAAGGAGATGGATCTCTAAAGAGCAAATATGAGTCCACAGGCAACAGCCTCGCTTCCTTCAAGTTATCTTTTATAGCTCCCCAAACAATAATCCACGTTCCATGTGGCCCAGAGATTGCTGGTTGGAAAACAAAGCACTTCAGCCACAGTGCTAACCACCAGAGAGGACTTGGGTTGATCTCAGCCAATTCCTGTGGCAGTCCAAAAACCAGTTATCAGCCAAGAGTTTTTATTTTCCATCTTCAGTTTCATGAAAGCTTTACACAAAACAGCCCCTTCCAAAGGCATTCACACAATGCCACAGTAACTGGTACAGGACTCAAAATTGTATACAAATTCACATTTGACTACAAAAAAACTACCACATTAAGAGAATCAATGTGTTTTTACTTTAAAAACACCAAAAAAGTCACAAGAAAACACAAATTCAAAAGCTTCAAATAGGAGGAGTAAGAAAATGATAAATCTCAATCACATACTCTGACTTCTGTAACAAAAGAGTAAAAAACATTAGTTACTTGGCAATTGACTGTTATTAAATTTTAGTCTCAAAGGAATGTCTCAATAAAAAAATCCATAAGAAATAATAAGGATTAAGTTGCATTTGAATTTTAACAAGCAGAGGAGTAACAAAGGTTTAGCTGCTACAAGCATTTCAAGAGTTAAAACTAAAAACAAACCAAAACAAGAAAATCCCCACATTTCCCACATCAGCTGTGGTGGCCACTGCAAACTACATCCCATCACCAGAAAGCCTGCACATGGGTATGTTTTAAGCAGCACACTGCAGCATGGGGGGCAGTTCAAGTTTGTCTGACTTTATTGGCAGCAGGATTTGGCTGTTAATTTAAGTACCACATTTCCCATTGTCCCAACCCTACCACACCTTTCCTGATTTAAAAAGGCAGCTTTTAGAGCATTTTTGTTTTGGTTGCCGCTCAGCCAAATTTGGCTGCAAAGCAGCTTTCTGACATACATTCACTTATCAGAACTGCTGTTTTCATTTATCACAAGTGCCTTTCTGACCCCGGGAAAGCAACTCCTAATAACACACTTCATTTCCACCCTCCCAGCTTCAAGATACCAGTCACCTACAACCACTGATAGCCACAACACAAACTGAAGAAACAGACTCAAGTCATCTCTTTGCCCTCCCAAAAGTTTTTCCTGGCTCACCTCCCACCCAGATGAACACAATCTCAAAGCTCTACCCTCAGTCTCTTGTGTTTCTTTGCCTGTGCTTACCTCACCTCAATTAAAGGCACACCAGAACCTGTCCTCCTGCCCGTTCCTCTCAGATTTTCACATGACAATCACCCACTAGACATCTGCCCATAAGGAAAGTAGAGTCTATTCCACCCTCATCCTTACCCATAGACCCATCTTTCCCAAGATCAGCAGCTCCCAGCTCTCACACACCCACACCTCAAAAACCTACATCCAGGCCTTTTGAACTTCCAGCATAACCCTGTCTGCACAGCAGCTAGTTTTTTGAGACATGGCCACTTAAATAGCTCCCCCCCGCCAATCTCAGTAGATGTCTCGCATCCAAAGTATAGCCTTTGCTCAGCTATCTAAGGGCTGCAGCTGTACCAAATGAGCACCTTTGGCTGGGAGCAGGAAAACAGCAGCCTCACTCCAGCCACCTCTTTGTGTCCAGTTCAATGGAATTCATATTGGACCAGCCATCTTGGGATTGTTGTACAACACACTCCTGCAAAACAATTTTATACATTTGGATTCTAGTTAAAACAAGAAAACACAAAACACAAGGGAGTCTGGAGTACTCTCACTGAGCATCTAGCACCGATTCCAGCAATTTGTCCTGGCTCTCCTCTCTAAGTCAACTCTCCCTTCACCTCATTTCCCACCTTCATGTTAGCTGGAAGGACTGGGGAACCTATGAGACCCACATGGCCTAGAAGACTTCCATAGACATTTGTCCATAGACAAAACAGTGAGCAAGCCACCCTCACACCACCTTTCACATGATTTAATTTTGTAACAGGGTTACCACCTAGAAAAGTAAACAACTTTTGTTCTTAAGTGTTTGCTCAGCCACAGAACACTCTTCTGCTACAATTCCTATGCACTATGCTCCTGCAAATGGCCACCATAAAAATCTCTGAAAGATGCTGGTAGGACAGCCACTGATCACTATCAGCCCCAGATACCTCAGTGATAGCAAAGCCAAGGGTAAAACACCTGCAAAAAGCCCACAGTGGTACCTAATACTCAACTAAGAACCTCTCCCTGCCTAGAAACTTGGAAGGATACTTTTGAACTGTATTAAGTCTCCAATGCTGCACTAATTTCATGCAGACCTAAAATTCAGACTTTACCATTTGTCCTAAACAGCTAAAAATTCTCAGGTAGTTCTCCACAGCTCACCTGTCTATTATATATCCTTTCCCTTCCAGCTTTCCCAGATATTCCAGCTCTACCACATTTATACCACTACTGCTCTAGAGGGAATTGCCTTATCCTGCTACCTTGACTAGGATGAACCTTCTTTTCACACCCCCATGCCCCTCTAGCAGTTCTGCACATTGATGTTTTCACCTTTCCACCTTCAAAGCACTGTCATTTGGCCTGAGATGTCAGCTTCTGCCTTCCCGTTCATACAGTGTCTGTTGTACTGTCAGTTCCCATCACACCACCTCTAGGTGCAAGTTTCCAAACATGAACCACCACACTTTTATCCACACATGCCCTCCTGCTTGGGAAAAGTTGCTCATTAACTGCAAACTAGCTTACCCAAACAGGAAATTCCAGAAGGAAATGGGAGAAATTGCTTGGAGAAGGAAGCCTGAGCAACACAAAGAAAGTAGCAAAGGTCTTTAAAGGCAACGAGAAAGCTCAGACCTCGACTCCAACTGGTGGAGTATTTCATAAACAGACTTATTAGACAAAAGAAAAATAAATATTTCAACCTGTAAGAGCAAGTGTCTCCTAAGACCTATGTGCAGTTTCAGCTTTTCATTCATCATCTATCCAATCACTGTGAGACATTCCTTTTGGAGGCCAAGTAGCTCAACCACGCACATAAAAGCAGCACAACGCCCCCCTTCACTCCTTGGGATACAACACTACAGTACTCCTCTGAACGTGTCAGTATTAAACAAAGTGCACAACTATCTTCTCCATATACTCTTAATTTTAAAAGCTAGGAGTGTACCCCAGCATCTGCCCAACTATCATTCTGTCCACAGAACTCTAATTAAACAGACACATTCTCTGTTGAGAAGTATTGGTTTAGGTAAGTTGGTGCAACAGGACCAACTCCAGGATTCCCTCCCCAGCTCAGGCACATGGCTTTCATTCTAATGTAAAAGCTGGAGTTGACAATAAATATGAAGTTCTTACAGAAATTGGGTTCTTATTAGTAGGTCTGGCTCCATCAGACAACTTCAGTGACGAGTGTACGTCAGTAAAAGTCTGTAACATTCAACTTTAAACAGCGCCAAACAAGTGGCATCCCCTTTATTGAAGTTCCCGAGAGTGAGACATGAAGTCCTCCTAAACTGTCAAAAGCAGATGTTTGTTCCATGTCACTGCACAAGCAACAATGCCTCCATTTGCAGCAAGATTTCCAATTCCACTCGACATGACTATGTCACTTGACATTAGTCAAATGGAGAGTCATGACATCTTTTAATGGAATATAATTCTAAGAGTCACACAAAGAACAAAGACAATTAGCAGAAAGAGCTCATTTCCAACACACAATTCACAGCAAATGCAGATATTACTCCAACAGTATAAATTCAGACTGCACTGAGTAGAAACCATTTCAGGTTTTCCATTTGCTATTATCAGGTTCTCAACCCTCAGCTGACTGGCACAAACACTCCTACCCTGGCAAGATGATAAGACCACAGTTAACCTCACAATGCTTCCACACCCCAAAAGAGATCCTGGCAGCAGTCATACTTGTGTGCACCTCCTGCCCATCAGAGGAGAGCCAGTCACAAGAAGAATACGGCAGGATGGGGCTCTACTGCCTAATTCTTTGTTGTGTCCACAAACTTCTCTCCAGAATGCTACTTTTGGAAGTAGAACCTTATCATGCCTACTAATGCTTTTTCTTCTCACACTTAATGCAGGGCTCAGTTCTACACATTGTCTGCTCTGGCTAAACTCCCAGCCACACTATAAAAAGTCATCTTGCTTTCCATGCTCTGATAACTGGGACTCTTTGCTCTGATCCTTGAATACTCAAATGTTGCTTTGTTTCAAAGTTTCATATTTGGCAGAAAAGCAATGCCAAATGAGGAACACAGCAGGTTTTTATCTAGTTAAAAAGATAGATCTCATCTAGGAAGAAAGCAATGAACAATCTGTGGGAGGTAATGTTCACTCAGAGAAAATCAGAGACTACATGTCTCCACTGTGCTCCACACCTTCCCTCCTGCATTTAATGCTATGGGCACAGAGCAGACCACCCACAGGAGGCAGCTTTATACAAACTCACACATCACACAGTCTGGTCATCAGAGACTTGAAGCTCAGATTCTCCTCTACTCACTCTCCTATCTATTAAACACAAAGGGAGCTGCACCACACACAGGCTGGATGCCTATGAGAGACTGCTAATTCTAATCCAGAGGTAACAGGCACCTCATGAACAGAGTATGCAAGTGATTTTGAGGACTAAAACCATTATGCTTTCCAAAATACATGTTTATGCAACATGTCAGAGCAGTCAGACACAGCATCATACCTATTCTACAGACAAGGGGCTGAAATGAAATTTCCCTGTCACTGTGCATAATCCTCTTAGTCTGTATGTATATAAACTATTCAAAAGCATCACAAGATCTATCCTGAAACAAAAAAGATGTCTTATCCTCATCTGTTCCTCTCCAAGATTCTTCCAACGTTCTTGCTGTAAGCAACTTCCATCTCACATCCAGCCTAAATTTACCCACAGCCAGTTTATACCCGTTTGTTCTTGTGCTAACCTTGCCCTTTAGATCTAGTAGTTCTCTCCCCTCCCTGATGTTCACTCCTCTGATGTATTTATAGACAGCAGTCGTATTGCCTCTCAGCCTTCATACTGTAAAATAAACAAGCCAAACTTTTAGTGTCCTCTGGTTAGGCAGGCTGTCCAGTCTCCTACCACCACACTAGCCCTTCCCTGCACCTGTTCCAGCTTGAATTCCTCTCTTGCAGGCGGGCAACTAGAACTGTACAACACATGCCATGGAAGGGCCCAACAAGGTACTGTACAATAGCATTAATACACCCTTATCCCCACAGAAATAAATACTCAATAATCTGCCTTTTCCACCGATGAATCAGCTGTGACCCTCAGCCTGCAGTCTAATAACACATCCATGGTTTCTCAAGAGGTAGCAAACTGTGTTAGACCTCTGAATAAACCCTGGTGACAAGCACTGAAGTGCTGCAACTGAAACGCTACACCAGCATTAAAGGAATAGCTTTATCCTCTCAATTTAGTAACCACAATGGTTCATTCTGTTGTGGGTTCACCAGAAAAGTTTGTTTGGCTTTGTCGATGCTGAGGCAGCCTCACTACCAAGCACCCAAGAGAAAACACACTAAAAAGAGGGAAAAAAAAAAAAAAAGCCATAAAAATCATGCCTGAGTCAGTACCAACACTACAATCTTTAGGGACTGCAACATAAACTTGGTCAGAAAGTGAAGTCAGGGACTCAAATCTCTAAAAGCCCAAAAGACATGCAAGGGAGACATTTACATTTTTCTAGTCATTTCCCACCACCCACTGCAGGCCACAAAGAGACAGGATACCAAGTTAGACAGACATTGCCTGTGTCACTATAGAAATAAACTTCTGTCCTTTCTTTCAACAGAGGGTCTCCACTCTTCAAACTCCCTTGAGATCCTGTAGATTTTCCTTATTTGATTTCATAATAACCTGGTAAACAACTGAAAGATACTGTTGACTGGTATTCTCAGGCTCACAAATTTGCCAGTTTTATGCAACCAGTAGTACATCCACATTGCATATAAAACAACCAGAAAGTATTATTACTTCACTACAGTTGTTCCCACTCCAGCTGGAAAGGACAATCCTTCCTGCTATAACCAGCCATTGTTATCTTTTAAGGGTTAAGAAAAAGCCACAAGAAAATGCTGATTTGCTCTCTCCATACTGCTGATACCGAATAGGTAAAAGCTGCACGATAATTTGATCCAATTGCCACACTGAGCAGTAGGTGTTGGAAAGGGAGGCACAGCTACTAGGGGCCAGAGAAAGAGCAACTGATCAGCTGGACTGGGAATTTAAACCATTGCCTACAGGAAATTGGATACCTCGGAGAAAAAAACTATTCTCTAAGGCAGGAAAACCCATCTATTAGGAGAATGTCAGCACAGGAGCCTAAAAATCAAGGACTGTACACACTGCAAATGCTGTTCAAGCCCAAAGAATCTTTAGGCTTTCTTAAGGCAACTCTTCTCCCCTCAAGAAGAAACATCAGAAGCAGTTTTTGCCAAGATGATTTTTACAACATGGGAATATATATTCAAAAGAACAAGCTCTACTAGCAAGTCCAGATCTCAAGATAAGAGAAACAGATTATGGAGGAAGAGTTATCTTTTGAGCATCAAAACTGATTTAATGCATTTTCGTTAGCAATTACAGGTTTGTGGTAAAGAGGTTTTCAGAGATTAAACTGCTAAATCAATGTATATATTACTGATCCTCTTGTACCCCCAGCATCCTAAAACTCACCAGCTAACAGCAGCTGCTTAGAAACCCTTTACAAGTCTCTCTTTCCCAGATGGAAAAGTCTTTTTTCCTCCTGTGCATTAAATACTCTGCACGCTTACTAAATTATCATATCAACCCATAACCATGCATGAAAATTATTGCTAAAATGAGGACTTCTTCCACGGAATTTCAGCCAAAATAAACATGGTATAGAGAACAAATGTATGCTTATAGTGAACAACCATTCATCAGCTTAAGTAACTCTAATGGATGCCACTTTAAACTAAGCCTGCACCATCTGTTCTACCCCTCAATCAGCAAAGCGAAAAAGAAAATGATTCAATACACAGTTTAAGAAAGCCAGTTCATTTATGTATGTAAGTTTTATTTCTCTTCAGCTCAGTGAAGCACGCTCTTGTAATGCTTGATAGCCAGAAACAGATGAGAATGGAAGGCTGCTTTCTCTAACACGATCAGGAGTTTTGTCAGGTGAAATAAAATTGCCCTGTAATATTTCACCATATAGAAAAAAATTCTCTGTAACATCTCTCCATACAGAGAACTCACACTCTTTCAAACCAAATGTAAGTAACAAAATCAACTAGGAGCTAAACAAATCAAATCTGAAGTCCTGCACACACGTACAGAAGCAAAGGTCAGAACAGCCCAGCACAGCTCTTACCCTGACAGAATGTGTCTATCAGCTCAGTGTTGCTTGTTCAGCCAGGAGGCCTTCGTAAATGGAAGCCCTCAAGCACTGGGATCTGTTAACCATGTCAGTTCCAAACCCCCTTTTCACAGACAAAGCCCGCTCCTGCGAGCTGCTGGGCACAGACCAAGCTGCACTGTGGCAAAGGGACCATCCTATGCAAGGATGAGATGCCCTCCTGGGTGCCTGAGCAATGAGAGCAGTGCTGTACCAAAAACTGCTCAAAAGTGCAGGAAATAACCAAAAAGTTTCATCCAGTTCCTTACTGTAAACTTCCACTCAGTTTCACTTTGAACAGGTCTCTCCCACCATTCTGCAGTATGAGAAAGCACTGAGTAGAATCCCTCTTCAATTTGATGGACCCTGACCTGCTTGAAGGCTCTGTCACCACCAAATCTCTAAGCTGAGTTCACTCCTGGCTATTGCTAGTCAAAACCAAACCTGCCATATCAAGGGCTATTTCCAGCATAAACCTCAGTTCCAACAGCACAGGTCACACGTCACAGGGAAGAGAAAGAAAGGTACAAGAGACCTCATCCCCACAGAGGCAACGGTACAAGAGACGTACCATCCCCACAGAGACAACAGTACAATACTCTCCTGGTATGGAGGAGCAGGCAAGAGGAAGTCAGGGCCAAACACCCTCAGTTCACCTCTAGTAATATCAGCCTGGTGGAAAACGAAGATCCTGTCTATATTCCTTTATGCTACACCTCAAAATGAAACATCATTGGCACATCATAGTCCAGGTCCTGAGAAAGGCACAAAGGCCACAGATGAGTCAGGAGATTCTACATACTTAACAGCATTACTAAATACTGCCACAAGCAGCTTAAAGTGAGAGTGTTCACCAAGGAACTAATGAAGATTTCAGCTCTTCCCCCTTGCTACAGGGCTGTGAAACTGAGAGGATGTGCTGAACAGTGCTGCATTGTTTTGCAGCACACCCATGCAGACAGCTCAGTGCAGGCCTCAGTTATTGTTCAGGGATTCAAAGCTCTGCAAAATAGCTCTCTTTTTTTGCTTAGCAGGAGAAGAAATGGAGTCCAGCAGAACCATCCTCCTGAAACAGCACAGACCAAGCAAACAAAGCTCATGTAGAAACAGAGCAAAGGTCAGATTCCTCTTTGGTCTGCAGCATCCTGCAATGCCTTTTCCAGTCCAACCTTGCTAACATGTCCCACAACTCCTAGTGTCCATGCAAACACAGTCTGACTGCTCTAAGTAACCGAGCTCTAGAGAAGAGTAAGGAGCTCCCAAATCATCTTTCACCCTGCAGCATTCTTCTGTCTTCCACCTCCTGTAAGTACTGCCGGGAACACGCAGGCCAGGCAGTTCAAATGCACTCCTGGGAAGCAGAGATGCACAAGTGGCCTTGCACTGGACCTCAGTGCCCTGCTTCACATAACAACCTTCCTTGACCTCAAAAGCACCGTCAACTATCCAGTGCCTTCTGCAACTGCGGCAGCTGCCTGCTATGAGGCATGGATCAGTGACCAGGTCACAAGGTCATTTATTTGTTAGAAGAGTTTCAGAGTGCTCAGCACTATTAGAAATGTGTTCATTCTCACTTGTTCACACACCATGCTTTGACAGACTTGTCACACCAAGGAAAGAAAGCATCTCTTCCCCCCTCTATCATTGCTTTCTTACTGCATCACTTCTAAGAGAAGACTGTACTTTCTCCAATCCCAATGCTGGGGTCAAGGACTCTACAAAATAGTGTCAAGTTAAAACAGAAATCATGTAAAAGAGCCACCAAATCCTAAAAATGTCAATGATGGTCATGACTGACACAGTCCAAACTTGTACACCAACGAGGAAGATGGCTTGAACCCATCCTGTAAAGGTGTACTAATTTCACCATCAATGGAAGGGCCTTTTAATTCAAACTGAACTGAATTTCCTCAGAGATGTCACTTTTCTCTATTTCATTGATGTTTCCTCATTGATGACATATAAGCACAAGTGTTTAGTTAGAAGTCCTAGACAAGCAGGAGCCATGAATCCACTGGACACTCTCCTCCAAGATGAATCTGTCATCCAAACTCAGTCTAAGTCTGAAAGCACATACTTTATCACTGAAACGACAGAGAATCTCAGACTGCGCAGACGATCTCAATCTTTCTTTTAAGCTGATAACTCTTTCAAATGGAGTGAAGTGAGTAGAGAGCCAGACTGCAAATATAATGGCTTTTCCAATCGTGAGCAAACAAATGCAGTTCAGCTCTCCAGATGGCTATTCTAGGGCAGCGATGCTTGGCCTTTCACTCTCAGGGTTGTTACACTAATCCATGAACCGGATCAGGTGACACCAACTACCCCCTTCTCTCTCACACCAGAGCTCAGCTTCCGAACTCCCACCCCACAAGGAGTCAAGAAGAAAGGCAACAATAACGCAGATGCAGGCACTAAAACAAGAGATTGGAATATGAGGATGCACTAAGCCTTGGCTGGATACTGAACCAGATCCCACTACATTGCTAACCTTCAGGTCACCAGCTTGCCCTACTCACAGATTTCACATCCTCTATTATATTCATTCACTGAAAAAACATCCTTCAGACATCCAAGACATGCCTGTTATGCTTATCAGAACTTATTGAACACAGCAATGGCTATCTATAGAACACACACATTAAATGAACAGTCAGCTCAGCAGCACAAGTTCTGGATCAGTCACTGAAGTAAAGAAGTAACATCAGTTTTTTACTGGAAAATGAATACCACACTAAGCATTGTGTGTAGTTCAGCAAAGTACTGCAGTTGCATTCTGTCTCAAGTCTTACCTTATAATTGCTGGAATTTACCCAAGAGGTGGACAATCCATCAACCATTTTATCCAGCATAGTCTGATCATGTTCAAGATCAGATGACTTTTGTTTATCTGAGAAGTAATCTATCAATTCCTGGCCAACCTGAAGTCTCTTTCCAACATCCTTCTGCAGCACCTGTGCCAAGCAGTACTCCATAGTGGGCTCCATAGTGTCAGAAATACAGCACCAGCAAGAAAGCTAGAGGGCTGCAGGTCTGAAAAATCCCTCTATAAACGCACACAGGAGGTCGCCTCTTTGTTCGATGAAGGTTACTGAGGGTCTGGGTTTCAAAGATGCAATTCTGAGAATGGCAACAATGCACCATGTGTGTGTGAACAGCAGCTGGCAGGATATTAAAAGTCCAATTTAAATAACTAGTAATACACGAAGCAATGAGTAGTGCTGTACTGTTGAGTCTGCAGTAATTCCCAATTCAGTAGTCCATTCTGAAAGAAATGAAAAAGAACAGTATTATAGGTTAAATTAAGACTGTGGTAAAAAAAGAGATTGAAAGCATGTCACAAAATAGGTTATTCATATAGAGCTGTGAAGCTGCAATAAGCTGGATACAAGCAGCATTGTTCTATTTTAAGGAATCAGACAAGGTAGGTCAGGACAAAAACCTTTAGTTATTCTTTACAACAGCAGTTCCCTAGAAGTTTTAGTGACAGACAGTACACCTGGGGCTTAAGTGACAGCTGATAAGCAAACAATATTATTGCAACTACCACAGTCACCATCCACCCACAAAAGTGGAGATAAAATCCTTAAACAGGTCATCAGGAAAATGCATCTGCTTTAAGAAGTGAAAGCAGGAAGAGGTCCGGATCCTGTTTTGACTGTTAGCCTTCAGCAATCAATGCCATCAACCAGCCAGCAAGATCCAGCACTAACACCAGGCTTCGGGACAATAACACAAGCAGTTTTCAAAAAGAAGGTACCCAAGCTGTTTCCAGGTTGAGTTCTCTTCCACCCCACCTACACATCTAGGAAACAGCACTGCATGGCCTAAACACACGTGAACCATCAGTGCCCATGGTGTCCTGAGAACCAAGGTCACACACAACAAAGGCCACACCAAATTGCTGCCACTCAGAGGCACAGCATCATACCTAAAGTAAGCTTGTAGTTTACGAGTGAAAAAATGGCTGCACGTCTGTAGTTTGGAGATGCTCCTCAACCCTTGACACTCTCCTATCCAAGGACTTCGTTTAGGAACACATCTGTTGCTTTTCTTTTTTCTCATGTGTACATGTGTCCCCCTCTATCTGCAGCCAAATGCCTCTCTCCAAGTAGCCAAGGAAGAGATCCCGGGCCTGTCCTCCACTCTCCCACAGACCAGAGCTCCTGGCATTACCATACTACTTCCTGAAGCATTCCCTCATCACAGGTTAGCTCTTTTATAGGAGGGAGCGATCGAAATCCAGAGTGTCTTTTTGTTTCCTGTCTAATAATATCCACAGCTAGAAATCTGCCCTGCTTTTTCCGCCAGCATGAGGAAAGCAGGTCAAGCTCGGAGCAAGGGAAGAGGCTGTGAAGCAGAAGCTTGGTTCAGTAAACAACTGGAAGGAAGCTGGAGGCACAAGTTCACTAATTGGAAGCACTGTAGCAGCAAATCTAAATACCTTCTGTTTGAGCAAATAAGGCCTTCACAAAATTCTTACTAAAGTGTATTCAACAGCAAACGAGATGCACACAATAACCTTCTCCTGGAAATGAAAGCACACCTCACACAGCGGGCTATATTTCCCTTCATCATCTCACCTCCATCCTTCCTTGGCTAGACTTACAAACTACCACATCTTACCAACATCAAGCACAGCATCTAGATGCAGCACAGAGGCTTGTGGTCTTGAGCTTCCTCAACTCTACAAGTATTGCCAGACATGTCTCAGCTGCCCACACTGTTTAGTCCTCAGGCAAGAGGAGTCACCAGAGAGTAAGTCGCTTCATTCCAAGCAGGCAGTTCAAATCCCTGCCGGCTGACAATGATCAAAACTGGTTCTGTACATCCAGGGACTCACCTCAGCCAACTGCCTGGCAAATCCTACCACCAGCCAGAAGGGATTGTTTGTGCCTGTGGACTAAACTCGCTCCTCCCCAGCAAAACCTCACTCCCCAGAGCAGCAAGGAAGAATTAGCTCCAGCCACACACACACACAACACTTAGGGCTTTAAGTTAGTGCTGTGATACCTTCCTGCTTGTGACCACTACCCCAGCTTGAATTCTCTTAAGGAACATACCAAACTCTTACCATTTTGCTTCAAGCCACTTCAAGAGCGATTCAACTTTGAATTCTAAAATTGGCAACATCCCAATCAATGCTCTTAAAGCAACACATTTTTCTATCTAGAAGAGACATTGGTTCCAAACTAGAGGAAAGCAATGCTTTTTCCTATTGCTGAAGCTACAGCTTCTCACTTGTTTCAGTTTAGCATCAACTCTGAGAGCAGTGCTTTGAGCTTTCCCATCTTCATCCAGAATGGTTCATGACATGGCTCCAACTACCCACGGCAGCCCAGGCAAAAAAAAAACAGGGACAATTCAAGCAACCATAAAAGCACAGTAAAAGTTTTCCTGCCTGTACCTTTTTGTTTTTCCCTGTCTGTTTTGCAGTCTCCCTGCCTGTACCTTTGAATACTGGCCCCTGCCTTGCCCTCTGGCATGGGCTGGTCTTGTTCCTTGCTGCAGGCATTCCAGTCATGCAAGACAGTGTTACACACAGGAGTCTCTAGGCATCTAAAAAGGGTTTTCTGGGCAGCATTTCACTGGGTATCTTGCTAGCAGATAATTACCAGAGAAAGGACAGGTAAGTGACATTTAGCAGCTACCATATTCTAGCCGACACCCCTCAAGTCAGTGTTGTGGTTTGTTTCTGGACTCCAGAAGCTGCATTTTGAAAAGGGGACTCTTCTGTTAAATTAGATAGAACACGGTGAAGAAAGTCCCCTAATTGCTTTTAAAATGGGAATTCCCCTAATTGCTTTTAAAATGGAAACGTGGAACTTGCTTAAACTTGAAAATTCAGATTACAGGAGGGTGTGAATTACTTAGTTACCACAGAATAGCCTTTTTTTTTTTATTAACTTCACACATAAACAAGTCCCAACACATCCAAGAAATGGTTAGCTGGCCATACTGCCATGAGAAAGGAACATTCAAAGCTTCATGTCTTTCTTCTATGTGGTTTTCATTTAAGAGTTTGAAAGTCTTTGCACTGAAACAATCTTTTAAGCAAATTAATATAAACAAATTTCTCTCTGAGCTTCTTGTTTTTTTAAACATGTGAAGGAATACACTGGATAAAAATTATAGTGCAATACAGAAGAACAGATTGTGGCATAACCTTGAAGACCGTAGTCTGAAGAAGATCTACTATATGTTATGTCATCACCATAAAACACACAAGGGGAAAAGAGCCAGAGCCATCTTCCAATCCTGGGGAAAACAGTAAAGCAAGACAAAAGGCTCAAGGTGGTGTGCATTTACCAGTCACAGGTGTTTACATTGCATTTTTTAAACTAATAAAAAGCTTTTCCACACATGTTAGGCAATCTGTGGAACCTGTCTCATCCTCACAGGAGGAAATGGAAAAAATACCACCTGAGAAAACCCAAGACCCAAGCTGACAAAAATGAACCTCCAAGACAATGACACATATGGCTGCTATATCCCATCAAGGTTGAAATCAACTGGGCAGATGTTCCCCACACAAAAACACAAAGCCAGTCTCAGCCCCCATGGTCCACTGCTATTCCTGTAGAATGTAAATGCCATGGGTTTCAGGTAGCCAATGTTATTAGGTACGTTAGGATGAGGATTCCGAGTACAACCTCTTCCCATAGAAGCACGGTCATGCTGAAGTCAAAACTAGTAACTCAGTGGCACAGATCCTCTGTTTGAAGCTCCTCCAATTTTTTAGAAGAGTTGAGTACAGGCTACAAAGCAAGGATTTTCTGCAATCCTCCTAACTGACAATGTTGACATGTAGGCAAGATGATCCAAGAGGAAAAAAAACTATTCTCCCCATCATTCCAACTGTGTCACTGCAAAAATAAAGTTCCCTCTTGCACTAATAAGCCATCAAAACTACGTGCTTAGTCGAAACCTCTGCTGGTAAACCTAAGCTCTCCATCAAGAGCTATCCAGCAGAAAGTCACTATAGAAGTCCAAGAGAAATGCCATCTTGGAGCTCAGAATTAACAACTTAAAAGAGAAAGCTGACAAAAACTGAACAGCCCAAAGTTATTCAGCCTAGATACTACCACCACACCACCATAAAAGCCGGTACAATTTACAGCAAAGCAACTGGCTCAGCATGTAGAATAAGACAATTCAGATAGGGAAAAGCTTATTAGCTAAGACATTGGGGTGACATTAAGTTGGGCACATAAGCCAAGGAACTTTTTTCAGTGCTTAGAACTCCAGAATCAGTAAAACTGAATTATTTGTGATTCTCAAGTAAGACATTACCTAAAGTAACTTCACAGGAAATTGTAAGTCTTCCTCTTGCAATGAGGAAGGAAACCTGGATGCACATAAAGAATACAATACTACTCTCCTGGGGGCTTGTCTAACACTTGGGAGCTCTTCCCACATCGCTATTCAATTTAAAAAGTCATGTCCCACTCTCTTCTGCTCTAGTCATCAGGTTGTTACCTTTTCACTATCATTTTAATTTGTCAACAAATCACTGTAGTCAAAAACGTCCCCAGTCAAGTGCTCTAACACAGCTAACTCAAGCCACAAGCTTGCAGAGAGACAAAATACTGCTGTCACTCACCATCCCTGTAGGCAAGAGCCAGAGCCGCTCAATAACCAAACCTTTCTAGTCACCTTCCCGAAGGTATCTCTGTACCTACTTCTAACCAGTAAGCTTAACTTGTAAACAACTTGTAGACATGGCAACATCTCTTAGATGTTTTTATTTTGGTTTGAGATTTTCTTTGTACCTAGTTAGCTGTAGCCCAGCAATTGCAGAAATAACACATCACCACAGTTGCATCAACAAGCCTCCTTGACAGGTCTAGGGACCCAACTGCATACAAATTTCAGTTTAAAACTGTTTCAAGGTGCATTAGACAGACATTTCCTTGAACCTTGACTTTTCACAACAAAGAACTTGTCTCTCTTCAGGAGGTCTCCATCCTAGCCAAATGCAGCAATTTTTCAAGTCTAAAAGCTACCAGGCATCAAACCCACAGTAGTTCACTGCTACTGGAAGGTGGACAGTGTAAATAATTATTGGGTTGCCAGCTCAAGTCCCCTTGGGCAAGAAGTTCATAGCAATTGATACCTAGCAACTAGGTACTGCAAAGATTAAATGGAGAGCTCATCTACAAGGCAGCACCAAACTGTCTCTGTACAAAGGGCAGAAACTCTCAGCCCTCTGTCCACTTGTTCTCCTCTATTTTTGCTTCAATGCCTACAGCTATCCCCTGCCCAGAGGGGATTTGGTATCAGACCTTTACAAAGCATGACCAAACACTCAATCGAATCTACCCCTCCCTCCATGTGCAAGCTGCAGCAAACAAAGCAGCTGTACTAACAGTCTCCAAGCTCAAAGTATTCTTAGTTGTTCAAACCCTCTGAGGGAATGAGGTGGCAAGTAAAACATCAAGTGTCCTACTTGAAGAAGAAAGCAACCTTTTTCCAGAGCCAAAGGCAGTTTGCAGGAGACACCCACCCAGCAATAGACAGATGGGCTCTCCCTCTTGTTCACCTGTCTCCATAAGTAGGCAATAATGTTTCTCTAGTGTCCAGGAATGTTGCACAATCACAGTGATTGTTTTAAATCAGTAATTAGTGATGCCTTACCCCTTAATCTAAAGATGGTATCTTAGATTTCCAGCCTGACAACTCATGCTTTTTTTAATTAGCTGACGGGACAACCCCATGCTTATCTCCCTGTTCTAAATGTCTCTGCATTTCATCCAGAGACTCCTTCCACACCCTCTATACAGTAACTCTAACTGTTTTCAGACAGAGTGGCCACCACACCTCTAGTAGGGGTCAGTACAGGCTCCCTGATGAGCTAAGCACTGCCCATGCAGATGCAGCCTCCTTGCTGCAAGTGTCATTAGCTCTTCAAGGGAATCTTCTTCCTCCTCCTACAGACAGCACCAGCCAAACCAAGGAAGTGTTTGCACAACTCCCAGCTGCTTTGGGCAGCTCACTCTCAGATGAGCCAGGTCTGGCTGAAGGCTTGCAAGGATTCTGCTAAAGATTACCTGTTCTTCAAACTTGCTTGAAGTCTGTTAAATGGTCCATGTTAAAAGCACAGACAGTAACCAATCTAACCAGAGCACTTCATTGTCACAAGGACAACTGAGACAGATCTCTAGAAGGAAGATGGTAGAAAGATTTCCAGGGCTTAAACTTACTAAGGCCTTCTAGCCTGATACAATCCTTCTAGGACAGATGTTAACTGAGAAAGTTGCATTACCTTACTACGCTGGGTAAGATGAGAGATAAGCTTAGGATAACAGGAATTCTTATGCCTCCTGAAGGGTTTGCATTGCTGCCTTCGTAACTGAACACCTCAGACAGTGCTACTGATTACAGCACGGCATCAATCTTCAAAATACTCTCCACAGTAATGAAGCTGCAGCAAATCAAGACAACTTGTAGGGTACCTCAATGTGACCTCTATACCCTACGCTAATGGAACCACTTCGCAGAGCAGGAGTAACCCCTTCAAGAGCAGGTTAGAAAATTAGATGAGCTTTACATCCTCTGTTTTCCTAACACAACTCCTCTCTGAAATTAGTTTTAACTTTGTCTGAGACCAAGGACAAATCTATAGAATGAGCTTTCAATGTCCCCTTCCTTTTCAAAACTTTGAGTGTTGAGATGTAGATCAAAATCCTATAACGTATCTTATAATGTAAATGTATCCTCTAACGTAAAGTCCTATAATAAGGCTGCCCAGGGAGGTGGTGGAGCCTCCTCCTCTAGAGATTTTCAAGAGCTGCCTGGACATGTTCCTGTGCGACCTGATCTAGATGGACCTGCTTTAGCAGGAGGGTTGCACTAGATGATCTCTCTTTCCAACCCCTACTATTCTGTCATTCTGTTATGTTAGAAGCTGCTCTGTGTGAATCCCTTTTGTAGGCATCTCATTTCATGTTTCCAAGGTATCACACTGCAATTTATTAGGGACCTTTTGGACCACAGGGTGGCAGAGAAAAAAGCCATCCTCATCACACCTTGTGAATACTACCTAAGTGGTGGATTTGTGTGTATAAAAATATGCTTCCTATCTCTCATTCTAGAGATGTAAGCTTATCTTAGAGCCTGCAGACTCCAACTGATACCTGTGGGACCCTGGCCAACAAACCATACAGCACTGGCTCTCTGACTTCCAGCTCTGCTCTGCAGCATCAGAGCCAAGGGTGCTCAAGTTCTCCCCAAGGGGCTGTAGTGAAGCATCCCAGAAGGGAGGTGGCATCCAGTACCCTTCCTACAACTAAGTGCAGGACAACACTTTCCAGAATCACATCCTAACCCTCTCTGCCACAATCCAGCGGCAACGTTCATCCGGAAAAACATGGGAAGAAAATGAAGAGACTTTCACCTGTAGCCTCATGTGAGTAAAATTTGGAAGTAAGACACTACAGGAGCAGGGTGGCCCATGACTTGCTAGACTGGGAGCAGGACTAGTGACTTCACAGCACGTATCTGAATCTATTTGCATTGCAAAAGATGAAGTCCCTTAGGCTAAGATCACTAATTTCGTTGCTCCTGAAGATAAAAATATCTCTTAAGGTATATCAGTTGAAGAAAACAAGTGGGAGAAAACTAAGAGCATCTTATTTTTCAGGTAGGAATAGAGTAGGATTTCACTGCCTTTCCCAGAACCACTACAAAGCAAATCTCCAATGGCAGCAAGAATCAAGAGTAAGACAACAACGTGGAGAAAGAAAAAACTCGTATCACCACATGCTGGTACAAGATCAGGATAATCTAGTTTTAGAGAGATCAGTGGGCTTGATATAAATTCTATACTCAACAAATCCCCCGGGACCTTGTTACCCAGACAGATGCATAACTGTCTAGTGACACAGAAGAAGTAGGTAAGTTTTTATGTGCAAGTCCCAACCAGAACTATCCTCAAAGCGAGTACTCAAGAAAAGCGCTAGTAGTAAAATGACAGACTAGAAATATACAGTTATCCCTTGGGTACAAGCCCTCAAGGGACACGAGTGTCCAACTAAGCACCTTGCAGTAGCACCTCTTCCATCTGTACCCCACATCATATTCTCAAAACATACATGTGCAAGATGTGTGTGATGCAGGAGTAAAGAAGGATAATAAATAAATAAAATCAAACAATCTACGTAGTCTGTACCTCAAATACGGTCATGCACAGATGAACTTCAGGGAGGTAAGCAGATACTGCAGCCACAACCAAAAGCACCTCCAATTCTAACACAATGACTTACATGTCTACTTGTGACAAGTCGTGCCAAGATCTTGCCCGTATGAAAACCAGACACCCAAAACTGAACAAGACAGGAACTGGAGTAGGAGCCTGCAACAGACTGGCTGTGGGATGCAACAGTGGCAGTTTGTAAGTCAAGAGTTTTGGAAAAATTCTGTTTTCTTGGTCTCTCTTCAGGCTTCTTAGCTAACGTCTCTTCCCCCGTGAATCTCAACGCAAACTTCTATGGATCGCAAAAATAGGGCTCTTTTGCCCATCCCTGCTATCCAGGGCTGCCAGCCCTCATGGAAACTGCTGATCATGAACAAGAGAACTTCTAGCAACAGCTGCACTTCAACTGCTGCTAGGGACCAGTAGAAACCAGCACCTAGAACCAGTTCAGCTCCAGAGAGGGGAAGGATGGTTACCCCCTAACACTCAAGCCTAAGCAGATTCTATCCAGCCTGGCATTTGGAATCATGTATAAGTGGACAACCAAAGAACTCCCCCAACATAGTCAGGAAAGGATTGCAGAAAGCCACCACTACACTTTAGATTTATAAAACAGTGAGTGAAGAGAGCAGAACGAGTAGCAGAAAGGGGTTTTGTTTGACGATACCTAGAATTGGGCTGAACTCTAGTGGCAGTTGAGAGACTGCTGGACTAAGGAACTACCTGCCGTGTAACAGGCAGACACATACCTGTGATTCCTCCCTTCTGCTCAGCATCGCTCTGAAACACAGGTCAGAATCTGAGTCCATTCTGATCAGATTTTTGCCTTAGCAAATCATTGTTAGTTCAGTCTGACTTTCTGCAATGCCTTGTAATCTAAAGCATCTGCAAGCAAAAGAGAAGGTCTCAGCCTAAGCCTGAGACCCAGAAATGCTGCACCAGGGGCTGGCCGGGTCAGGCGGTTTTGCCTATTATTATGTTGGCAGGGAAAACAAATTAGAGATTCCTAAATCTGCTCACTCATTTCCAATAAACTAATGATGATGACACTTCTCTAACAATTAGTTTTGCTGCTCCTACATGGCACACTGTTTCTAGATGCAGAATGAACATCTCCCTCCTTGGAGAGCCAAACACACAGAGATTTGATTAAGCGACAGTCTCTCAGACCACAAAACCCAGCTGTTGCCCTTCTATAACTTCAACAGCTACAACTCCATCCAGCTCGTTTAAGCTTTGGTTTGTTGGGCTTTTTTTTTTGTGTAAGTAAGAGTGCTAGCGCTGCCAAGTGATCTCTCATGTTTATGATGGAGCCAGACAGTGGTGCAGCACAGAATGCCAGAGAAGTTGAGCATGTTTAGCTCTTTGGTATGCTGCTGTATAAGGCTCTTACCTAGGCCACATGAGGCTTTAAGACAGCTCATATTGTCCAAAAGACAATATCCAAAACACTGAGTGAGCTCTAAAGAAACAAACAATGCAAACTTAACATTGTATAGAATCATAGAATGGCAGGGTTGGAAGGGACCTTTAGAGATCATCTAGTCCAATCCCCCTGCCAAAGCAGGTTCACCTAGATCAGGTCACATAGGAACGTGTTCAGGTGGGTCTTGAAGACCTCCAAGGAAGGAGACNAGGAAGATGCTCCAGTCCCCTGATCATCTTGGTGGCCCTGTGCTGGACTCTCTCCAGAAGTTTCCCGTCCCTCTTGAGCTGAGGAGCCCAGAACCGGACACAGGACTCCAGATGAGGCCTCACCAGGGCAGAGCAGAGAAGGAGAAGAACCTACATAGGTTGATGAAAATGACGAAACTGAGCAGAGAGCAACACACAGTACATACAATTAAACAGACAGGTAAAGCTAAGGGCGCTGCACCAGACTGCCACAAACATCCATCTTTCATCAAGGAAGGAAGGGAACCCCTTTCCTCAGCCAGACTGCTCATGATTTACTAAAGCTGCAGTCTGAAGCAGTTAACAGACAAAACCTATCTCTTATTCGCTCCGTGTAGAGACCTTTACGTTCTTGCCAGAATTCCTCAACGCCCTGGCTGGCATAGGCTGTCTGAAGGTGTGATGGCACTGTCAGAGTCTAGGAGGAAGCTTCAATTACAACTGCCCACAAAGGTGACATAAGCAGCAGCAAGCCCCATCCAGAGGCATGCCAACAAGCCTTCCAGCCCTAGTCTAGGCAAGGCCTAAGATAATGAGACACTCAGGATGACACATGCGCCTGATCCAAAGTCATCCGAGGCTAGAAGTGTACCTGTAATGGCAGTCCGCAAGCTTCAAAGCCACATGACTCTCACAAACATCTGCATGTATGTTGAAAAGGGGAGGTACATGCAGGGAAGGTCACTATCCATCTAAGCATTTCGTGTTCAGCCTTTTTCACAACTCTTACAGCACAGTATGACCTGCCCCTAACATAAACGCTACTGAAGGCAAGATCATAGAATCATTACGGTTGGAAAAGACCTTTAAAGATCAAGTCCAACCACTAACCTCACACTGTCATCCTTAATCATATCCTTCAGCACCTCATCTATGCATCTTTTAAGTATCTCTTAGGATGGTGACTCCATCATTTCCCTGGGCAGCCCGTTCCAATGCTTAATAACCCTCTTGGTGATAAAGTTCTTCCTAATCTCCAATCTAAACCTTCCCTGACATAACCAGAGCCTATTTCCTTTTGTCCTGTCATTCATTACTGAAGAGACTGACCTCCACTTCACAGCAACTCTCTTTCAAGCAGTTGTAGAGAGTGATCATACCTCCTTCTCTGCCTCCTCTTCTCTAGGCTAAACATCCCCAGCTCCCTCAGCCACTCCTCATCAGGCTTGTTCTCTAGACCCTTCACCAGCTTCATTACTCATCTCTGGACAAGCTCCAACACCTCAATGTCCTTGTAGTGAGAGGCTCAAAAATCAAGATCTAGCTCCTTGCATTGTAAATCGTTACAGGAGGGGCCCGACTGCTGCCAACTCCCATCCTCTAACAACTAACAGCCCTGATGGCTACAGAAAGGTTGAGTAATATATAGCAGAAACAGAAAAATCATTTAGGTTTGAGTTTTGCTATTTAAGCATCTGGTTTTCATAGCACTAAAGTTGCACCTCAGGTTTAAGATTCCTACAGAACTGGAAAGATGAGTGGAGAACTAGCTCATCTATCACAGAATGGTAGGGGTTAGGAGGGACCACTAGAGATCACCTACTCCAACCTCCTGCTCAAGCAGGTCCACCTAGATCAGGTCACTCAGGAACACGTCCAGGCAGGTTCCTAAAACCTCCAGAGAAGGAGACTCCACACTCTCCCTCAGCAGCCTGTGTCAAGGCTACATGTCCTATCACCGGACACTACAGAAAAAAAGTGTTGGCATACACTTTTTAAATACTTGTAAGTATTAATGAGGTCTCCCCTCAGTCTCCTCCAGGCTGAACAGCCCCAGTTCCCACAGCCTTTTTTCATAAGGAAGATGTTCCAGTCCCCTGATCATCTTGGTGACCCTGTGCTGGACTCTCTCCAGCAGTTCCCTGTCCCTCTTGAGCTGGGGAGCCCAGAACTGGACACAGGACTCCAGATGAGGTCTCACCAGGGCAGAGTAGAGGAGGAAGAGAACCTCTCTTGACCTGCTGCCCAGACTCTTCTTGGTGCATCCCAGGATGCCATTGGCCTTCTTGGCCACGAGGGCACATTGCTGGCTCATGGTTAGCTTATTACCAACCAGGACTAGCGGGTCTCACTCCTGGAGCTGCTCTCCATCAGGTGACCCCTAGCCTGTACTGGCGGATGGAGTTGTTCCTCCCAAGGTGCAGGACTCTGCACTTGCCCTTGTTGATCCTCATGAGGTTCCTCTCTGCCCAACTATCAAGCCAGTTGAGATGCTGCTGAATGGTAACACAGCTTCTGGCAATCATAGCTGCTCTCTGCAATTGTACCTCTAAGGAACAGCACATGAACTAGAGAAACATTTCCACCTTACAAGCCCACTGCTGTCTCACTTTTAGCACTGTATATTATCAGCCAAGTGAAGCACAGCTAAAGCATTAACTTTGTGGCATTTATTTTCTTGAAACAGACCTTTGAAGCTGAATGACCAACTCAAAGGACTTCAAAGAAAAGTTGCAGGGCATAGGTGTGGAAAAAAATAAATCCATTTATGTTGGCAGCAATTTTTGTAAAAAATAAAAATCCAAGAAGTGTGAGTAGGAAACAAAGAGAGGATCATCCACAGTGGCACTGTCAGTCATTACTCTGTCTCTCGTAACTTCCAGGCATCGGTCCCACTGACAGGGTTTGACAGAGAAAACAAGCAAAGGCTGGACTTTGCCAAGTCCAGGACTGTAGCACAAACGCTTGTTCCACACAGCGAGCTACACTGCCATAAGGAAGACCCTGAACATGACTGTTCCATCTTGCACTTGGTGTAGCCCTTTGCTCTAGTGAAAGCTCACCACTATTAGAGGTTCTAAAATAAATCCAGCTGCAGCATTTTCTCCAGTTGCAAATCTCTTTCAAATCCAGTTCAGAATCCCACAGAGAAGCAAACACTCTCACATCTAATGCCTTTGCAAGACCCAATTTGGGATCTACTGATTTAAATGGTGGATTTGTGTCATCCAGTATCAAGCGACAATTCTCTGTCTTCAACAGCACCCAGGTGGCATCAAGAAGTGCATACAATGGAGATGCAACTGCTCCAAAGATGCAGAGGAACACTCTGCAGCACTCAGCAGCAAAATGGACTCCAACACATTTGCCTGAGATGCTGGCACAAGCGCTGGGGTGGACACCACATCTCTGCCCTACTAACATCAGCTCAGCACGTGCTTCTTAGTTTAACCCTTATCTCCTTTACTAAATGCTGACTTACTTCAGAAGCCTGTAAGAGACAGAGATCTACTGGTCCGAACAACCCTCACACCTGGGAAGTCGCTGCTCTACTCTAAGCACAGGCTGCCAGGACAGCCTTCAGCTTGGCACCCGGCCTCAGTCTCCCGTCGTTTTCTCAAGAAGCTGTGCAGGGAGGTGGGGAAGGGGATAGCTTTTCCTTTCCTCACAGATATCTCAAGCCACATACACTGAAAACACCTTAAATGCAGCTTGCACGAGCCTGTATAAACATACTGACAAACACCTACATCTCATTTACTCAGAGTTAGCAGCTCACGGGAAGCATTTCTGCAGGATCTGCCTAACGACCACTTCACCTCTTTGTACAGGCACAAACTTCCATTCAGTCCTCCCCCAACTTGCGCTGAAAATCTGGACAGGACCGAACGAAGCAGAGCACGACTCGTGCACAAAAGGACCGAACGCCGGCGCCGAACCCACCCGAACCCCACGGCGGCTGGAGACACACGGCAGCCTGCAGACGTTCCCGTAACCCCGCATCGCCCACACGGCTGCACCGCACCTGCCCTCCCTGCAGCAGCCCCGCCTGGGCCACAGCGAACCCTCGCAAGAGGCCTGTGCCCCGCGGCTGCCCGAGCACGGCCCCGCCGCTGCGGCTGCTGCGCCCGAGGGGAGCTGAGCCGCTAGGCCCCGGCAGCCCCGCGCTCCCGCCGGGGCCGTCTCGCCGCCGGAGCGCGCTCCCGCTCCCCTCCGAGAAGCCCCAGCGCCGGGCGAGCCGGGGGCTGCGCTGCCAGCCCGTGCCG
>WBNH01003315.1:194004-269282 GCA_013401255.1 Urocolius indicus
CGCTGCGCATGCGCGGCCCCGGCCCGGTCGCCATGGCGACGCCGCCCGCGCGGCGGGAGCGCTGCGGCTGCCGGGGCCGGGCCCCACAGCCCCTTCTCCGGCTGAGCGGGGGCACGGCCCGGGGCGAAACCCGGCCCCACGGAGCCGCTGTGGCAGCCTCGGGGAGCCGGGCCCGCCCTGCGACATCCCCCCTTTCACCGTCCTGCACTGAGGGAGACCGCTGTGCAGCCTTAGCGACCAAGGTGCCTTTGGAAAGCAAGTGGCTCTCCCGCATGGATGGAGCTGCAGTGCTCCTGCTGTGCGACTGCGGGGAAAGTGGGGAACAGTCCCTGTGTGCATCACTGAGACATTCGACCGTCTTCTTCCCGTGGCTTAGAACTGCTTCTGTGCTGTTGCTCGCAGAGGGCCTTTGTTTCGCTTCAAACTGCTCCCGCTGATCTCCTCCTCTGCTCTGCAGAAAGCAGCTGACCTCCTAAGGTTGTACAACGCTGCAGTTCCCAACAAGTATGTGATGTGTGATGTCCCATCACACCAGTTCCTAAGGAAGAACTCTACGTGGCTCCTTTTCAGTCATAACTTCTTCAAGTAATAATGCCCCTCTTTGTGGCTCATCGTTTTGGCCCAGGAATGGTATTTGGTAAGCCCTCTCCAAATAATAATACCAAACTTGATAATTTGTTCTTTTCCACCATCAACTTTCACATAAACTGCTGCTTTGCATGAAGGAATGGGCATGGGATGAACATCAGAAAAGTGTAACAGGCTGCACAGATGTCAAGGGAAAGCGAGAGATATTAGTGCTTAAAAGGATGCCAGCTCTGTGTAAACCGAAAGCACGTGATTACAAACCAGCTTTAGAAATTACCTTGGTTCTCACCCCCTAGGTAGGAGCTAATCTCCTGAGAGCCCTAACTGGCTAAGTACAAACCAAAGCAGAGACAACAGTATTGCACTGTATCACACACTACACCACGCCTGATCCTGCTTTCTCTAACAGAACACTGTCCTTTCATGGATTTATTTTCTGCCTCTCCTTTAGAATCTCACAGCATCTCAGTATTCTTCAACTCTGCTCACAGGAGGCTCCTGATTATACTGCACAGTCCATCAACTCACAGTGTCAGCGAACTGCATTAGTTCTAGCACTATCCAAGACAGACTGGTGTGTCCATTGCCTGTGACAGTTCTCAATGGAAACCCACATGAAGGCACATTGGGCAAGCTCTGGATGGAATCTAATCTGCATGGATACCTCATCTTCTCCAAAGTTATTGTTACATAATGACCACGCCATTTCTAACTTTGGGGATTTACCCCAGGGTGCAGAAAGGACTCTCTAAATGAAAGAAACTGGAAGTGCTGCTACCATCACATGCAAGGGCTTCACAAGGACTTCGCTACCAGTGTTTTTACAGCAGGTGTTGCCCTTATAAATAACATACCTAAATAAAAGGTACTTTTTACCACACTCTCATTTCTGAAGGATCTGCATTTACTTACCTACCTCCCACGTGGATCTCCAGCACAGGCAGGACTCGTGCAACAGAAAGGTAGGGACATCTGTCTCCTGAGAGGACACTGTCCCCACTGCAGCAGCAAGCATCTCTCTAATCAGTCCACCTGCAAAGTGCACTGTTCTCTCCTTGTTCAGAAAGGTCTGGTTTGTTGTGAGCAGCAGCTGTATGCCTACACAAGTGCAACACAAAGCACAGACCATTTGCAAGATGAAACAGATCAGCTTATGGTCATCTGCAGTAAGGGCACAGAAAGATCTAAGGAAGGGCAAAGTAAAGGCAGAAAGCTTTTTTTAAGATGAAGGACTGTATGGATATTCTAGCTTTCATTTACCAACGCTGCTCTTTTGAACAAAAAATACAATGATAAGTCAGAACTAGTGGGAAGGAGAGGCATGGACCGGGAGGGAGAGGGGCTCCATTTCAGAAGAAACACTGATTACACCTGAGTGATCTGCTCTTCCCCTTTACTTCAGGGTCTTTTTGCACAATGGCTGCTCAGGAATCTGATGGCAGAATGCTCCAAGGAGAAATGGATCCATCTATGAATGGCAGTCTGATGATGAAGTTGCTGAGGGCAGCAGAGGTAGTGGTGTCAAAGCCCCGGGTGGCTTCCCTAGAGCTGAGTATGCTGCCATGCAGACTTAACCACGTTTCCTTTATGTGCTGTCCTAACTTGACTACATGCATGGCTAAGGGGGAGAACAACTTCACTTGACTCGGTGTAGCACTACGTCTGTCCTTTTGCCATCTCCTGGCAATTAGATTTCCTGCACACATCCCTAACCAGACCTGTGCTGTGCTCAGGACAAGGCTGGATTGCTGCTCACCAACATGAGGTGAAGCTCAAGTACGAGCTTCAGAGCACTGTTGATCCCACCCTTGCCCTGGGCTCCGTGTGAGTCTCCTCCTCTACCCCTCACCTGTATAACACAGAACAAACTCCTTGTCCGGACTGCATGAGAACAAACACTTGAAGCAGGGAAAGCACCAGCTACTTCAGATCAACAGTCAATTTAATAGTTCCTTGTTCTTTCCCTTGCACATGACAGTTGTCACAGCCCTAGATTCGAGTACTTTCAGCCCAGACAATGTGCTCCTGCACTGCTATCTTTAATTGGCACTTTCCTGCCAAGCCTCAGCATTTTGCATGGGGCTTTTTCCACGTGAGAGCTGACACAAAGCAGCTTGCTGACCCACTTAACTCCCACGTGAAGGCACATGAAGCTTCGCTTCGGTCACCAAACAGAAAAGAAAACGCGAGAGAAGAAGGTTTTGATTAAAGAGAAGTGAGCAAATGGTTTTAAGGCTCATTGTGAGCATGTCTGTGGGTGCTCGCTCCTTGTAGACATTTGGCCACCCAGGGAGAAACTTCAGATACAAAGCAGGTAGTCCTCATGCAGCAGTGAACTGGGTTCAACTCAAGATTTCCAGTTGGCACTAAGGAGCCAAGCAACATCCCCTGGGGCCTCTTCCCCTGATCTGGAGTGGCTGCCTCCAGGGGAGCAGGGGATGGGTCATTCTCCCTGGCCAAGGCATCAAGGAAGGTACCAATTAGCGTTAATTGTGGCATTCTTTGTTTTGTGACCAGAGTCTGAGCTGAAACCCTCCCAAACGGAACACAGGCTAATGACAACAGCTTTGCACCCTTTCTGATCCAAGCTGGGTTTAATACAGTAACCTCCAGTGCTTACAAGGCACAGGCACGTATTTGCATCAGAGACCATATTCTTCCAGGCTGCTCTCAGTCCTCTGGGAACAGACATTTGCAGGTCAAACTAACAGGAGTCCTATTTTCATCGTGCACTTCATTTTGCATTAAACAACATTTCCGCCCTATTTCTTCTTCCTTTCTAATTCCCTATTTGAAGTCTTTCAGATGGATTTACCCCTTCCTGTTCTTGTTCACAAGTCATCTGCTGATGTTATTTTATCTTTTTTTCTACCATCCCAGCACTTAAAATTATGCTCACATCTTCTTTTTTTCAGACTTGCACATCACACACACACACATACCTTAGAAGCACAAATTCTTTTCATCTTTGAAAAAACAACATTTCCTTTTTATCTTCACCCAAATATTAAGCCAACTGGAAAGTGACACATCAAGGTTAGGAATGCAGTCTGCTCCTGACAAGATAAAAATGCTGAGCTTGGCAAGAGAGGCTAAGTGGATTAAGATCCTTTTTAAAGATTAGGTCACCCTTCACCTCAAATGCAGATTTCTATTGAAATTAATGGAAGCTCTGACAAAATGCAATGGGAGGGATGACATTGAACAGCAACACAGCAAACCTACACCAGCAACCCACTCCAAAGGCATTGTCCAAATTAGCAACTCCAAATGATTCTTAATAATCAACTGGTTGAATCTCTCCTACGTATTAACACGGCAGGATTTCATCTTGCAACATTATGAGCTGACGGGGAAAAACGCTGAGCTAGTAATTCTCAGCATAAAATCTTGGGCTGTGATTCATCTGCTGTGTCTGCATTGACATTACACCAACCGACAGGTTTGCCTCATGAGAACCCTCACGGCCTCAGAAACTGATCCTTTGCACTTGCATAGCTCCTGCCCACCCAGTCACAAAGCTCTGGCAGCTCCAAACCTGGAGTTTATTTTCCAGGATACAGTTCAATACAACGCGCTTTCAGCACTGTCCAGCTAATAAACTGCAACCATCATGTCTTCGTGCAGGACAGCTGAGGGAAAGGTCTTACAGATTTCTCTGACATTTCCTCTGTCCATCACTTCTAGGCAGATGAACCCAGCCCTTACCCAGCCCTTCTAGAAAGCACATCTGCAAATGTCACCCAGCACCTCACCGTCCTACCACATCAACAGAAATAAAACTCCTGCAGGTGACAAAGCAGCTGTGCTGCTGCTGCTCCTCACTCCCCACTGTGCATCTGCCTCCTGCAGGGCACACAGGTGAGAAACAGGAACTCTGAGTACACCCAGTGGGAGAGAGCAAGACAGAGGGGCAAAGTACTGCCTTTACTCTCAAAATGGTGTAACACTTGACAGAGTAACTCTAGTGCTCTGCTCGTTTTAAAGAAACCCAAACAGATGCAAGCTGGGGGTTTGTGCAAACACACTTGGGGAACTGGCAGCAATGCCACACTGAGGAGCACGCAGCCTGACCTCCAGCTCAGTACCTGCTCACCAAGCCCTCCTCTCAGCACTGGAAAAAGTAACCCAGGTCTTTCCAAAACTCACTTCCCTAAAAAACATTTTTCACTGTTATTTTTCTCGCAGCTATTCTTCAAAACAACAAGTTTCAAACCCAGGCCAGGTGCTAGGCTCCATGTGATGGGTGAAGTGCAGGGCTGAATGTGCAGTCAGAGGAAGGAGGTGACCCCAGCCACCTGTCTTGCTGCCTCAAAGTCCTGCAGCATCCGTCCTCACAATCCTGCCTGCTCTCTTCAGCACATTTGAAGAAAATTATAAACCAGCATGTCCTTCCCTAACTGGAGCCAAGACTTGTGCAGGAGCCTCTCTGTAGCTTATCCTTTCCCTGCACTGGAGCTCCACACCGTTACCGGCCACAGACACTCGGGTGTGTACCCAGTCCCTCCCAGGGCTGCCAGCATCCCCATCCCTACCATATGCTCAATTAATGCTGGGTTGGAGAAGTGATGAGATGCTTTGCTGCACCCTGCATGGGAGAAAATGGTTCATTTTAGCAATTCTCATTCATGCAGCTGACCATTTCCTCAGCTTGCTCTGACAGCTGCTGGAAGTTTATGCCTGGATGAGTGGTGCCAGGCAGCAGCTCTCCCCATCATATCCCATGTACCTCTGGCCAAGATGGTGCAGATTACTGCTGCCTGGAGCTGGATGTTTCAAGGCTTTGTTGGTTAAATTGTAAACTCCAGAAAATAGGATGTGTTTGAATGTCATCTCAGACAATGAAGGAGTCTGGTCCAAGAAGAGGCCTCGTGGGTATTCCTGGAGAACATCTAACAGTGATCACAGCCCCTGCAGTCCTCTTACCTGCTTGCACAGCTTTCATCTACAACAGCATGCCCAGGGCAGAGATGTGCACAGTAACCTACACAGCACAGCCCTACCCACGGCAGCTGTGTGACACAGGCAAACTGAGAACCAGACAGACAGCCCAGCAATCTGAAGGGCAAGCAGGGAGAAGAATTTGCTAGTTACCCTCCATATTGCTGATGCTTTACTTGGGAGAGGAGAGGATGTCACTCCTCAGAGCCCTGCACAAATCCTCCCTTGTATCACGAGCTGTTTACAGACAGGTTTTAGCCTTGTTCCTTGGGGCTGCGACCATTTTAAAAGTCAGGTATGCAAGCAAACACAGTTGTACTGGCAAGAGCAAGCATCACTTGCCCAGCCTGCTCTCCTCCTCCACTCGGGACTCATGAGCAAGCACTGACAAGGATCATGGTTTGCAGCACACTCCTCACACATTGTGCAGTCTGGGCATCCCACAGCACATCTGACAGGCAAAACAAATAAGAAAAACAAACTGCATTTCATTTCCAACAGTCTGACACTGCCAAATTCACCACTACCTCTTTTCTCTAAAAGTGAGCATGGCCTTCATCACTCCTTTCTCCCCTCTATTTTGCAGCTAATTCTGCTTTTCTCATCCACACTTCCCCTCCCATCCCATTCCTCTTTTATTCAGTGTGCAGGAAAATGCTGTGATCCCTAAGCCCAGCTTCCTCTCCTGCAAAACAGAGAAAACAGCACAAATGAGTGTAAATTACAGACTTTGCTGGCACCCAAGTGCTCCTGAAGCTTGCAAACAATACTACCTACGAAGGTGTTCTGTAAACAAGCTCCACAGTCATTCATTACAGAAAGGCAAAGAGCTTCCAAGTTATGCCTTGAAACCAAAGCCCCGACACTCCCAGCATCCCAGTAAAAACAACCCACAGCTTGTCCTAAAAATCAGTCCCCAGGAGGTTTTATGTTTGCCCCAGACGCACGAACAGACGACTGGAGAGGTGAGAAACAAAGATGAGTGCAAGGGCTGAGGCGTAACGCATGACACAGCACGTCTGCCCATTTGCTATGGAAACTATGTTTGGCAAGTATCAGGTGTCTGAATTCCTTCTTATGGCCATCTCCAGGGACAGCAGTGTATTAATAACACAGGCAGCCTAAAAACAGAAACTATCACTGAGAAAAGCCACCCTTCTGCTGAGAGTTCTTTGCTGTAGCCTGGATAGTGTCACGCTTTACTCAAACAGCACAGAATTTGGTTTCCTTGCCTTCCAGATGTGCCACCCAAGCTAATCTCAAATGAAGGAAGACTAATAAACAAAAGGAAAGGAAATTCCAGGAGGAAGCAAACCTTATTGCAAGCACAGCTTTCTTGAACATCTTCCCATCAGGCTCACACTGCCATGCAAACACAGAGAGGAGGCAGTGACCAGGGTACAAGCATAAAGGCACAAACCTGTGCAAGGGGCCTGCAGAGCACAAGCACAAGTCCCTGGAAACTCACGCAGCTCCACAGAACAGCTGAGGCACAGAGCTGCAGAAAAAGAAGCCACAAAGAAGGAAGAAAGCAGCAAGCAGACACAGGCTTCCAGGCAGAGGCAGAACACCAACAGCGGAGAGGAGAAGGGTAACAGAAGCAAAGTAGGAAGAAAGCAGCACCAGGTTCAAAATGCAAGCCAAGGGGTTGGAATGAGAAGCACAGTAAGAGATCTGCTCAGGCTCCAGAGAAAGTGCAACTGCATTGGATAGGTTACTCTAGATAGACTAAGTTTTCTCAAGAGCAGTTTCAACTCAACAGCTTTGGAAGGAGTATTTGTGGCACTGAAGCACTGAAGAAATAATTAAGACTCATACCAGGCTTCTCCTGTATTCTTAAATGTTGTTACAGATGCATTACTCACACCAGTGCAGTCACTCACTCCAAACTGCCTGGACTAAACATAAACCTGGGAGGTCCTTTCCCAGGAAACCTTGTGCTGCCTTTGTCAGAGGGCAACCTGTGTCCCCATACCTGAGGTGAGCTGTCCCTGCTGTTGGGCTGCACCCAAGAGACACAGCTCGTGGGAACAGGGGAAAGTGCAGCCACGTTCCTGGTTCCTCTTGACCCAACAGCCATCTTCATTTGCACAACACAGTTAGGAACATGAACAAAAACACCCCAATATCTGTCCCTTTCAGGTAGATGCATTTTGCTTCTCTTCTGCTGCTCTCTGCTGTACAGAGTTGAGGTAGAGAACTCTTTTCAGAGCTACATGTCAGTCATGAACAGATGAACAAATTCTGCCAACCGCTCTGACCACGTTTGTCTCAAATCTTAGCTGAGGGTGTATTTTCCACGGGTCTGAAGTGTAAACACTGCCTGTTTCACATCAAATGCTGCACAGAGAAGGAAGCCTGCAGAGGTACACAGCAACACTGCTACCAAAAGGCAAGGGCTGTCAGTGACCACTGCGCTGCTCAACAGATCTCCCCATCACACCGAAATGACTTTCTGATATAAAGATGCTCTCACCCAAGTGGCTTCCCTGGCAGTTTAGAGTGACAAAGGACAATGATCTAATTTGAATCACTCAAGAGAAGGTAATTACAATCACATGATTATTCAAGTGATCAGGCCAGATAGGACGGAATTAGCCCGGCCAACGGTTCAGATTTCTTCTCCTCTGCCAAGAGTCTGAGGCTTAAAATAGCCAAGGAATTAGTGCCAGCCACCTACCTGCACAGCCAGTTATTGTCACCTGGGCTTTCCCCTGACCTACAGCCAACAGCAGCAGAGGGTGTTTCACCTCAGACAAGAAAAGCTCAAGACTGAGTACACGTCACAAAACCCAAACTGCAGTTTCTGCACGTCTCAGATTTACAGTAAAATCAGAACTCTAATTGCACAGTCAAACTGCCCTTTCAAACAGGGCTGGATATCCCCAGTCAGCCGTGACAGGTTATGTTGGATGCACAGCAAAACGCTACACTCAGTTGTCTGAACTCATGCCACTGGTGACAAAACTCTGCCTTCCATTCCCAGTTCACCCACCCAGCGGCCTATTCCAGCATTGCACTGCATTTATCAGTCCTTGAAGCAGAAGACATCCTTCTTTCACACAGGCAGTGAAACTGAAATACACGGTGCCACAGTGCCCCAAAGACAACAGATAAGACCAAGACTGCTCTGCACTGATACGTCTTCTCCAAGAGCCTTGCTCGTGCTGACAGCTGCCCTACATAAACTAGTCATCACCATTTGCCCTTTCCACAGTTCAGCAAGACACCCCTCTAAAAGCAGCCATGCTTTTGAGCTTCCCAAGCACTGCTGAAAGCAGGGCTGAAAGGCATTGGTTTGCTCAGGCAGCACGATATTCTGCCCTGGACGATACAGGCAGATCTTGACTGCTCACAAACAGGAAACTAAACACAAGGTATGTCTGCCTTGGGGAAGAAAAATCCCACACCTTCTACTTGTCTAACTGTGAGAAGTCACGTGAAGCACACATTCAGTTAAACAGAAGAACCACTACCAAGAGCCAGGAGAATTGAAAAATGGTTGTTTCTTTTATAACCCAGCATTAATTGTAAAGGTAAGACATAGTCCACATCAGCAAGTTCTGAATGGACAGCCTCACATTTCCTTTCAAAACAGTGAGCACTACAGACAAGACACAGAACTGACTGAAGGCTCTGGCAGAGCTGTAGGCGTGTCACAGCACGGGCACTTGTGAGCATAAAGTTAAGAATATCTGCAAAGGCAGAGAAGACTGCAGGTCCCCTGATGGCTGAACAGGATGGGGGAGGATTTATGACTAGATTTCTTGCCTAGAAAAGAATGAAATGATCTATTTAAGACAAACTCAGCCAGGGCAGCAGGATCACTAGAAGCTCCACCTTGCCAATTTTTTGAGCTGAAGAAAAACATGGCTGCAGCCATCAAAATTTTAAGTCTGTTTCTGTTTCTCCAGGTTTGATCTTCTTGGCTGTTTCTTTGGTCTCCGCAGAGCATTCTTAGCAGTGGCAGGGGGCAGTCGGAGAGTGATTTCATTGTCCTCTGCATCATCATCTGCCTGATCAGCTTTCCGGCGCTCGAGCACTGTTGGAGTACAGACTGGAGTAGGATCCTGAAGAGATCAGAAAAACATGATTCATTGCAAAGTATCTGCCAGAAACAGCTGCTGCTGCCTCTGTGCTACCACAGGGCACCTCTGTCCAGCTCTCCTTCACAGCTTCCCCGTTAGGGAACTCTTCTAATATGTCATTACGCATACTCACTTTCTGCTTATTTCCTGACTCAAAGTGCTGTGAAAGCCAATGGGACCAGGGACAGGGGTGGTATTTGAGACTGGCATACAGAAATGTTGCAACCAAGCCCACAGTGGAGCTGAAACATTCCAGTGTTATTACCTCAGTGACTTCTCAGCACTCATCTGACTGAACATATGAGCTACCCTGTCTTGCTCACAACCAGCCCTCTCCCAGTTACCACAGGTAAATCCAGTAACATCAAGAAAAATCAAAATGAAACTCAAAACAGAAACAGAATAGATAGGAGTTTCCCTTTCATCCTACTGCTACTTTTAGCTGGCACTGGAATAGCATGCCTGGAGAGGAGAAGGGAGGAAGGAACAAGATCCTGAGTAAATGGGGACAGAGGGCACTACACAGTATCAACAGCTCCATTTCCTGTTAGTCCAAACAGGCTGGTACTACAATGTAGCAGAGAGCAAGAGAAGGATGCCAGCAAAGACATCATTTCCCGGGGCTTGGAAGCATGGGTGTAGGTGGTGTAGAGGTGACTGGCCCCAGCACCCTGTCTCAAGTCTCTGCTCAAAAGCAGAGGCTGACAGCAGACACCTCACTGCCTGCACACACCTAAGGACAGGCACTGCTCCACGGAACACTCTGAGTAGAAGCCAGTGCTGCCAAACACCCAGAGGAGAAAGGATCCAACCAGCCTCCACCATTCAAGAGTGTTAATACATCTGAAAGGAGCTACTTTTGGCACAAAAATTCCTCAAGCAAACACCATCCAGGTTTTGAGGAGCTGAAAAGAAGAAAGCAGCTGCAGACTTGAAACATCTGCCCCAGTGTGAGTGCTGAAGCATGGTGCTGGGCAGCATGAGGACTATTTGGTCTTACCTGGCTGTTCAAAGAAGCATCCAGTTTTGACTCCTTGGACATTTGAACTAGTTTTGTCTTTATAGAAAGCTCCTGTGCAGCCTAGAAGGCAAGACAGACCAGGAGGATCACTACAAACTTCCTTGTGTGAAGACAAAGTCATTTAAAAATTCATAGGTTTCTTTGCTCCCCAACTACAAAATCTGTGCTACAGCAATTAGGTTTGAATGAAGTGACTTACAGTGCCACAGGGTTGGTTTGGCTTGAATGAAATCACCCAAAGCAACATAAGATGCTACTGTGCATTTCAAAAAAATACCATGTTGGACAGCGCAGCTTAAAACTCAAGTACTTCACTCAAGCACTCTGCAAATGAGCAATCAGTTTTGTTAACACAAGGCAGAGTCTGCAGATGGAGAGCAGCTCCAGTCTTGGGACCTGGTTGGGAGTCCTAATTGATAATAAACTAACCATGAGCCAGCAATGTGCCCTCGTGGCCAAGAAGGCCAATGGCATTCTGAGGTGTATTAAGAAAAGTATGGCCAGCAGGTCAAGGGAGGTTCTGCTTCCCCTCTACTCCACCCTGGTGAGGCCTCATCTGGAGTCCTGTGTCCAGTTCTGGGCTCCCCAGCTCAAGAGGGACAGGGAACTGCTGGAGAGAGTCCAGCACAGGGCCACCGAGATGATCAGGGGACTGGAACATCTTCCATATGAGGAAAGGCTGCGGGAACTGGGGCTGTTTAGTCTGGAGGAGACTGAGGGGAGACCTCATTAATACTTACAAGTATTTAAAAGGTGAGTGTCAAGAGGATGAGGAGACACTTTTTTTCTGTTGCCTCTAGTGACAGGACAAGGGTTAATGGACATAAATTGGAACACAAAAAGTTCCACTTAACAACAAGGAAAAACTCGATTGCTGTTGAGGTGAGGGAGCCCTGGCACAGGCTGCCCAGGGAGGGTGTGGAGGCTCCTTCTCTGGAGGTTTTCCAAACCTGCCTGGACACGTTCCTGTGTGACCTAAGGTGAACTTGTTTTAGCTGGGGTTTGGACTAGATGATCTCTAAGTTCCCCTTCAATCCCAACCATTCTGTGATTCCATGACCTGCCTTCAAAGAGCCACCATGTGAAAGCCTCCCACAGGGCTTGAGCAAAGCCCTCATCACTCTTCTGTGATCTGCAGACAAATCTTAACACCACAGAACATCCAACAGTTTAACCTAACAGAAGAAAAGGAACCATCTTCCCGTTGCTTTTACTCATTTGCTACTCTAAAAGCAAACCCACACATACGTATAGTACAACCCTGCAACAGCACTACAGTAATTTCCAGGAGCTTCAATACGGTCCTTAATGCAAGTAAATCTCCCTGGTGCTCCAGCTCTTTTACCAGTTCCACACCAAACACACGATCTTCTGACATTTAGCACAACCTTAGAAACACGTTTTGCACAAACCACTCATGAAAACGATGACAAAACTTACAAATCCTGGGAAGTCATAGTCGAGCCCTTTCTCAGCCAACCTCTTCCGTAACTGCCTCTCCTTTCGCAGCAGCCGCTTCGTCATCTTGGCCTTCTGGACGAGGGAACGGACCCTGTTGTACCGCCTGACCGCCGGATGAGAAGGCTTCAGAAACATCTTGTTACTGTTTTTGAAGAGGTTTTCATGAGCCTTTTCAGGAGGTATGAACTGACCTGGATCATACACATAAGACATCAAGTTAGAGCAGAGCTCTTCTTCTCACCCAAGGTACTGACACGGCACCAGTTGGTTCTTGCTATGACACTATGTTTATGAACACAGAAGGTGGAAAGTAACCCAATACTCATCAGCAAGAGAACTGACAATGGATGGAAGGATGGAAGAAAATACTACTCCAGGGTAGGTCTGTTCTCCCTTGAAACAAGCAATAGAACAAAAGGAAATGGCCTCAAGTTGTGCCAGGGGAGGTTCAGGCTGGAGCTGAGGAGGAATTTCTTTGCTGCAAGGGCTGTCAGGCATTGGAACGAGCTGCCCAGGGAGCTGCTGGAGTCATCATCCCTGGAGGGGTTTAAAAGATGGGTGGATGTTGCACTTAGGTCTAGTGGTTGATAGGGCTGGGACAAAGGCTGGACTTGATGAGCTTAAAGGTCTCTTCCAGCTGAAATGATTCTGTGATTCTAGGCTACTTGTTCAGTTTCACTCAGAAAAGTCAGAGAAATGTGTCTTTTAAGAAAAAAACCTCATAATCCTTTACAAAGCCAGTGTTACAGTCACTTGTCTGAGAAACTCTATAACTTCATTGCTCCTTTAATGAAAAAAGTCCCTTATGTCTAACCATACAGACAGGAGCCTCAACAGTTACACGTGACAAAGAACTGCTGCATTAAAGGAACTGTCTCCACAATAAATCCCACTGCTCCAAGGTTTCCTGTTACACAATTACATGAAGACCATCACCAGGAAAACACGGCAATGACCAAAAGGCTGCTGAGGATGCTCTTTACACAGGAGAAAAAGGAAGAAAAGCTCAGCCCCACCGAAAATCCTTTCAGGACAAGACTTCATGAAATTCCTTTAGATTCTGCAAACAGTCCAAAAAAAAACCAACCCCACACAAACAACCATCAGTTTCCTCTGCACATTTGAGGACTTACACTTCTGCTTATACTTACACTTTAGCAGTCTTTCAGAAAACAGGTAATTGTTCATGGTGTCTGCAACAATCTTTGCCACGTCATCGCACTCAAACTCTATAAACGCATAGCCTTTGCTAGCTCCAGTCTGCAGGCAACAACAGAAAGAAACCTGAAAGGAACTCTCCCATACCTGAAAAACTCCAATTACGTTATGCTTCCAAACACAAACAATTTCATACAGCACAGTGAAATCATGGAAATGAAATTTAGTCCTAAACTGGTATGATATTACTCATAACTATTTATATGCACAGGAAACAAACTGCTCAGCAACACCTATTTGTTAGAAAAAATGCTGCCCTGCATTACATACACCAACGTTATTCTGTGATGATAAAGCCAGAAAACAGAAGTAGTTACATTTATTGAGCACAAGGCAACAAGAAGGCTAGAACAGAGCCCTTTCCATGACATTTCCAGTTCTACCTTGAATTAGTGCACCCTGGCAACAATTCTCAGGTAAGTATATTTACTTATGGGGAAAAAAGGAGCTACATCAACTGTCGCTGAAACTGCTTATTTGCTATTGTAGAGTAGTCTGGATTGGATCACCCAGCCCAATCCCACAGACAACACCTTCAAACCTATCGGCCCAATATGTGGTTTGGACACGTTGCTTTTAGAACAAGCCATTGAGCACGGTGCCCCCCTCTGCCCACTCATGAAACTGCATTACAGTTTTCCACGTGGTGCGCAGCGAAGGCGGAGTACTCGGTGAAGGGCAATGACGCGCGGAGCTGCCGAAGGCAACCTCAGAAAGGAGCCAGCCCTGTGCATTCACCAAATTCGCAGCCTGCGCCGAGAAGAAACCTCAGAGGCTCAAAGCACCTGCGCGGGCCGGGCAGAGGCGGTCGGTCGAGATGGCGCTGTGGGGCTCAGGCGCTTCCCCAGCAGCACCGGGGGGGGGGTTCGGCAGCGCCCGGGTCTCTCGGCGAGAGGCAGAGAAGCGAGCGGCGGGGCCGGGTCGGCGCGGGGCCTTACCTTCTTACTCCTGGAGAGCCGCAGCCGCGTCACTTTCCCGAACTGCTCGAAGTACTGGTGGAGCTGCGGTTCGGAGAGCCGCCGCGGGAGGTGCCCGACGTACACGGCGCCCGGCGTCAGCTGCTCCTGCGGGGCACACGGCAGCCGCGTCAGCCCCGGCCCGGCCCAGCCTCCCCCCGCCCCGCCCCGCAGCAGCGCCCCGCTCACCTTGGGCGCCCGGCTCTTGCGGACCCGCTGAACCTTCTGCTGTAACTCGCGCTGCAGCCGCGGCTCCAAGGCCAGGAACGCCCCCGGTGTCGGTGCGGACGCAGCCGCCGCCACCTCAGTCTCCGCCGCCGCCGCCATGCTGCCCGNCATCAGTTTCCTCTGCACATTTGAGGACTTACACTTCTGCTTATACTTACACTTTAGCAGTCTTTCAGAAAACAGGTAATTGTTCATGGTGTCTGCAACAATCTTTGCCACGTCATCACACTCAAACTCTATAAACGCATAGCCTTTGCTAGCTCCAGTCTGCAGGCAACAACAGAAAGAAACCTGAAAGGAACTCTCCCATACCTGAAAAACTCCAATTACGTTATGCTTCCAAACACAAACAATTTCATACAGCACAGTGAAATCATGGAAATGAAATTTAGTCCTAAACTGGTATGATATTACTCATAACTATTTATATGCACAGGAAACAAACTGCTCAGCAACACCTATTTGTTAGAAAAAATGCTGCCCTGCATTACATACACCAACGTTATTCTGTGATGATAAAGCCAGAAAACAGAAGTAGTTACATTTATTGAGCACAAGGCAACAAGAAGGCTAGAACAGAGCCCTTTCCATGACATCTCCAGTTCTACCTTGAATCAGTGCACCCTGGCAACAATTCTCAGGTAAGTATATTTACTTATGGGAAAAAAAGGAGCTACATCAACTGTCGCTGAAACTGCTTATTTGCTATTGTAGAGTAGTCTGGATTGGATCACCCAGCCCAATCCCACAGACAACACCTTCAAACCTATCGGCCCAATATGTGGTTTGGACACGTTGCTTTTAGAACAAGCCATTGAGCACGGTGCCCCCCTCTGCCCACTCATGAAACTGCATTACAGTTTTCCACGTGGTGCGCAGCGAAGGCGGAGTACTCGGTGAAGGGCAATGACGCGCGGAGCTGCCGAAGGCAACCTCAGAAAGGAGCCAGCCCTGTGCATTCACCAAATTCGCAGCCTGCGCCGAGAAGAAACCTCAGAGGCTCAAAGCACCTGCGCGGGCCGGGCAGAGGCGGTCGGTCGAGATGGCGCTGTGGGGCTCAGGCGCTTCCCCAGCAGCACCGGGGGGGGGGTTCGGCAGCGCCCGGGTCTCTCGGCGAGAGGCAGAGAAGCGAGCGGCGGGGCCGGGCCGGCGCGGGGCCTTACCTTCTTACTCCTGGAGAGCCGCAGCCGCGTCACTTTCCCGAACTGCTCGAAGTACTGGTGGAGCTGCGGTTCGGAGAGCCGCCGCGGGAGGTGCCCGACGTACACGGCGCCCGGCGTCAGCTGCTCCTGCGGGGCACACGGCAGCCGCGTCAGCCCCGGCCCGGCCCAGCCTCCCCCCGCCCCGCCCCGCAGCAGCGCCCCGCTCACCTTGGGCGCCCGGCTCTTGCGGACCCGCTGAACCTTCTGCTGTAACTCGCGCTGCAGCCGCGGCTCCAAGGCCAGGAACGCCCCCGGTGTCGGTGCGGACGCAGCCGCCGCCACCTCAGTCTCCGCCGCCGCCGCCATGCTGCCCGAGCCGCCGGAAGCGCGTCGCCGCCGGAAGCGCGTCACCGTCCCCGCGCGCGCGGCGGCGCATGCGCAAAGCGGCCGGGCGCTGTCTCCCGGCAACGGCGCCTCNGTGAGCGACATGTTCATCGCGCTGCAGGGCGCGCTCACCGCCGACCACGACATCCGCGAGGTGCGCGCGGGGCCGGGCGCGGGGCCGGGGCCGGGGCCGGGGCTGGGGCTGGGCCTGGCCGGGCTGACGGCAGCGTGTGTCCGCAGGAGATCCGGAAGGTGGTGCAGGCGCTGGAGCAGACGGCGCGGGAGATCCTGACGCTGCTGCAGGGGGTGCACCAGGGAGGCGGCGTCCAGCACAGTGAGTGCCCCGGGGCAGCGTCCCCAGCCCGTGCGGTCGCCGGGGCTCAGCCGCGGGGCTCGGCCGCGCGCAGCGGGGAGAGCGCGGCAGCCGAGGGAGGTTTCTAGACAGGCGACGCCGTTCTTGCCCCCGCTCTTCCCCCGAGCTTGCTGTTTCCCCGCCCGCCTGCAGAACGCTGTGTGGTTTCGGCAGCCACGCGGTTTCTGCGGTGTTGAATGGGTTCGTGGGTTTCCCTCTAAGTGACGTGCACGTAGGTGTTTATGTTTGCTAGTTTTACCGTTACCTGTTGTGGGTTTGTATCTGTGTCCCCTTCCTCACCTTGTCACCCCACCCTCCGAAAAAGCTGGCATCTGAAGGCTCTGTGGGTGTCCAGGGTGGGCTGGGAAGGGAGGGTCGTTAGCCAGGTTTGTACAGGACTGACAGTGTGTGTGTGTAAAATGTGATTAATGGTGCAAAATACAAAGTCAGGTAAAGAGGGAGCTGTGCTTGATGTGTGTTTGAGTGGCAGCTGGAATTGTTCTGCTGTTTTTGAGGTTATGGGTTGTAAGTAGCTTGGTTCCTCCTTTCAGTCCACATTTATTTAAGGTGTTAAAATGTTTATGAGCCAGCCCGTTTCCTCCAGGGCGTGAGAACAGCACTACAGGCCTCCATGTCAAATGTTTTGCTTCTGCTCCCCCATCCCCATTTTCCATCTTGCTGCTGGAATAAGCACCTACTTGGGAAATCCTGCAATGCTAGAAACTGGAACTGCCAGTTGGTTAACTTACACAAGGAAAGGCTCCTTTGTCTAGGCTGAGTGATCCTGTGGATGCTTTGACGGTTGCTTTGTGTCAGTATCAACTTCAGGAGTTGCTTTCCAGCATTTAATAGTAGAGATGTGTATCTGGCTCAGTGTATTTTCACTTGATTGTTAATGTTGGGGGAGAGCTGGCCCAGGAGCTTGCAGAGTCTGAGAAGACATTTGGGATGGTTAAAGTGAAAAAAAAAACCCAACTAATGAATATTAATTGAAAGATGGTTTTTTAGATGCACTTTAGTGACTCCTGGTAGGGCTTGTTTGCTAGAAATCATTCCTCACAGCTTTTAGGTTTAGCTTCTATGGGTCTTGTTAAAACACTCTTAGCTTCCATACATCAAGATGCAGGAGAGCCTGGCAGGCTGATCTTTTGCCTTCCTGGGGTTGGGACCAGCATTTCGGAGAGGCTGCAGGTAAGAAGTACTGGCCTGATTGGTTCTGTTGGGCGCTGGTGCTGTGGGTGCTGTGTGGCTGTACCTCGTGGGAGGTAGCACTGGGTGTACGTAAACAAGAGACCATTTCCCTGCAGAGGTGCAACATACACTGGACAGACTGAAACTCAGTGTGTTCAAATACGTCACTTGAAAGCAGCAAATGTAGTTTCCTGCAGGGATGTTGCACCTCATCTAACTCTGATCCATTAAAAAAATCTGTAAGCTTTTTCAAGTGGGGAAAGAAAAGTTGCTTTTCCTTTGATCACACGAGTGGTTTGGCAGCACTGCTTGGTGTGTGTGCTCTCTCTGGGGCCAGCTGCTGTGTGCAAGTGCTCTTCTGGGGCACAACATCTGGTTGTTGCTTTTTCATCTAAACCATTGCATTAGGGCAGGCTCCAGAACATCTTGTTTCTCTCTTTACAACACCCACACAACCCCACTGGCCACCCCTTTCTCTTACTCTGTCTGCACAGTGAAAACTGAACACGTTCTGTTACAGCCCACACCTCATCTCCCCAGTCCCTGTTGCCATAGTCTTACACATTTACAGACCGTCGAACGAAAGTGTCCCTCTGCTCCCTCAGATGAGTTCTTTCACTCATCAACACCTTTTCAGCCTCTCTCCATCTCTGCTTGGCCCCTCTCCTTCAGCACTGCCTGTGTGTCGCCTGCTTCTGTGCTGCCAGGCTCTTTTGCCAGTTGGTTTGTTCCACAGACTGTGTGGCCTCTGTGTTCCTCCACTCCTGCCTCCATCCATTTGTATCCCCCGTTGCCTTTTGCCCTGGAGACTCTGTGACCTTTCCAACATTTTCTTCTGTCGTTGCCCATTACAGAAGGGGATCTTCATCCATGACATGTTCTATAGCCACAGTCATCAGTCATGAGTAGCAGTGATTTGTAAACAACACTGGGTCATTGGGCTCAAGTTTGAAACCAAGGACTAGAGCAGGTTAGACAACCCAGAACTGGGGAGTTATTTCTCCTCTGCCTGTGCCTCATGGAGTGTTTCTGGGGTCCACTGAGCACCAGTAGGCTGTCTCAAACAACAAAGGAGAGTAAACAGCTCTGTCCACACTAGGAAACTCAACCTTGTTCTCTGACAAGTACTGAACGTTGCACTGTTTCCTTTTTAGTACCAAAGAAATGTCAGAAGGCTCGTGAACACTTTGGCACAGTGAGAACACAGATGGAATCTCTGAAGACCAAGTTTCCCGCTGACCAGTATTACAGGTGGGCAGGGAGCTGCAGGGCTGGACTGGGCGTCAAGGCTGTGGAAGGAGGATTTAAAGGAATTGGTGTCCTGTTGGAGCTGCCCTTGCCTCTGGAAGCAGAACATTTGCTGCCCCATTAATTTCAGTGAAGTTGTTTCTGAGAAGAGAGCTCGACATCTGTCATGAAATGGCTGCTTGACACTGTAGATACTGAGGTTGTCACCTGGGTTCTGTTGCTGCCAGAAGGGGACAGTGTCTAGCAAGAGTTGCTGGAGAGAGTTCAGGGCAGGGCCACAAAGGTGATTAAAGGAGTGGAGCATCTCCCTTCTGATGAAAGGCTGAGGGAGCTGGGGCTCTTTACCTTGGAGGAGACTGAGGAGTGACCTCACTAACGTTTAGGAATACGTAAAGGGTGGGTGTGAGGAGGATGGAGCCAGGCTGTTCTCAGTGATGGCCAATGATAGGACAGGGAACAGTGGGTATAAGAGATTCCAAAGAAACACAAGGAAGAATTTCTTCCCTGTTCAGGTGAGGGAGCACTGGAAGGGGCTGCCCAGATGGGTTGTGGAGTCTCGTTCTCTGGAGACATTCCAAACCCACCCGGATGAGTTCCTGTGTGACCTGCTCTAGGTGGCCCTGCTCTGGCAGGGGAGGTTGGACTGGATGATCTTTTGAGGTCCCTTCCAGACCTTGAGATTTTGTGATTCTGTGAACCTCATCATCTCAGACCTGCTGAGGGAAGGTGGGAGGGAGAGCCCTGGCTGTCTTGTGAGCACAACACCTTGAAAGGCTCCATGCTGGGTGCAGGAGTATGTGAGGTGCCCAGCGCGGTGTCCTGGAGCACCACACTGATCACTTCAAGCTGGCACCGTTTCCATAAGCCAAAAATGCACATTGCTGTGTGTAATGGTGGAACAAGGAACATGTGAATAGCATGCTTGATGCCTAACTCTCCAGTAATAGATGTCACTTGACCTCGGCGTGGTGTTTGCTTCAACAGGTTTCACGAGCACTGGCGGTTTGTGCTCCAGCGCTTGGTGTTTCTGGCAGCCTTTGTTGTCTACTTGGAGTCTGAAACATTAGTGACCCGAGAAGCTGTTGCAGAAATACTTGGGAGTAAGTTACTGTTGTGACTGAAGAGAAAAAAAACTTGTGATGTTTTTAGACATACTTTCAGAGATACAGTGGAAGAGCAGAACTTCATTTCTTCCCCAGTAATGGGGTATTTGATTTCTGTATATAAACAACACACTCTGTTAGAAAGTGGAAATGGTCAAACCTAACGTGAGCAAAGGACTGATTAATAAGTTCTTCATCAATGAAGACCATTCATTCAAATAATACAAAGACAGGAGCTTATTCTTCTCAACTTTTTGCTTTTAGTGTTCACAAAGTGTAGAAAAGAGACTAAATTGATGTAGTGTAAGAGAACTGTGTCCTCCTGGAGCAAAGGATTTGAAAAACAATCAGGGAGATGTTTTTCTAGGAGCCAGCTACAGCCCCCTCTCCTGTATGCTGGTGTAAACTCAGCTTCCTCGTGGCTCACTTCCAACCTGTTGCACGTCCAGTGGAGGATGTCCGAGATGCTAAATCAGAACGCTGCCCAGGGGCAGTAATTACATCACATCCAGGAAAAGGCTGGCTTCTGTTTTGGAACAATATTTTATGAATGTTAATATTTGGGATTAACTCCAGTAACCAAAGGCAGTGTCAGCTGGCTGCTTTTGCTCCTGTTTGTACCACCTGACCCTTGCTCTGTTTCCACCTTAGTTGAAGCTGATCGGGAGCGGGGTTTTCACCTGGACATTGAAGACTACCTGTCTGGTGTACTAACCCTCGCCAGCGAGCTGGTAAGGAAGAGCTTCCTGTATGTATTTCGATTGAAACTGACCTTAAGAAAAGTACTAATGTGTTTCTAGCTTTCCTGTGCTGTTCCTGGAAGTTACAATACGCTGCTGTTTAGCCTAGAAAAGAGGATTAAAGGGGGGACCTCATTAACGGCTACAAGTACCTAAAGGGTGGGTGTCAGGTGGATGTGGGGACACTTTTTTTCTGTTGTCTCCAGTGACAGAACAAGAGGTAACTGGCACAAGCTGCTACACAGAAAGTTCCACTTAAACACAAGGAGAAACTTCTTTGCTGTTAAGGTGAGGGAGCCCTGGCACAGGCTGCCCAGGGAGGGCATGGAGGCTCCTTCTCTGGAGGTTTCCAAACCCACCTGGACACGTTCCTGTGTGATCAAGGGGAACCTGTTTTAGCAGAGGCTTGGACTGGATGAGCTCTGGAGGTCCCTTCCAACCCCAACTATTCTGTGATTCCGTGAACACCTTGACCCGACCCTCTCCCAAGCTGCCCCTCTGTACACCCCAGCTGTTTAGATCTCAAACTGTCAGTGGGGAACCAGTCACTTGGTTGAAAACAGAGGGTTATGGTCAACATAAAGATAGACATGAGTACAAATAATGTGACCGCCTGGCACAAGAAGTGGCAGGGGATAGCGGGGTGCTGAGGGTGGCTGGGTTCCCGTGCTGAGGCTGTCCCGTGTGCCCGCTCTGCAGGCCAGGCTGGCGGTCAACAGCGTGACGGCCGGCGACTACTCGCGCCCGCTGCGCATCGCGGCCTTCATCAGCGAGCTGGACTCCGGCTTCCGCCTCCTCAACCTGAAGAACGACTCCCTGAGGAAACGCTACGACGGCCTCAAGTACGATGTGAAGAAAATCGAGGAGGTGGTGTACGACTTGTCCATCCGAGGACTCACGAAGGAGGCGCCGGTTGGTGTGGGCGCAGAGAAATGAAGGGAGCTGGTTGTGCCGGCCCCACGTACCTCTGACGGTTGCCAATTTCGGAAGCGTGCTAGCAAAGCCTTCCTGCAGTAGTTTAGAAGAACTGCAGCTCAGAGCTGCTCTCTATTTTCTTACAAAAGGCGTAGGCCGGGTGTTAGGTCTCCAAACGTTTTGCCGAGGCGTGTCCGGGCTGTGCCGGCCGCAGCTGCGCTGGGCGCTGCGCTGGGTGCTGCCGGGCTCTGCAGGGCTCTGCGCTCCTTCCTCTCCCTCCGGCTGCAGCTCTGTGCAGGCTCGGCAGCGCCAGTGGCAGCGCGGCCGCCGCTCAGCCGCCAGGGAACAGCCTGGAAATACACGTTGGGGGGTTGTAAAACACGTTTGGCTTTTTGTTTTTTTTAAGTTTTCGCCGAAGGTAACTGGAGGAGATTTGCATAAGTTTGTGACCCACATCTTTTACAGTGGCTTCTGTTGATATGACCCCTTAACTGAGAAATTAGTGAAAGTATTCCTGAGACTGCCTCCTTTGGAGCTGGTACATTACACCCGGGCACCTCTCTCTTTCTCTCTCTCTCTCGTTTTGATCTTTCTCCGTTTCTGTTGCCAGGGAGAGCGTGGCTTTCTCAGACATCTGCTCCCACAGCCTGGCATTTGTCTTACTGACATGAGTAAATGTTGAGTTTCGATGTGACCATTTGCCTTCAGAACTCGCTGTGACCAATTGTTTTGTTAGTACTGACGTTTCCGAGTGGGGAAGTGTGAGCTGGTACGCTGCAGGTAACCTCTGAGCTTTTAACAACCTGTACCCTGTGTCCTGGGATTAAAAAACACCACCACACCAAAACTACAGTTTGTGTAGTGAAAAGTTCATATCTTCAGAAAAGGGGAAGTTACTAGCTTCAGATCTTTTGCATGTAAGATGTTTGCAAACACCAACAGCTTCTTTGTGTAAACAGACAGACTCCTGCCTCCCAGGCTGTTCGTTCACTTGTCCTAAATGACTTGGAGTTTTGCCATTGTTCTGCTTCTGGTGGTGCAGGAGGATTCGGGAGAGAAATGAACTCCCTTAGGAGGAGGAACATTTCCAGAGGATGAGCTGCAACAGTCAAGTCGATGTGAGGTTTGTCAGAGTTTCTTTTTGTTAGCAAAGAGTTGCCACTGTTTCAGTTAGGGCTGGGTTTTTATTGGAAGAAAATGGTTATTTTGGCCAATAAAAGTTGTTCTTTGATTTTGGCCATTTAGTAACTCTGCCTGTTGTCTGTTCCTTGCATCCCTTCCTGGGAGCCTGCTCTGGAATATCATCGTTGAAGTGCAGCCTTCAGCTGCAGGTGACCAAGAGCAGAGCTGCTGCCCGTGGCCATGCTCAGACCCACCGCCGTGGGGAGCCCAGGTCAAGCTGCAGACAGACTTCATAGGCTTTCTAAAAGATGTTGTTAATTGTGACCAGTCCCACCAAGTGAAACAGGAGAGAGATGGAGATCACCAGTCCAACATGTGGCAAGGTTCATCTTCAGAGCATCTTGTGATCTTTCACATTTGTCCTCGCCCCTTGTATCATATGTCCCATAAAACAGGGAGATGGTCGTATTCCTCTTTCACAGCTGAAGTGAGGGTGCAACTTCCTGAGCCCTGTGGCAATCAGACCAGCTTTCAGAGTTGTTTCTTTGTTCTTGCCCTTTGCCACTGCTGCTTCTTTCTGGCTTTATCTGTTTGGAGGTGGGAGGAAGGAAGGAGCTTGAGCTGGTTCTACTGCCAAAACCTAAGACTTGTGAAACAGCACCCCAAGGCCCCAAGACACAGCCATGCAGAACAGGGAGCAGGGCCGTGGGAGAAGGGTTTCCTCAGCACCAGTCTGGTGTCCCTGGGGCTGGAGTACTCCAGCACACAGGATCTGAGGCCACGTGGTGAGGTTGGCTTCTGGCTGCAGGGCGAGTGTTGGTGGGCGCTTCGCTCTGGATTGTGTCCCAATGCCCCAGTGGCATTTGGTCACATAACAGATCAGCTTCCTGGGCTGGGATCCCCTGTGCCTAAGGCAGCTTTTCAGTAGATCCCACATCTGCCAGTTCTTGCATCTTACGTGGTTTCTGAGAGCTGGTGGAGATACAACAGCGCTGCACCAGAGGTGGGAGGGCAAGGGCTTACAAGCTCTGTAAGGTGTGGGATCCTTCTGACCAAGGCTCTGTGAGGTGCAAGTGCCTGAGAAAGCAATGCTCTAGTGTCAGAGATGTTCCTGGAAGTATTTAGCAAACACCTCATTCTTTCTTTCCCTTTCTTAGCCTTTGGGAAGCCCCCCATCTGGAGGGCTGGACTAGATGATCTCTAAAGGTCCCTTCCAACCCCTACCATTCTATGATTCTATGATCTTGCTCTCACAAGCATCCTTTGTGAGAGGCAGCCTGCATAGCACGTTCCCCAGCTGAGCGTGGGGAAGAGAGAACAAAACAGCCAAGTTTCTCCCTGGGCTGCAGCAGGGAAAGGTGGGAACATGCATTTTGCAGCTTCCACTGCACAGAGTGATCTTGCAGCTCTGGTTGTGAATCTGCACATGGCTCTAGTCCTAAATGGTAAGTTGAGTTTCTGTCCCAGAGCTGGGAGCAGAGGGAAGAAGGAAAGACCCAGAAGGACTTGGGTGGCGGGGTGTGTCAGCTCTGGCCCTTCCCTTTCCTGGGGTAAGGGGAGCAGCTTGGCCAGTGGGAAACAGCAGTGAGAGACAGAGCTCTGAGGGCTGCAGGAGCTCAATGGCTCAGAGTGAATCGGACGCACTTGAACTCTGAACAAGGAACTGCTGTTGGTACTGAAGGGGCTGTGCAGCCTGTGCTGGCAGCTGGGAGGGAGGGAGTGACTCAGCACAGGGGCTCTGGAGAGTCTGACTCAACAGCCAGTGCCACTATTCTGGGAGCCACTTCAGCCCAAGTGTGTGCCGGGGAGAACGCTCCTGGATTGCCTTTGTATTCACTCACTGGTTTGAGCTGGGTTTTTTTCCTACATCTTGACGTCATTTTGGTGTGTTTTTATTTCAATTAAAAGGGCACTTACATAGTTGATTAACTGCTCTGTATTTATAGCACTGCCTGTTCAACCCCTGCAGATCAATGGCTGACCTGAAACCATCTGGGAAACGAGGGTGAGCAGATCCATGGCACAGGCCACTGGGGCTGGCTGCTGAGCTGGGCGCTGGCTGTAGGAATTGATTAACTGCAGCCCTTGTCGAGCTACTTCTTCAAACTGGCACTTGTTAGAGAGCATTATCACCTCCTGACTGCCCTTCTGTGGTGCCAGCACATGTCTCTCTGCAACGAACTGGATTCAGGAACTGATGCAGCTGAAACAATCTTTTTCAGCGGTGTCTGCTCGCAGTCTGGCTCACTGCACAGTTCAGCACATGCCGTGCCAGCGTGGGAAGGGAGGGAGGGAGGGAGGGAGGCTGCTTTCTTGCCCTGTAGCCCCAGCTTGGAGCATTCCCTGAGTGTAACACCATGTGGTGAACTGTCTGGGGTTTCTTGCAGCAATTGATTGGCTTCTTGTTTTGTTCAGGTTGCCAAGGGTTTTCTCTTTTGGCAAATAATTTGCCTTCATCTTACTGCAAAGTGATGACCTGGGCTGCATTTCCAGCTAGTGAGGTCATGACACACTGAGACAATTAAGGAGAGCAGAAAGGGAATGTGGCTGAGTCCTGGGGTGTGTGCGTGGCTACTTGACGTGTTACTCACCAGCAGTCCATCCTCCCTCGTTGAAGCACTGTCTGGTGCTGGATGCTGTGGTGCGGCTGTACTGAAGTGTGTGTGGGGGCTGCTCAGGGAGCCTCCCACCTGCTGAATCCACAGAGTGCCATTGAACAAGGGTTTGATCTGGAAAAGGAGTGAGTCCTTCAGGGCACATATCCTGATGAGTGCCCTGGGGGCTTGCCTGCAGTGTTTGGACTGTGCAGTGTTACTGTCAAAACTTTTTAATGATTATTTTTCTAATTGCTTGTACGTGTCTGCATCCCCAGCAGCCCCTGTGAGAGATCAGGCAGTTCCTCTGCCTGTCTCCTCAGCAAGACCTCGCTCCATCGTGCTCTGCTGTAGCGACAGAAGGTCACTCCTTAGGACACTGAGGTCTCTGGATTGATCTGATCTCCAGCAGGACAGTTTCCTCCACTGCTTTTGGTTCCAGGTTTTTCTGATTTCAGGTCAGAGAATGTCAGCCTAATTCCAGCTGCACCTCACCTGATTCCCTCACATGCATGTAAGGGGATCACAAAATGAGAGTTGCCACAGCTGCCTCGACCATGAGCCTAAGAAGGGTATCATTGATGTGGTGCTAGAAGATTTGAACTGTCTTCATTTTCAGCATGTCAGGGACAAGCAAGAGGGTGCAATGTTCACCAAAATCTCCTGCTGGAGATCTGCCCTCCTAGGACTTCAGCTCTGTAATAGATTCACATGTATTGACTGACTGAAGGTCCCCAAGGCAGGAGATCTGCGATGGTCTCAGAGCCTTTTTTCAGGATTTGGGATGTGCTGAGGTTATTCTCTCAGTCTGTCATTACAGCTACAATCTTGCTGCCAGACTTTCAGGTGTGTTCCTGATCTTACAGCAGAGACCCACACTGAAGGCCCCCTCCCCATCCTCACTTCTGTTAAGGACAACCAGGAACGTACAACAGCATAAAAGACAGGATCTCTGTTCACTAAAGCACAAGTCTTTGCCATCTAAAGTATTTGCTCTTCCTCTCCTTGTAGTTTTTTTCAGGCTTTCCACCCAGCCTGCTGACTCTTAGAGCAGCTGATTCCTTTCTTTCCTTGAGATTTGATCTCACAGGGGGCTCATTTTGGCCTCTTGTGTGTCTGGCCTTATGAACTCTGCATGGACTCTGTGATAAAGACTGCTCTTTGTCGTTGCTTGCCTGGTAAATGACCAGTGAGATTCATCTCAAATTCTTGTTAAAGGTCATTTATGAGATCTGATAAGGGAATAACGGACTTTCCCTTTTTCTCTGTAACATGGTATTTCCAGAGGTCTGCTTGTACTACCCAGTTAAGCTGAGTGGGCAGGAGTCTTGAGAAGTAATTTTAGTATGGTCAGTCATGAGACAATGAGGGGCATCAAAATATTAGAGAGCATTAGGATGACCAGTTTGGAACAAATACTGGCTTTCCTGGCTTGCAGACAGCCCTGTTCCCCAGGTCCCTGGGTTATAGCAGCACTCCTCAGCTTTGTTAATCAGAAATGGAAAACTACAGCACAACTCATCTTCAGGGCTGCCAGACAAGATGTGTACACGTGTCACTGAGAGCCCTGGAACTTCCAGGAGAGGGGTCATCCAGTTCAGAAAGGTGCCTGGCGATGATGGGGGGTGCTGCCACTGCTCGCCCCTCCCCTGCAGGCTCAGCCCACGGCACCAGCTCCTGGGGCCACAGGGATTACTCCGTGCTCCTGTGCTTCCCTTTCCACACCTGTAATTTCAAGGCAGGCAGGCAGCTGAGCGCACACTGCATACGTGACAGGTAACCGGCGTCAGGAGCACAACCTCTGTGTAGCTGAGAGGTCCAACAATGGGCCGTGGCTTCCCGTGGGAGGCTGTCCCAGATCAAAGAGCCCGAGCTGTTCCCTGGCCTCGGGGCTTTTAGGACAAGGCTCCAGCACTAAGTACACACCCTGCTCCTAACTGAACTCCCGGCCATTATTTATGGACTTTCTTTTGGGGAAGAGTGTGCCTGGGTCACAGGAAATGGGCTGTGATTACTAGGAGCCTGGCAGGCAGGTGTTTCCTGCGATACCTAGAAAAACCCCAAACCTGACAAACCAAACAATCACCCAAACGCAAGATTGATGCTTAAGATCAGACCTTTTACACGGACTTATTGTTCTCTAACCTTTCTGAACAGCCAGGGAGCCTGAAGGTATCTTGATTTAAAGATAGGACCGTACAAACAGTGCACGGCTGGTTTTGTGCAGGGATCGCGTTGAGAAAATCACCGTGCTGGAAACTAATTACAGACTTTCCAGAAGGCAGCCGCAGCTTCCCGTGGCTGTGAGAGCCACTTGCTGTTTGAGTAAATGAAGCCATTACCTTACTGTACTCACGCCTTCCCTTATCAAAACTGCCACCGGTGCTCACGACCAGAATCAAGCTGTGCCATTTTGATCTTGGGAGAGAAAACAAAGGTGCCACAAGCTGTTGCTTTTTGCCTGTTAGGTGGATGGGGCTGGAAGGCTGACAGATGCAAATCCATCACGGCAGCGTAAGAGAAACCTTCCCCCAGCAGCTGCTCTGCTTCGGCAGCCATCTACTTGAAACACGCACCACAAACTCCAAGCGCTGCCTTGTGCTCTTCACTGGCTGATCAGTGCATGATTCGGGGGGGTGACTTTACAAGTCAGTGCATATCAGGGCTGGCTTTACAAGACTTAGAGCTACCTCCGTGAAGGCAGCCTCTGTCTGTTCCTTTGTATGCTCACTGCTGCTGGGTGATCTCTGGAGAAATACACAAACGGGCTTGTGTGAATCCTCCTGTAAAATAAACCCCTGTAAGGGGTATTTTGTTGGTAGTGAGGAATACTGATGGGCTTTGTCTTTACCCCAGCAAGCTGAAAGAACGTTTGCAGGCTGAAAGATCCACCGACCAAACTGGAGGCTGCTTTCCTCTGGCCCCTGGGGCTGTAATCTGGCCTTTGCCGTGTAAGTCACAGCGTGACATTTTGCTGATCTTGTAATCGCAAGGTCACGGTCACCGGTAACGTCAGGCTGAAAAGGTTAAACCCTCTTTGCCTTTTTACCATTGTTCCGCTTTGAGTCATCTCCCTGCTGAGGGGCTGGGAGAGGCTGGACCTGACAGGGGATGGGCTGGTGTGCCAGGGCCTGGCCTGCCAGGCAGGACTGCGGCAGAGCGGGAGGGCTTGTGCCAGTGTGTCCTGGCCTGGTGCCAGTTAGGGCAGCAGGCCGGGAGCCTTCTCCCAGTCTTGTTAGGAGTAGCCCCTGAATTCTGTTCAGGGCATCCAAAGAACAGACGTAGGCACAGTGTTCAGCTGAACACCGCTCACACTAAGCATTACTCCAAAATACAAACACTGAAAAAACCACCCACCTAAAGTCATTGAAACATAATTATTAAAACCTTTTATGTTCCTCTACAGTACAAGGTAAATCGCTCCTTTCAATTACATTTTGAAATACACTAGATTACATCATTTAAATAATGGCAAACTTTCAAGTTCACGATCAGTGGTAGCAGAGCTGTATTTACATACACTTCTGAGAGCTCTCAGATGCAGCGCTAGGCTCCGGTCCCTCGGTCAAGTGAAAGAACAGACGTCCAGTGGGAGTGTTCTGCTCGTCCACAGGTCCTACACACGTCTGAGGTGTCAGTGTCAGAGAGCAAGAACTCCTTTTGTTCTTCTTTCTTTTTGTTTTTTTGCTGTGTGCATGCAGCTGAATCTGAGCAAAATGACACCTACTTGATTTGGATTAAAGATGAGAGACCTTTCTTTTTAAACAAGTACTTTGGCCAACTATACAGAGGTGAACAGTGAAATACAGTCCTTAGGAGCAGCAGTGGAAAACGTAACGTTGTCCAACTTACATCCTCTGTTGCATAATACTGCTCCTAATTTTGACCCTGACTTCACCTAATGCTGATGAAATATAGTCAATGGTGGGAACCTCTCTCACGTTGCCAAGACTGGCTTCCAACACGATCCATGCAATGGCAAGCATCATACATCATTCTCCTGCAGTGCAATACTAACAAGTGAAACAGCATTTTCCTGCAGAGATGTGCTCCTCCAGGGAAGCCCATCTCTGTACGTCCATCAGCCACAACCAGGTTGTGAGTCCTGAGGCTGGAGACCGGAATTCAGCCGCGACACTGGCTTCCAGTGCTGCCAAGAGTCTGTGTGGGCCAGGCTCCTCCCGGTGCGGGGCCACGGAGCAGAGCGAGTTCAAGCCACCGAGGCTCTTGACGGTGCTCGCAGGTGGCAGCGGCAGAGCCGGGGCTCAGGGCCTGGTGTGCGGGGTGCTGATCATGATGTTGGGCAGCGCGTTACGCCGCTTCTTCCAGGAGCCCAGCTCCCTGGAGTAGCGCCTGATCTGCCTGAACCAGTGGTGAGTCCGCGCCCGGTCGCTGTCGCGCAACACAAACGCCTCCCGCCTGATCTCAATGAGTTCAAATGTGTCGTCGCAGTCGGGGTCGGTGGAGACGATGCAGTTACTCAGCCTCAAGGGCTCCCTGAGCAAATGGAACTTGCCGTTGTTTTTGTCCCTGATGAGCACCAGCACGGCGTCCTTCACGGGCCCCGGCTCGGCTGACTCCAGGCTGGACTCGGACACGCGCTTCATGTTCACCAGGAGGAGGACCTGCATGTTTTGGAACTTGAGGGTCTTGCTGCCTTTCTTCACCCACTGGCCGTCAGGGGGCTGGGCCAGCTGCAGAGACCCTTCCATCACAAACCGCGTTTCCTCCCGCAGCCAGCCCACGGTTTTGAGGGCTGTTTCTCTCATCTCGATGTTGATGACTTCCCTCTTTTTCTTGCTGTCCTGGCGAAAGGACCGCAGGGTCCACGTGTTCCCCTCCTGCTTGGTTTTCATGTTGATGTGCTCCAGGTGGGATTCGATGCGGCTCTTGGCCTCCCGCAGGCTGCCGTGATCTGGGTGGTACTCGGTGGTGGCCTTGATGATTCTGCTGAGCAGCAGGGGGTACTTGGTGACTCTTTGCAAAGGGGCCATCAGGAAGGATCTCAAGTTCATCCTCCGCAGTGCCGTGTTGTCGTTCTGAGACACATTGAGGAATATTCTGCAGGGGTGTAATGAGAGCGCATGAAACTGGCTGTTCTGCCAGCGGATGCTGCAATCCTAAATGCAAATGAACAGCGTGGTGCTGACAGCTGCTGAGCACTGCAGCTTCCCCTCCGCTTGTAACAGTCTTGTGGGTTCTGTATTCTCAAAAACTAACAACAACGTCTGCAGCTGTGCTCAGCTGTAAAGCAGTGAGGAGGTGCCCAGGACACCAGCACGTAACCGAGGGTGTGATCTTCCTCTGGTACACACTGACGTGGGCCCGAGGCAGATGCATCAGCTTATATTAAATTACATTAATTTCTGTCTCCTTTCATCATTAAATTACAAACTCTGACCAAGAATTTGGTACTGTCATCATTTTAAGCTGTTGCAGTGGAAAGAGAAGGGACTCGCCTGACATTGCCCAATAGGCCACGGCTAGGAATGGGGAAGAAATCCAAGTCACACGTGCTTCACACAGTGGCTTTCCCCTGTGGAAATGCAAACTGTGCTCTGGTGCAGGGCCTGAGAGCTGTTTCCTGGTGACAGCTCAGCACTGTGGGCAAATGCTGCTACCACAAAATGCAATGTACAGCTGGGGACCAACCGCCTCCCTCAGTGGAGATACCAAAGATTGAATCTCTTTTGGAGAATCAATTGCTTTCCTCACTCCACGAGAAGGCAGCTCATCACTGAACAACACTGGCATCAAAACTTGGATCTAGTTGATCTGACACAAGGCTGCACCCCCAGTCTGGTGCCCTCCTGCCCCCAGAGCCTGGAAGAACACGCTCATCCCTTTTCTCACCTGAGCAGCTCTTTCTCCTTCTCCAGGGCATTGAGCATGTTCACAGAGGAGGACTGCTGGAGGCAGTAGGTCTGAAAGGCTGGCAGCATGTTCACGAACTCGAGGAACACTTCGCCAATGCACACGGTCATCAAGTCGTCATCGCCCTGCAACACACAACACAGCCCCTGCTCAGGAGAGGCACAGGCATGCAGCCACCTTCAGCCCCACCAGCAGCAGCCTACTGTGGGAGCTGGGGAAGGCCAGACCAAAGGTGGAGCTGGGCTGTCCCTTCCCAGTGGAAAGGCAGTCCCTGCAGGCCTGGGGGAAGCAGGGCAGCACTGTCTAACTGCTCACTCTTCTACACATACAGAGATGTCTTTTCTGTTCTGAAGGCTCGGCCAGCTCACCAGGGCAGAAGCTCACAAGCCAGAGGCCAGAGTGAGCCTGCTCTCAGGAGTGTATACCGGGGCCCTTCCTGCCCTCTGACTGCCATGCTGGTGGGGTACGTGAGTAGGAACAACTGGCACACAGAGCTCTAAGAGCCAGCTGTCCTCAGAACAGCCAGTCTAGAGGCAGGTTGCAATAAACTGCAACCCAAGGCAAATACACCCAAGCCAGCCCAAGATGAGCTGCGTCCCCTTGGTCACGGTCTTATGAGTGTCCAAGATAACCAGCTTAATGCTAACTTTGGTAATGGGACAGTCAGGCCCTGTTAGCAGGACCTAATGATGAGCAGATGGCATGCTAACGTCAGTGGAAGCAGCCAGCCAGCACAGAGTGAGGCCAGCAGCTGTGACCTGACACAGGCCTACTGAAGGCACTGGTTTACAATAGCTGAGGGAGTGAAGGACTAGGTAGATGACCAGAACCCAGGAGTCCTGTCTCCTTATCCTCTGCTCCATCTGTGCTGCCTCACCTGCCTGTGCAGCCTGGCCCCTTTAGAGCCTGCAGTGTCATACCTGGTCAAAGGCCTGATCGATCTCCTCCTGGAGTATCTCCAGGAAGTTCTCGTTGAGGTCGATGAGCTCCTGGATGTTGCTGAAGATACCCAGGAGTTGCTCCTGGCTCAGCAGCCCAGCTGCCTGCATGGGGAGGTAGAACTCCTCTTTGATGATGCGCAGGTCCTCGCCGTAGCTGGCCTCCGTGTTGACAAACTCCAGCACCGACTCCTTGCGCTCGGTGCGGCGCTTGCGGCACTTCTCGCAGAGGTCGGCCCGCCTCTGGTTGCGGTTCTGCACGTCCGTCTCCCCCGGCAGGTCCCGCTCCCCGCAGTCGGTGCAGGGCCGGTGGGCTTCCCAGGCCTGCAGGGAGCTCAGCGCTTCGGCCGCCCTGCTCCTCCACCTCCGGGCTGGCAGCTGGCCGATGCCGCTGTCCGCTCTCTCCACCTCGGCTGCCTTGGCGCGGGGGCCCTCGCTGCCAGCCACGTCATCCCGCACGTCGTTGACGCCAACGATGCCGCTGTCGGTGCTCAGGCTGCTGACGTTGCTCCAGTGATGCCTGGAGCGGAGGGAGCTGCGGGGCGTGCGGCGGGTCTCGTCAAAGCTGCCACCGTGCCCGAGGTTGGCTTTTGCCACCACTGGACCTGAGAACAGACACAAATCGTTACAGGCGCTGCCAGCTGCACAGAGCTCACCTGAGAAGTTCAAGCCAGCACAGTCACCAGTGGTAGGAACCCTGCGGGGTGGGCTGGATCTGGTGGAAACAGGGCTGTTAGCTGGCTGCTCTCCTCTTTGGCAAGAGGCAGAAGTACAGGGCTCCCAGGTGAAGCCTGTCATCCCCGCACTGCCCACACCTGTGAACTCATTTGGGCTCTCTCTTCCCCTGCCATCTGCCAGGCAGGCACAGAGACGTGGCAAAATAGATCCTAATTTCTTACATGCCTGGGTTAAACCCTGAGTGCTTCCCTCCCCTATGTCAGTAGAGTTACTCCACATTTACACCAGCACAGCAGGGCTCAGGATCTGGCCCATGAGCCCCCTGTGAGTGTGCAGACTGTGGGTACCATAGTCTCGCTCCTGCCGGCGCTTCTGTGCGTGCTGCCGTGCTGCAGCTGCGATCTTCAGCTCCAGTTGCTTCCTCTTCACCGAGTCCGTGGGCATGGGGTCGCTGAAGTGCGGCCGCAGCCGGCACTCCCGCTGTGCCTTGGCACCCTCCGTGCTCTCGTGCACCATGTCAGAGCTGGACCGGCGGCAGCCAGGGCTGGGGCTCTGTAAGAAAGGCAAGCGAGTTTGGAGCCAGGCAGTGGTCAAGACAGCACCTGGTTTGCAGCCACTGGATTTCAGTCGCCACAGGAAAGAAAAACAAACCCATCAGCGATGGGACTGTAAATGCAGCTCTGCTACACGGTCATTAGGAAAGCATTTCCCCCAGGTCTCTGTGTCTTGCTGAGTCCTAACAGCAAGGATCCCTCCCCCTTTGCTGTTGTGTAGCTCCGAAGTACTGTGGCTCTGTGGTAGCTGGATCATGACTGTCAAATAAACATAAAGAAATCAACAGCATAGCTCTGGCTTAAGAGCCTAAAGAGGGGGCTGAGCCTGTCCCCCAGGGACCTGAGCTAGCTTGCCTCTGTTCTGTGGAGGTGTCAGCGCTGCAGGGTCAGGGACTCAAGCCTCCATGCCTTACCTACATTAGCAGTTTGACCTAGTGGGGCTGGGATGGAGTCTGATCTCCCTGGCAGCACAGCAAGGAGGGGCTGGTGGCACACTGAAATACTTGGAGGGGTTATTGCTGAACTCCATGCAAGAGATGCCGCAACAGATAGACGGGCAGAAACTAGCTCCTGTTTCATTAGCTGTCATAAAAAGACTCTAGAAATGCAATAAGAGTTTAATTGCCCATGAGAGTTGGTGTGTTTTCAGATCCCAGGCTCCTGGTCTGCCCAGTTCCTACAATGAAGGGATCCTTTAGAGCTTCTGAGAAGAAAATAAATCCTAAACACATGCTCAAGACGAGAGGCAAATTCCTCTCCCTTACATTCCCTGCAGGTGGAGTGTCACTGGATGTCTCATTGCTTGGCTTGTCCTCCCAGGTCTCTGTTGCCATGGACATCGCTGTGGGCTGCTGGCCGTCCTCCGGAGGTGGGAGATCAGCGTCCCTCACATCACACTGTCCCTCGGAGGGGGATTTGGCAGCACTCTCAGCATTGCAGCTGCAGGAGAAGAAGCAGACTCTGATGAACATCATGTATGCAGTTCACTTGCTGTTCCTACCACAAGTGAGAGTGAGCGGCAAGCCCAGGTTGGAAGCACCAGCCACGACAATTCGGGGGAAGTGCAGGCAGGAATCTAGCCTGCTCAGGATGGACAGCTGTCCATGTGCTGCAGGGGCTCTAAACACATATCAGTTATAGCACTGCAAATTGGGTAATTGCACTCATGCCAGCATCAGTCTGGGGTATCAAATCTCAGATGTTCACAGGACATTTTGATGTCCATAAAACATGAGGTCCTCCCACAGGGCCAGAAAAACCTCTTTTTAAATAGGCCATATCCATATTTGCTGCTATTTAAAGAGATGTTGTCAACACAGAAACCATATTGCTCATTTGGAAGAAAATCGCCTGAAAAAAACTCTGTAATACTCTGAAGAGATTAGAGGATTAATGGAGCTTTCCCTCTGTTTTTCATCTCATATGATCCCAAGCCCACTGAAACCACTGGAAAGTTTCCCTCTGCTTTCAGTGAACTCAGGATCAGGACTTTTGGTACACTTAAGAGTCCGGAAAAGATTGGCAGAGTCTGTTGTTCTCACTTGGCAATTCTGAGATGCTCTTATTCACGCTGTCTGGTGCTAACAAGGGTCTGGCCCAGCTGATAAAAGCAGCTTGTTCCAACCCCATATTCTCCTCCCTGTAGACACCACCACCCCTCCAGACAGACACAGTCTGGTGCAAAACCACTGACTTGACAGAGTAGTTGACAGGCTGTAGTGTGTGATACCACTCGTGATACAGGTTATTTTAACAGACTCTTTAAGACACCTCCTTTCCATGCATAATGAAGCCTGCTTGGAAGAATAATACTTCTTATTTATTTGGGATTTATTTATTTATTTTTTATGGGTTTGGATTCCTTTGAAAAGAAAGGTTGTGAGGTCTGGATAGAGAAGGTCGTACATCCAGCAAGCCTGTGTCTGGAACACATTTCAGGTCATGCATGTATTTTATGCTTAACACAAGTCTCCTGTGACGAAAATCGGCTTCTTCTGAAAAGCTTCACTTGTGAACTTATGCTGGTAGGTCATACTGCTAATGTGCAATTCCAACACTGCTACAAGCAAACACATGAGACAGATGGGCATTTTCCTTACAGCGAATGACAGTTGGCTCCCATAACAAACCATCAGCCAATACTGAAATTGCTGAAGAGGGAACAAATCTCCCAGAACACAAACTGGCTCTGTTGTCAGGCCAGAAAAGTTGGTTTGCAACTTCCCAGCTGGTGCTTTTTCATCTTCCTCCATTTACGCTTCCAGGTCCCGGCTGACACTAACAGAGGATTTACTAACTTGAAAGAGCTGAGCCGTGGCTGTGCAGCAACGGCACAGTGCTAACAGCAGGCTCCTGGCTTGCCCATTTTGCTGTGCTAACTCCCTGCTGTGTGGGTTTGGAAGCGTTACTTGCCCCCTCCAGGCCTCTGGTCCCCAGCCGAAGCAGAGGCCAGCGCCAGCACCGTGAGGCAGCAGCCTGTGGCCCGGATGGCACTGGCCCCTCACAAGGCTGCAGGAACAGCAGCACACAAGCAAGGCTGAGGTCCCACCATGGGACTGGCCTGCTGTGCCTTCAGAGGTTCCTGTCTCCTTTCTCTGTCCCAGCCCCTGCAACAACTGAGGTACCACTCCTTCAAATGGTCCCATGTAGTTACACTGTGCGGCCATGATCCAAAATCAGTCTTGAAATGACCTGGGTTTAAAAAACAACTTCTTTCATGTACTGCCAGATGGATTCTTCCATTGAATTGGGTAAAATATGGACAGTTCAGGTGGGCATGCATGCGGAGGGAAGGCAGAGGTTAAGGAGCAAGAAAGCCCTTGGAGAGGATCTGCCACTGCCAGAAAACTACCATTTCTAAAAGCTGCTCCTGCTCAAATGGCTTCTGATTGAAACACGCAAAAGGAAGAGACCATGTTGAGGCACAGAGGAGCAACGTCATGTGTCCAAGGTCAGCAGCAGAGCTCAGAACTGGAATATTCTCTTCACGACCTCCCACCATACAGACCATACTCTCAGAGAGAAGATGAGCTTTCATGTCCCATTTTTACAGTGCCTCAAGATCACCCACTTGAACATGGAAAGCACTCCAGAGGATGCCTGCTCCTCCTCTAAATGAAGCCAGCAGCACCTCTCTGCTGACAAGGTTGGCAGACCAGGTGCCACTGCTTATTGTGGTTTCCATAATGTAGTGGTTTTGCCTGGGCCAGGTTTTGGTAACGGGGCTACAGGGGTGGCTTCTTTTTGTTTAAAGAGTTGCCAGAAGCTTCCCCTGTAGCTGACAGGGTTAGGGCCAGTCAGTTCTAAGATGGACTTGCAGCTGACCCAGGCCTGGCCAATTAGTGACTGAGGTAATGCCTCTGTGAATAACGTATTGGAGAAGGGGAAGAATGAGAAGAGTGAGAATGTGAAAACATCTCCACAGACACCAAGGTCAGTGGAGAAGGAGGGGGAAGAGGGTGCTTAGGCCCTAGAAGGAAGATTCCCCTGTGACCTGTGGTGAAGATCATGGTGAGGCAGCTGTGTGAGGAGCTGCCCCCATGGGAGGCCCTACGCTGGAGCAGTTTGTGAGGAACTGTAACCCATGGGAAGGACTCATGCTAGAGAAGTTCACAGAGGACTGTGTCCTGTGGGAGGGACACCACACTGTAGCAGTGGGAAGTGTGAGGACACCTCCCCCTGAGAAGCAGCAGCAAAATCCATCTGTAACATCTCCCATGCCCTGTGCTGCTGTGGGGGAAGGAAAGAGAGTCCTGGGAAGAAGGAGAGGTGGGGGGAGGTGTTTCAAGATTCAGTTTTATTTCTCATTTTTTCTGCTTTGTTCTGATTGTTCGTTAACAAACCAAAGCATTTCTCTCCAAGTTGAGCCTGTTTTGCCCGTGACAGTAATAACTCACAAACATCTCCTTACATTTCTCTTTCCCCTGTCCAGTTGAGGAGGAGGAGTGACAGAATGACTTGAGGGCATCTGGCACTAAACCACCAAACATAACCCAAAAGGGTTACTTAAAAACAATCTCCAGATGTGACCTACAGCAGGAAGAAAAGCCAACACTACTCAAAAAGCTGAGCTAAGGAAGTGTGGCTGGAGACATTCAACCCACCTCGTGGTTGGCAGCTGGAGATAAGAAAGGCAATGATGCAGAGCCCACACCATGTGAAAAGTGATGTCTTCATCCCTGATTTGACTGCTCTGGTTAGGATTAGATCCCTCCTGCATGATGTAGTGGCCATGCAGTGTTGGGGTGAGTGCCCTCCACAGAGCAGTCGCTGTGCACCACACCACCAGTGTAATCAGAAGGATGCAGGCAAACCAGAGAGGATGCAAACAGTTTTGTAGAACCACATCTTAGAGCTGCTCCTTTAACCTTTGCCCCTGGCTTAGGAGGAAGAGGGGACACTGCCAAGAAAATGGGATATTAGCCTTTCTAATCCTCTCCCCTGTCAGGGATGTGGGCTGCCAGCACATCCACACCAATGCCCACTCAAGCACTCCCCTCTGCCCTCACACAGAGCTAGTGGGGGGCACTGGCATGTTTCCTTCTGTGGGATCAAATCACCTACCAGGGACAGGAGTTTTATCTCTTGGGTCAGTGTTGGTTTTCCCTGTCCTTCCCAAGACAGGTGATGTGCTTGGGCCAGCACAGGGAGGACAAGTTCTTTTGAATGTCCTCTGGGCTGTCATGTCTGAGTCTCATGGAAGCAGAGGCACTGGGTTTGTAGCGTACAACTGGAAATGCACCTTCATGGTCCTTGTAGTAAACCTCTTCATGGTTTTATCACAACCTAGGCCAGCAGTTTTCAGCCCTTTCCACAGGATTCTGTCTCTTTCTGACTGCTCCTTCCCTGCTGGCACCTGCCTTCCAGACTTGGGAGTCTTTGCTAAGGGCAGCTGTTTTTGCACCTACCATCCTGGCGTTATCCCAAATACGTCCCCATCACTGTTCTCAGGAAGCCTCCTTTCTTAGTCACGTCTTTTGCTTCCTTACTCTGTATTTTGTCGTCACCTTGTCCCCCCGTGTATGTTCCATGCAAGGAACCCCAGGCCCTTGCATGTCCTTATCCTGAGCATTTCACTGCTTAAACAGTTTCAGAAAGTGAACTATCCATTGAAATGCCTACATGATTTCCACCTAGATCTCAATGTCTCTTCCCAGCCAGGACTACAGCCTACATTAAAGGTATCCAGTGACCTATGAAGGGACTAAAGCCACCAGAATTGTGAAGCTGAAAATCAAATCTTCACTGATGAAATACTAAGCCATTTGAATGAGTCTTGAGTAATTAATGACAGATTACTAGAGAGACAATTAACTTCTCATGCAAAAAAGGCTTGGGGAGCTCAGTATCTGTGGAAATGAGACCAAAATCCCAGCTTTCAGCTTATTTCATTCGAGACTTGGAAAAAAATGTGACCTGGATGTCAGCAGTCATAATTTCGGACCCAAAACATCCAGACAAAAATGTCTCCCACCTCTGCAGTGAGTATCAGCTTGAGTTATAAATTCATAACCTGGCATGTTACAGTTTCAGGTGAAAATGATGGATAACGGAGAAATTTCAGGAGAAAGGAAACTGGAGTCTCCCACTAACCAGAACTTTGGCACTGACAACAGATTTGTGTTCCTCCTGCTATCCTGAAGAAATGTCAATCTTTACCATTAATTGTTATTACTATGGAAAATGAACAGGCCAGGGTGGTTCCTTCACATGAAGCAACCTCTCCATCACTGCAACCACTGCCATTCTAATTATCATTCTGGTGGTGGTAAAAAAATCACCTCATATATTTTAACAAATACAACTAGGGAGACTGAACACATTCACAGACACGAAAACCAACTGCAGATATTAAAAGCACAGAAACCACACTGAAACCATAAAGCAGAAAATGTTTGGACGAGGCTGGGAGAGTAGGAGGAAGAAAGATCGTAAGCACTGCCCATTTCCTGGACACTTTGCTGTCATGCACCTTGGGCTCTAGCTATTAGTCAAACCTTTGATACGCTCAGAAATGGCTGTTCTTAGGCTCCCACTCAGGGCTTGTGCCATTCCAAGTATTTGATTTCACCTCAGTGATACTAATAACAGCTCACTCAATGAAAGGGTTGCATACCGTAACTTTCTCATCTGTTTCTTCATTGCTTTTCCATACTGTAGACCAAAAGCATAAAGGCTGGGCTGGACAGCTTAAGCAAGCATTTAGGGCTCTGACACCACTTACTTCCTGTTGGATTACGAAGTGGCAGAAGTATTTCTGCTCATCACTCTGGCTCTGTCTACATGAGGAGCTTCAGCTCCACAGAAGTTCTTTCAGATGACTGCTTGGAGCTCTAGCATTCCTGAAATACCAAGCCAGTGTGCAAGGTTGACGCCCTGGCATTTCACACACCACATCTGTGGGTGTCAGAAGCAGCCAGGAACCGAGTCAAATGTAATTCTTGGCAAAGCCAGTCCTCATAGTCAAGTGTATGGAAACAAACCACTCCACCAATACTTACTCCTCCTTTTCTCATCAGCCTTGTCTACTGATAAGACAGAGATAACTGCCCCAAATTCCTAGCTTCCTGGACTTTGTTGGTTCCTGTTGGGCCACCTGCCTGCACAGAAAGGAATCCTCATCTCTTTGGCAGGAGGGAGGTAACAGGATTGCCATGTCCAAAACCAGGACAGAGAAAGCAGTCCTAAGCACGTTGTAGCCAGAGAAGAGAAAACTCTGGTTAGAGGAGAGGATAGCTTTAAACAAGTATTTTCTCTCACTGCTTATGCTGAGCTGGTAGAAGGATGGTATTTGCAAGTACTTTCACTTGCTGCCTGTTCTTGTCTCCAGTGGGTGATTAAAGACTCATAGCAGCTATTTTGCTCTTCTTTGTTTGCCAGTTCGCTGTATATAGGCAACAAGTGAAAACACTTGTTGCTGGCTGTCACACTACCTAAATTCATGTCCTACATCTTTTTTCTTTTTCATAGGAATCATATTAGTGCTTTGTATTTTTCAGCTCTCCTCTACTTTTAATAGGTGTTAAAAAAATAAAGACATTGCAAAAAATTATTACAGAAATAAAATGGGTGGGAAATTGGGTGTTAGGACTACTAATGGCTGCTGTCTTGACAGGATTAAGATGTACAAAAAGGCAAAGTCTACATGAAAATGCTTTTAGATGTTTGATCCCACGCAAAGAAGGAGTTTAAGATCAATGGCTTAACGACACGTCCAGGCAGCTATCAGAGGCCTCGAGATGAAAGGCTTTGCCAACAGCAGATTTATGCTATGGGAGTCAAACGTATATACCAGGAGAGAGATCAGATTGTTAACAAGGGAACTGCTTTCAGGTGACCCCACAGAGCATGTTACCTTTTCTTAATAAGTTCCAGGGCCGAACCTATGAATTCATCCTTCATTTTTTGTAGCTTAGCTCCATAGCTGGATAAGTCTGTGGCTTCTAACAGCAGCGATGAACAGCAAGAGGACTGGGCCTCAGAAGCCAGCGACTGCCCCTCAAGGTGGAGGACATCATTTAATTGTCTTGTCTTTCCTTTCTGCTGCTCATCACTGAAGGTGTCCTGCCCAGCTCTGTGTGTTGCTACTGCCTGTAAAGGTGATCGTGGAATAGGGCTAGAGCAAATTGGGACCGGCGATCTATCTGGGCTGGAGATCTGGGAGGTTTTGTCCTTCAGCTCAGGGCTGCTCACCCTGAAATCATCCCATGAGGCTGGATATTGGGAAAAGGCAGCAGAAGTGTGGTTTTCATGGAACACATCATCATCATCATCCTCCTCTGTGACAGCGGCTTCATTCACAGCTTTGGTCCCCAGAGCTTCTGGACACGGGTTCTTATTGTTCTCCCCCACCAGCGTCTGGTTTGCAGGTTGACCCTTATTCAAGCAATTTGCTGGCCCACTGCTCCTGACAGATGAATTTGTCTCCTTGCTTCTCATTTGCTTGAATTCCTCAAAGGTGGGTAGGTAGAGCCTTCCTTTGCAGCAGCCTTTCTTGCTCTGTTCCAACGTGGCTTTGACATTTGTTTCCCCACTGCATTGTTCAATGGTTGCTGCTGTTCTGGATTTGGCCATCACATGGCTTTCCCCAGCACGCTGAAGGGGCAAACTGGGGGAGCTATTCTCCCTTCGGAGCTGAAACCTCCTCTGAGCCTCCTGCTTGATGTCTTCTGGGCTGACAATCCTGTGTGCAAAACACAGTCTCTGGCTCCCTGTGAGTCCGTGCCTGAGAGCAGCGTGTTCCACCAAAATTGGGCAGCAGTTAGCAGCACAACCGTTCTTGTACTGCCCACATATCTGGCATTCAAAAAGCTCCCGGGCCGTCAGGTCAGGCAGGGCCACCTGCGGGCACACTGCCTTACAGGGCTCTGCCACCTTACTACTGTGCAGCCTCAGCTTCTCCTTCAGCTCTTTTTTGGCATCCTCATGTAAGGCTCTTTCCTCTGCAGAAGGGAAGAGCCACTGAGGCACTTCGGCAAAAGCCGGGAGGAACACATTCTGTGCCGACTGAGATGTCTGTTTAGAATGGAGAGAAAGGTTTCTCAGTGAGTCCGCTGCGCTATGTACTGGGGACGCATCCACACAGCTTTCTGTCCACTGACTGGTGCCTCTGCAGCGACAGATGATCTCGTTATCCAGGCTCCGGCAGTGCGAGTACAGCCCAGAGTCAGCAGCTGCAGCACAGTGAAGGTTCTCCACGCTCCGATACATCCGTTTTTGCACAGGACTGGCCAAAGGTGCCTTGCCTGTGTGGCAGTAGTCTAGAGTGTGGAAGTCCCCAGAAAAAATATGAGTGTCTGGGTTCCTTAGTGGATGCATGCTGCTAACCGAAAAATCCTTTAAGCCATGTTGTGCATAGAGCTGATTATTTTGGCAGCTCAAGATCACCCGGCAGTGTTCCTGTCTCTCATCAACACTGATGTATGTCATAGCAAATGCACATGGAGGCTCTAAGACAGAGGCGTCTAGGGGGAGAGGAGGGAGCTGGGGTGTCGCTTAGATGCCAGTCAATGTCCACACACCACAGACAGCAAAGTGTGCTGCTGGGTACTCACATAAGAGAGCTCTCACATGGGTTGAGTCGCCATGCGTAGAAGACCTGTGGATGGAAGGAAAGATGAGTTACTGAAGCAGCCTGGTGATGACTCGCAGGATGCAACAGCAGGTCTGCTTCCAGGAAATGCAGAAGCCAAACATCGACAGCTTGGGTAGAAACAGAGCAGCGTAACTAGGAGATGAGCCACGGGGCTTGGGGCAGGGAATTGTTTCCATCCCTAGCCAAGCCAACAGTGGCTTTACACTACCCATCTGAATCTGGAGAAGTTGATCCTCTCTACCCACAGCGATTCCCTCACATTAACACTGCTCAACTCTAATGACAAAGTGACTACAAGTGCTTGCTGCAGGCTCAGTTTACTCACACAGCAGCACTGAGGAGATGGGAGGTTTACAAGAGATAGTAAAGTTCTCTCCCTCAAATGAGGCGCAGTCAAGAGTGTGTGGGTTAAGGAGAAGGCTGGGGATGGGAAAGGATGACATGACATTGTGGTCTCCTGGAAGGCTCAAGTAGCAAGGAGGAAGAAGGCTGACTGCTGGTGTCCCTGAGAGTCAGGCTGGAACTCTCAATGCTCTGATTTACCCTTCAACAGGGAAGATGCTTATGGCTTAGTCACTGGTAGCCAAGCATTTCTAAAGGCTCTGTCAGTGCAGATACAAAGGTACCTCACAGACCTTTACAAATGCACCCTTCTGACCCCTTAGCAACAGGCCCAAATGGTTACCTCTCCATGACAGTTAAGCGGAGGACCAGAAAGAAAAGGTGTGGTTTCCAAGGCTCTTCCTATGATCTGTGTTCAGCCTTGTAAAGCCCAGGGAATCCACGTGATTTAATTGCATGTTAAGAGCAATGCAGAGAATTAAATCCCAAAACTCCAGCTTGGGCTAGCAGGATGAAGGCTAAGTGTCTAAATCATCCTTTGAAGCAGAATGCGCCTCATTACACTTAATGGAGACATTCCACATTTCTCTTAAGGATTTAGGTCTCAAGGACTAGCCAGCAGTCACACAAGACATCAGTGTCTGCTACAGCCCTGTCCACTCCCTCCCTTGGCAACCAGAGGCAACAGGAACAAGTGAGCACCACATGTAAAGGATGATAAGACTGGGTAGAGGTTACGGGATTAGCCTGAGGTTCGTAAGGGCAGCATAGAGCTGGGATGGTGGGCCATCAGTCTCTAATAAGCCAGGCAAGAACCAAAAGAGTTAAACACCCAGCAAGAGGTTTTAGTAAAGCAAGACAGTACCATGTAAGCTATACCCTGTGGTGTTTGGTCTGTAGTGCAGCTGGGTTCCCACAAGCTGCTACCCATTCAAGGCAGAACAGTCACCTTGACCAGGAGGGCAACAAAGAGCCTTGTTACTTCCTGAAAGCTAAGACACCTCAGGAGTCTTAACCACGTGAGGCATCAACAGACATGTTCCATCTGAGGAGAAGTCTGAGGCAGTCTATTGCCTGGAAAGCCAATCTTGGTAACTCGCTGGTAGCTTGTTTTGAGTGGTTCAAATTAGCACACTTTTCCCCACAGTAATGAAACACCCTAATCTAATCCCAGAGAGAGAGGGCAGAGCTGCTCCTGTGGATCACTGCTGAATGGAGAACATCACTTCTATCCTTCATAACTGCTAAAAATAAAAATTAAAACTAGCTCTCAAAGCGTGGCTGTTCCCCAAGATGTCACAGGCACTTCTCACCCAGTCTTCTCATGGTGGGGCTGGAGTTCCCCATTCTTCGCGGCTCTGGAGGAGCCCACAGATGACAGCAGAGAAACGTGAGGATCGGGACTTTCTGTGATCATAGGTTATAACATGATCTGTCAAGAAAGAGAGAATGAGATGATGTGAGAGCCAGTGACTGAGCAGGAAACAGGGCTCCTGGTAGTGTCAAAGGGCTCCTGTGAGAAAGTGCTGTTAATGAGAGATGTCACAGCCTGTCAGGTTGGTCTGTGATCAGGTCACAGTCATGGGACTAAAAGCAACCAGGTACTTTCTGCACTCTGCTTTCAGACCAAGTAGAAAGAGAAAACAACCCTTGCTGTAGTGAGAGCTGAGAATAAAGGAGTCCTTGCCCAAGGCAGGGAGCTACATACAGTAAGGCCTGAGGAGAAACCAAGGCCCACGTGAGGCAGGTTCCTGGGCTACACACTTGTAAGCTCTGTGTGTACGTGTGTGAGAGCAAGAGAGCCAGAGAGGAAAGTGCACAGGCAGAGGGAGTGTGTGTGGGGTGGCAAAAGTTACTTTGGGAAGAAGCATCTGGGGGAAACCTCCTGCAGACAGAGTGGAGCAGGCAGAGAATGAGGGACAGCGGCAGAGAGAAGGACCCAGAGAAGACAGAGAGCAGCCAGAGCTGGCTGTGAGAGACAGCAGGAGCCAGAGACTTTACAGAGAAGGTTGTGCAGAGTTTGCTGACTGTAGGCACACACCAAAAATTACTGGATTAAGTGGAAAAAAAGGGAAATTTTGTTTCCAAAGAACTCATTTTAATCTTTGTCATCTATCAGAGCTGAGCTTCTCTAAAAGGTGACTTTTTGCTCTAAGAAAAATTTCAGACATGGGAAGTCCCTTTGATACTCTCAGGAGAGCTCAGAGCAAAGGTGCCCATGGATGTAGCTCACAGGTGGGCATGCAAGGGGGTTTGGTGCCCTGGCCAGAGTGAGAGGGAGCCTCAGTAATCCATGAGCTCTGTTTCACTTCAGGTCTGCAAGGCAGCTCTGGAGTTCTCATCACAGACAGCTCAGACAGGGGCACCTGTCCTTCCTGTCACTTCATCTTTGAAAGGACTACCTCTTTCCTACAGAACTCATGTAATCTTGCCCATCCCTCCCATGTTACTACCCTCAGGGCTGTGCAAAGCGTGCCAGGTAGCTAAGTTTAATTTCACCAAGCACCCAGGCCAACTGCTGCCCAAGCCAGGACCTAGGAATGGGGACTGCTGTGTTGAGGCACAGCCCACTTCCCTTGCTGCCCAGGGATGCTTGGAGCAGGAAGAAAGCAGAGGGCTCTCTGACCTGGCCTTCAACCAGGAAGCACTGAGCCCTTCTGTCCCCTTCCCCTGTTCCTGTGCTCCACTTCTCATGGCATACAGCAACAGCATCACAGTTTCAGCTCAGCCACCTTTGTCAGGTCAGTGACACTGCTGTAACATAAAGCACATCTACACATTTGGCTCTAAAGTAACATGACCATAAGCAGGTTCTAGATGCTCTACTTGGGGACAGCACAAGATAGAGACAGCAAAAACCATGACTTAATATGTTTTCAAGATGATATTTTAGCACATCCTTGCAAGCTCGCTCTACACAGAATATTTACCTGCCATCTTCAACAGACAACCATTAAAGAAACACTGTGAACAACAGCAGTATGAAAAAGTTTATTCTCCCACCATCTCAGAGCTATAAATACAGCCTATAGCTACAGCAGGTGACCCCAGGTATAAAAACTAGCAAGTACCACAGAAATGTGAGGCACGAGAAGCAAATGCTGATCCCTCACACAGTGACCCAACTCTGTGTCCTAATTTACCTTCTCCTAAAGACACACAGCAGTCCTAATGCACCCTGTGTTCTCTTGCAGTTAAACCAGGCAATGATTTGCCAGTTCTTTGTGAAGAACTCGGAGTGTACTTGAGCACTGTGGGTTGATGCTGCACTCCTTCATTTACCCACCTGGTTACTTTGAGGCAGTCCTGCCCACGCTTCCCCAAAGCTAGGGCTTTATTCTAGTCCAGCAGTCCTCCAGGCCAATGCTGACTTATTCCAGGTCAAATAGCAAAAAAGTTACAGGTTAACAAGCTTAGCGTTGGCTGCTGCTATGGGAATGGCACATCATTGCTCTTCAGTCATGCTGTCTGTGCAATATTTGCCTCTTCCCTGGCTTAAGGACTGAAAAGCTTCTGGTGGTTATGAGCTTCACGCCTTATGTGAGCATAAGACTAAAGGCATCATTTGCTCAGCTTATTTTCAATCATGTGATTGCATTTAATCAACTTGTCCACTACTCTGGTAAGTGCCTGCTTGGAGACTTGCCACTAACCTTCATTTTTCCTGCAAAATCCCCCCAAATAACTTATTTCTCAAGGATTAAAGCCTGAAGGATAAATTGTTCCTTCTCATACACATAAGAACCATTCTGCTTGGCTGACCTTCCCAGCAAAGCAGCAGACAAAGCATCAGGAGGATGAAGCAGGCAGGAACAGGATAAGTTGTTCAGTGCTGGTGAGCTGCACTGTGGAGAGGACTAGTCAAGTCCAAGAACTCCAGGCACATTAGCACAGGGGACCAGAACCTTACGAGGCCTCAGGGAAAGAAAGTACCAAATATGTGGCAGAGGTGAGTAGGTTTGTCAGTGCTACTTCACACAGTTCACTGCAGGAAGATTTGCCCGACAGACTCGTCAAACAGGGAAGTTTGTTCCATGAGATGGTGAAAGGCAGTTTGCTATTGTGTGTCCATTCCTGCCTTAATCAGAGAGATGAAATGAGCTTGGTACATTTTCCACTTCCCACATTTACCACACCTCAGTTACATGCAAATTAACTTTTCAGTCATGGCCGTCACATTGAACTCCTGTTTCTACGGGAGAGAAGTAACCTGAGTCACCCTATTGCATCTTGAAATGAGAGATTAAACTAACCTTCAGGCCTTAATCTAATTTCTCTGCATTGGGTTTTGCAAATAGCACCACTGAACAGAAGTTGGTTTCTTCTGGAGTACAGTCTTCCTTTTATTTCAGAGACCTAACCAGCTAGAGGGAGGTGAAAGGCACATTTTAAAGAGCAGTACAAAGGATTTTAGCAAGCTATGATACTGCTGTGAGTTTTTTTGCTATCTGATACAGCAAACCTCATGGACACAGCATGATCTGTCTAATGCCATCATGCACATCGCTTCAGCTGCTTAGCAGAACCACAGCAGTCTCAAGGGAAAGAATGCCAGATACATCTATTTATGCAAGTCAAAAGTTAACAAGAAAAAAAAAGGTGCCTTGGTTGTGTCTGCTTTCTGAGCTGTTAACCAGAGCTGTGCTGCAGTAACTAGCTGACTCAGTTAAGGTGACTATAGTTATATTTATTGGGTTTTTTTTTTGTCTGTTCTAGCAGTTGAAACAGGAAAAACTGTCATCTTGGTTTCAAAACTAGGTAATATAGAGAAAAAATAGAACCTATATAGTCTGCTCACTTTATTTGTAGTCTTTATGTTCTCAGCTTAATCATAAGCATGGGCCACGTTATCTCAGAGGTGGCCTGGCATGGGGAACAAAGTCTGCCTTGAACCTCTAAAGATGCAGTGCAGCTCAGGGGCTAAGGGATTGCTGGGAGCACAGGCAATGGCTTTAAGTTTCTGCTGTGCAATGAGTTGCTTGCCTTGTCACATGATATTGTCCACCCATTTTCCTCCTTTCACATCTCTTCTCATTCTTTTGGGGTTTTCTTTTTCCTGCTTCCTCAACTCTTCTTCCATCCCACTGCATTCAATACAAGTTTACACAGCCCATCTGTGCCTGCTGTTTAATAGGTACCACTTCTGAAGCATCACCACTGTTACCATTGCCTCCTTCCACATTATCTGTTGATCATCATGGAAATATCCTGCTATGGTACACAGTTCCACCAAGGAGAGTGTAGGAATGACCTACATGAACCTCACGTGAACTCCTGTTTTGGTCAGATTGGTTCCTATTCTCAAGGCAGTGAAAAGCTAATCTCAAAATTTTATGGAATCACTTAAGGTAAAGCTTTCTTGGCTCCCTTTCTGAAGCTGGGAGCTTTGCTTTATTGACAGGAAAGGTTTCACCTGAGAAGCCTTACTGCTCCACACATCTGTGCACTTGGCAGCAGTGCCTTTGATGAATTTTCCTGGCAGCTCTCTACGTCTGAGCAGCTCCTCTATCTTATGTCACAGCATGGTTTTCTCCTTGTGTTCCTCCTTCAGAAAGGCTGTGATGACATGACATTTGCAGCCTGTCTCTCCAAGGACAGGCACTCCAGCTGCACGCTTTCAAGGTGACCTGCATTCCCTCTGAGTTCCTTGCTTTGGGAAAGGGGATTCCCTTTTGTTTCACCAATGTACCACTCAATCTCTTCAACAATACTGCTCCAACAGTCCTGCTGACAATGCTGCAGAGGGAATAGAGCTTGAAAGGATTAGCATTCACCTTGCAGCAAAGGAAGGCTGAGTATGTTGGTTACTGTGACAAATGCTCCTGGAGACATCAGTGTGACTCCCTCATCACACATTCTAGCTGGAGCTGCTTGGCAGCATTGGCTGTTAAGTGCCCCAGGAGATGGCATCACCCATCATCTGCCAAGCTTTCAGTGACTCAGCACTCTGGTTGGCCACAAAGCTCCTTTGGATGACTTCTTCTCAGGAAGAAGAAAGTCCTGTTTGCAATGAAGTCCTCTCCTGGGACAGATCACCCACAGTACCTATGAACCTATGCAGGGTGCATCTGATTGATAGATCCTGCACTTGTAACACTGTGACCTACTGTGCTCCCCTCTTACAGCTGCAGGAAAAGCCCATGAGAGTTATAACCAAGCAAAGCTAATGCTTGGGCTTGAGTTAGGTGATGTTCAGGATCCAAGTGGTTTCCCCTATCCTGTGCACTCACCATGAACCAAGCATTCCCATGCTTTTGGGTCAGGCAGAATAGATTTCACCCACCATCCACCCTGGTCTTGGCACACACACAGAGCAAACAGTATTAGCCTTGTGAGGAACAACGTGAGCTGAGCAGCCTCCAAACCTGCTCTATACCTGGCTCAGACACAGGCAGTTCTCAGAGGCAAACCCGAGCCAGGAACATGTCAGCCTCCTGTGAGACTTGGGAACTACAAAGCCACAGGAGCTCGGTTTACAGCCTGGCATCTCCTCCTTCAAAACTCTATTCTGCAGAGATAAAGGGTCTGCACTAACTGCAGAAAATGGTTGCAACAGGGCTACAAGTTAATTTATTTTCCTTGGGGGAAGGAGGGGGCAGAAAAGGTCAAAGCTGTGACTTGAAGCCCTAAGTGTCCAACATAAATTATAACTTCCCAGCTCTGAACTGTTGTCCTGTGGCTTCCAGTGACAGAGATGCACTCTCAGCACAATCCCACCAACGCTCAGCTGACTGCTAAGCAGTTCAGCACTGCCAGCCTGTGGGTCTGTCTCCAGCAGCAGGTAATTTTGGAAAGGGCAGACCTAGATAGAGCACACCTGCAGCAGGCAGCTGATGAGGTGGGGAACTACATTTCAGATCATCTAAAACCATCTTGATTCTCTGTATGTATTTAAGAAGGCAGAGAGGACAGTGCAAAAAAAAAATGCAGGGGGCACGTTGGGTTAGGTGAGCGTGAGAAATAAGACAAGTGGATCAAAGCATTGGCAAGAAAGAGTTGTCTCCCTTACAGCATGAGATTAGTATCAACAGAGCCTTCACCTAAACACTCAGCTGTAAGTTTTCTTCTTGTGTGCACTGAAGATTGGCTTTTCAACTCACAATTTTCACTCATTCTCTGACAGGAAAGAGGTAAAAGCCAAGACACACTAAATGAAAAAAAAAATCATGCTTTTTTTAAACATCACCATTTAACATGTAATTATATCTCATAACAGGCAGGGCCTGAGTCACAATGCTGGATTTTTTTCAAGGTGGAAATACTTTTGTCTGGACTTAGGAACACACAATGACCAAGGAATGCAGAAACAAAACTTTTCCATTGTCGTGTTACATTACTTCCACCTGTCTCAGGAAGACAACACAAAACAAGTCCTGTGCAGCTGGATCCATCAGGATTGCTGAAGGGATTCCTAACTCCTTGTTCTAACATTGTTTCAGGAGTCTCAGCCCAATTTTTAAAATGCATAGGGCACAGGAAAATAAAAATCACACATTAATTCTAAGGAAAAGGTGTACATCAGACATTTCTGCTCCCTTCCTTCTACCAGGAAGCTGTATTTTGGAGCACAGCCATAAACCTCAAATTTTGAGTGCACTAGTGCCTTACTGCATTGGTCTTTCCAACAATGCCATGTAATCCCTGGCTCTCATATCACTCATGGAGAAAGAAAAATCCCCTAACCTCACTCTATTGATCTCAGCTCATTAACTTTGCACTGGGACCTTGTCCAGCATCCCCTAAAGCTGATGGAAAGTGGATGAGCAGAGTCCATCCAAGCCAGCAACACATTGCTCATCAAGGAGCTCAGAGAGAGGCCTGGGGGAGGAAGGAGGTGTTCATGAGGGTGAGGAGATGGATGATCTCATCCTATGCCTTGTTTGGTCACATCCCAAAGCTGTCAGGCACTTTGGCATATTGCTGGCAAGGGAAAGTTCAGCGTGGATGCCAGTGGCTTCAGCAGACCTGGCCCAGGCGAGGACAGCCACGGGCAGTCACACTTCCCACTCCTCTGAGTGGGGAGGGACTTAGCAAGGCTTCTGCAGAAAACCTGGGAGAACTGGACTTGTCAGCTTTCTCAGTGGAGGGATTTGTCCTATGTAGGCCCAGCACTGCAAGTTGCCTGCTACTAGGCAGCGAGAGTCCTGACGGGGAACAGAGCAGCTGGCCAGGCTCTGCCTCTGCATCAGCCCCATGGAACATCATAAGCTCTTCTCTACCTATCTAGGAGAATTTCTTCACAGATTTTAAATTCTTCAGTCCCCAAGTCCTTCCACAGGCCTCTCTAAACAATCCCCTCCCTTTCAGATGCTGATGCTTTTTAGATTATTACTTCAGACCAGGCCATGAGCTGGGTGTAAATCAGGATAGCTTGTCAATGCTAATTTACATCCACTGAGAATTTACCTTCCTTCACCATTTAGCAGAATTATATGACATGTCTTTTATCTCTTCTTGCAGTTTAGCTTGCCATTCCCCTTTCCTGGCCCCTGAGCCTCCTGCTTTGCTCTGAACTCCCTGTAGGTTTGCAGGATAAGTTGCTTATTTGCAATGTAAAGTGTCTCTCAGTGCCACAGCCCCGTGCAAACAAACCCAAGAGAAGCACATTTATTCTTACTTGTACAGCAAATCCAGCCCTATCTTTTCCTGACAGCGGTTCCCTACAACACACACCGCATCTGACTTGCTAAGGGAAGAAATATGTCCCTTATTGCCACTACGCAATACAGGACCTCTCTGGGGAGATGCAGTGGAGGGAGGAGGAGAGGACTGATCCCACAGAGGCCCTGAGCTCCTGCCTTTCTCCTTGAAGCTGATGGCAATGGCTTGCCACCCAGCTCAGCACTTTGGAGACTCTGACTGTCAATATAATGGTATCTGCAGGATACCATTAATGACTTCTTGTTGCTATGGTGATATTGATGGATAGTCCCTGGGGCTGGTGGGAATTCAGGGAAAGCCAGTAAAAGAAAGAATGAAAGCAAGAAAGTGGGTCAAAAAAATCCCCCAGGAAAATGTGCATTTGCCTACAAATGGGCAGAGAAGAATCCAGTGGCACTTCACACTTCCTGACTCATCCTCCTTCTTAGAAAACCACCACGGTGTACTTCAGAGCCAGTGCAAACCCTGGTGCTCGCAGCAGGGCTCTGGCACAGAGGCACACTGCTGTGAGCTCATTTCATTACCAGGCGTTAGTTTTGCAGCTTCACCCTGGCAATTCATTTCACATACAGAGTAAAAATCTTGGCTCCAGTGAAATCACCTGGACCTGCGCCAGTGGGCACGGAGCCAGGATTCCCCCCAGCTCTCGGGATGCCTTATCACAAGTGACAATTTCATTCAACCGCCACAATAGCCACTGGGAAGCCCCTGCCTATCCAGAGCTACTTCAAGTGTGGAAAAGCTGCTGTTGCATAGTTTTTTTCTCTTTTTTTTCCTGAGGCTCAGCACTGCACTCTCTGAAGATGGCATCATGGGCTCTCCCAGAGCTTCCAATGCTGCAATATGCAGTTTAGTTATCTTTTACCCTTCATCCCAGCTGAGCAAACACTAGCAAAGACAAGCTACTCTCCAGTCACAATTGGGTCTTCTGACCTTTCACAAGAGTTAAACTCTAGGATTTTAGGGCACAAGAGCCATCTCCCTCAAACATCAGTTCTCTCTTTGGTATTGTGTTTTTTTTTTCTGGGAAAAACATTCTAAGTGTTGGTGACGTATTTATGAAGAAGCGTTTAAGTCCCAACAGAACTCCCTCTTCCTCTGCACATTCTATTTATCTAAGCCTACCAAGGAGTGTACAAACTACAAGACACCTTGTTTTGGATTAGGATCTCAGGACGATAAGTAAATTTCAGGGTATGCTTTTGGTCCTAGCAAAGACTCTTTATTGCTCTGTTTTGTGTCTAGGAGTTGCCCTATACACATACAAACTTAACAGAGAACTTTTTACTCCAAACAGTGGTACCACTCCAGGCATGCACCCCTCCATTGCCTGGTGGGTAGTCTTATTCCCGCAAGTTGTTATTGTTTTGGATCTGTTATTATGGCATAAGTATGTCTAAAAGGGAGTGGCATCTATAGCAGTATCATTACACTGACAGTTTTGCCAGTAAATGCCCCAGTGTAGGTCAGATCCAAGTCATCTGCCAGCTTTTCCATCACTTGCGTGTTCAGATCCTTCCCCTCCATACAAATTCGGAATTGGAAACAAAATGACCTTGACCCTCTCTTTTGCATCTTTTGATAACCATAAATTTATGAGACTATGGAGTCAGAAAGTACTCTACATAAGGAACAGATCCCAACAGTAAAATTCACATAGTTTCTCCTACATCACATGTAGCTGTTCATCATATTGGGCAAGATTGCTAAGCATGTGGAGGCCTGACTGGCACCGACAGAGGCTCTCTCTGGTATAGCAACCCTTTAATCAGACTGTCAGCATCATTTATTTGCTTGTGTTTCATGTTCCTGAATACTTCAGTAAGTTATTTTTTTCCCAGTTGACTATCAGAGGCAAAGGCTGCTCTTTCAAGTTGGATTTGCACCTCTTCCATTCCCCTTCATTTCAATTAGCTATGGAAATGATTTTTTCCCAGCTCCTTTTGCCTGTCTGCCTGTTTCAGAAGCTTCAGGAACACCAGTGGCCGGAGAAGACTCTAGTTAGTGTCTTCCCAGCAGAAAAGGTTGTGGCTTGCAATTAGCAATCTTAATTGCACTGCTTGACCTGCTGCTGGACAGGTTGGAGAGCACAGAACCAGCTGCAGCATCCTGCCTTTCCCCAGCTGGAAGTGAGTGCTGTGGGTGGTAGGAAGGAGGGATGTGGCACTGCAAACTGGTGGGGCTGGCCACGGGTAGGACCTGGTTTATTGCACTGGGAGACAGAGGAGGCTACAGGAACATAATAGCTTCTTGAAATTAGATCTCTGTCTGTGGGGAGCTATTCCATGGTGTACACAGCTATTATTTTTCTGCTAACGACTCTGTGACTGCAGAGACGTGGCAGCTGGTGAACTGCCCAGAGCAGCTTAGGGCTGAGCAAAAGTGATCAGTTTGGACAGGGCAGGAGCTCTGAGTTCCTCCACTTAAAGACACCAGGGTAAAAATGTCATTGGGCACAAATGACAACAGGCTGGAACGAGCATGTATTCCAGAGAGCAATGTCCCAAGTGTGGTCTGCTCTAAACAGCTGGTCACTAAAAGTTTCTCAGAGTGGATCCCTTATATCAAGATATTTAACTGAAATTATATCAGATATATTCATGAGAATAATTTCTCTGAGCCATCTTTGGCAGTACAGGCAGTAACTCCCAGGTGACTCCACGGGAAAGGGATTTGGGAGAGATCAGACTGGAGACCATTTAAATCCATGTAATTGCTCACCACACGCAAACCTGGCCTCACCTGCCCTGATGTGAATCATGCCATGTGCAGTTTACTGGCCATGCTTTTAAAGTCACCATTAAGAAACAAAATCTATGACTGATTAATACCAACACACGTGCTCTTGGGATGCTTCTAATCATATCTATGTATTTTAAATTATCAGTATTGCCAAAAGACTCTCTGGTTTTGGTGCTCCACCCTACAGTGAAAGGTGATGAAGGAGGAGGCAGGACATAACACTTTGTCTAGAGCCTGCTGTGAAAAAAAAAAAAAAGCATTTGTCTGTTCAAATGCACTGGATACTTTCTGCAAGTAAGCTCCATTTTCTTGTAGTGCCAGTTAGCCATTGCACACGTAAAACTGTGAAGAAAGGTGAAGAATAATAAATGCAGCAATTCTGCAGATCTGATTGATGGAGAACAGTAGATGAGACCCCTTCCTCCTGTGCTGTGGATCTCAGATACTAGCTACAACACTCAATCCCTATGACATTTAAGTGTGAAGCAGACTCACCTTGGATCCACAGTCACAAGACAACCCAAGCCCCTTCCTAGGACACTGAATTGCTGCAGGGTCTGAAGCTGGCTGCTCCAAATCAGTTCTGGGCTCTGTCAGTGTGTGATATCATTGCTTTCATGCTATTCTGCAAAATGTTGCAAAGTGTCTCATGAAGGTTGCTATATTCATGGTTGGGTTTTTTTATAACTGGGAAAAAATAAGGCACAGATCATAGCAACTGATGAAAGCCATTATAGCAGCTGATGAAAGCCATTGCATACACATTTATTACTAAGGCAGTCCTAAGAAATGAACCAAGAGCGTCGTGGCTGAATTGCAGGCAACCAACCAGCTTTGGTCTAATAACTGCTCCTGCACAGCACTGGATGGATTGCAGGCCTTTGGGGTTGTCTCAAAGTATCCACACCTATCCAAAGCTGAACAAGGAGAGACAGAACCACTGCATAGATACAATTTGGTGATATAAATTGAAAGAGGGGAAATATTGTCTATGCAGACACCCAATCACTCATGGGAAACAGATACAAATCCTTTGTAAACACCTTTTAAAAGGAGAACTCTGAGAAGACAGGTTGGAGGATGCTGCAACCAATCTGATGGTAAAAATCTCATGCAACTCAGCATCTCAGGAAAGGACTTAACCTCAACTTTATAAATACTGCCCATCAACAATTCCTGCATGTAGCTGTAACACCTCAGGAAGTTTAATTACCATGTAAGAAATGTAAGATAAAATGAGCTACGTGACCTTTCCCACACCAGATCCTGTAGGTCAGCATTATTTAAGACAACTGGGAGCCTGAAAAGCTAAACATTAGTGTTGGCAGATGAACGGATGGATTGCTGCCAGCAGAATCCATCTTCCCACTTGCCTCCATAGGACTGGGTGACATTCAAAAGTAACTACTTCCCTATGCAAAGAGAAATGCATGCAATGCAATGAGCAGGCTTTAAAATGGACTCATTAGCTGGCAGGACCAGTGGCAAAATGCTTTATGGCTGCTCCTTAATGTTGCAGGCGAGGCTGTAAACAACAGACATCGGGCTGTGACAGAAGTGGGGAATGTAGTGACCACAGTGGATCTGCTGTAAGCCAGACCCTGAGCAAGCTGTAAAAATCTGTCAGGATACTGTCATTTTCCCTTTGTCTACAGATGCTCTCAATCTAATTAACTTTTTAATCGGAGCAGATAAAACTATGGTATTGTCAGCAAAGACAAATCTACAGTTTCATGAAAAATTTCCATCCGTGTTGAACTTGGACTTCTTGCTTTTTTTTTCACTCAAAGCTCTACGAGCAAACTCCAAGACACTGAAAAACAGAAGGAAAGCCCATTTTGCAGATTTCTTAACCTGGCCAGTGACTGTGCATGGAAGTCACATCAGCGTGCCTGGAAGTTGCCAGATGGGATTTGGTCCAGAGCCTTCAGACCCAGCTCAAAAACCTGGGTGCAGAGGACACTCCTGCTCGTTGAGCAGGGCAGGCACCACGGGAACTGTGACATGATGCACCAGGAATGAATCACCTTCCCCTTCCTGATAGAGAGGATACTGAAACCCACAGACTCACACATATCCCAGGACTTTCTGAGGATCAGCAAGGTTTCAAAGCTAAAAGAATTTCCTTCATCTAATAACTATCACAGTCAGCTCTTAGACTACAACACTCTAAATTGAAACCAATGACTAACGTGTACATTTGTACCTATAGTACCCCAAAGGACAGAGATCTCTGACTGGCCTACAGTTACACTCAGATCATCAGACTGGTTTTTCTACAACTGCTGAAGTCTTCAGGATTTTTTACACCTGTTGCCAAACATCAGTACTGTTGAAAAGGTCACTCAGCACAGCCAAGTGCAGAAATAGCCCCAATCAACATCTGAACCTGGGACTCCAGGTCAATGAAGCTTCCTGACTAACGCACTGCAGCATCTGGCTTCACTGAACTTGCCTGTGTAATCTGAACCAAGAAGCACTCATTTCCATCTACTGTTGCCCATATGCCACCTCTAAGTATACTTACATATTAGCATTTATGCAACATTTGGTACAAAATCCATATGGCTCCTTTCAGCAAGCAGCAACAGCAAGAAGAGTGAGTTGCAAAGACAGTCTGGAGATGGAGCTTGTAATGATTTATTTTAAACACCATATAAAATTCATTGCAGATGGACAGTGATGGAAGAGCTATTACAACCTGCTCCAGATGGGCCATGTTTTCTTTTTTGCATGTAGCTAAAGTGGATTTCTTTTATATGACGCATGCTACTGACCCCTCTGGAACATGAGTTGGGCAGCAGCTCAGATCCAGGCCTAGGTGTGACACTCCAAAGTGTCAGAGCCAATAGTACAACACTGTGAGAACTGGGTGGCTCCTCACAGTGTAGGAAATAGAAACAACCTCTAGTAGTAAAACAACCTCTAGTAGAACAACAACCTCTAATGACCTTGACCAGCCTCATCTGGGCCCTCCACCCTTGCTCCTGACACTCCTGGCCACTTCTTGGGTGACATCAGCAGTGCGTTGGCATTGTGGCTTTCACTGGGGCTTATTAGGCTGTTGTTTGAACCAAGATGTGGTCATGGAGCACACTCTGCTCATCACATTTGAGCACACTGGGACTGTACCCTTTGTCCAAGGTTGCTGTCTCAGCCTGCCCTGCTGCCTGGTGTCTACTTCACCTTCCTTTCAAGAGACATCCATCCTTACTTGCTCCCTGACAAGGAGTTCCCTGAGCCCTTAAGCCTGGTAAGTATTACTTCCCCAGGTTAAATAGAGGAAAAAAATGTTCACATGGAATACAAAAGTAGAAAAGTCAAGTTTTTAAATGTGCCATGCAGCAACCACTGCCAGACCTTCCAGGATGTAGGAGCAAAGCATCTCAAGCCTGTCACAAGCGACCTTCTGAATGGCAAACCACCCAGGTGAGAGCCTTTGCATGTTAACAATTTGCTTTAACAGATAAGGGATAAAAGTGTGTTTGGTGCCATAGCCTAAATCATAGAAAAAAGCAAGTGGCAGCCAATTAACTGTTTCTGGATAATGCTTACCTTAACCATCAAGACTACAAGACCATTACACTTTCACATCCACTGCAAGATAAAAAGGCTACATGCCTGTCAGAGATCGCAGTCAGGGTGGTGAGTCAGAGGCCTCATGCTGCTGTTATTCCCAATCTTATAGATGATGAGTTCTTAACTCCAAAAATTGTTGTATCCCTTGCAGGCACATGCTGTGTTAGACTTAATCTTGACAGATAGCAAGGAATTGATCACAGAATTAAAAACATAACTGGTTGCTTAGTTACCAGTGATCGCTACACAGTTCTATTTGCTGTGTGCAAACACAGCCCAGTGCAAACCAATTATCCATCATTATGACTCTAAAAATGTCAATTTCAGAGAGCTGAAAACAACTGTCAGGAAGGTAATACAGGAAATTTGAGTAGAAAAAATACAAATTATAACTAGGAGCCTGGGTTTGTGTTTTTTGCTACACGTTCAAATACCCACAAATCTGTGGCTGAAGAAAGTAAATGTTGGTTGGAAAAAACCAGCAATGTTGTCTGCTGGGAAAGTAAAAGCAAGCGTGTTACATGACTAAACACTGGGAAAATGGTAGTAAATAAAAATGACAAGCTAAGAATTGCACAAAACTGATAAGAGAAAAAAAGACACTGGGAGAATGAAAGAGCTTCAGGATTAATGATGGCATGAAGGAGCTGAAGTAAGTTGGGTGCTAAAAACAGCATAGTGTCATTCCAAGAATGAAGTGGAACTACAGTCAGTAGCGGTGCCACGAATGCAGAGTAAGCAGAAAGCCACCTCTGTCAGCTGCTCAGCAATAACTGTCTTTGTAGCTTTGCAACATTAATCTGATATTATTTTCTTTTTTTGGGTCTATTTAATTGTTGAAACATGAGATGAGTGGCCTTAGATTTAGGACAGTTTGGAAAATACATTTCATATGAGCAGCACGTTCCTGTGTGGTTGGGAACAGAAGCCAGACTAAAGCAGAAAGGTGCTTGATTTCATAGCGGAGATATTTAGCCTCCAAAATAATTTTCTGGGGGCTGCGATGACTAGTGAGAATGGCTTGGGCACGGGACTGCCTTATGTCTACGTGAGGCAGTCTATAAGAGCCAGCAGATGAAATGGCTGCAGGGATTTGCAAATGTCCCTCCCACTTCTTGAAACACAGATCTATGGCTGTTGCTATTTCCTACGCTGTGAGGAGCCACCCTCTTACTCTGCACAATTGTGTGCTATTCTTTCATGTTCCATCCCCAAAGATCAAATCATTACATTTCTCATAAGTGTGACCTTCCTATAGCAAGGTCTGTCTTTCATCTGTCAATCAAACTGATGCCAAATCTGTGGATAAGCTGCTGTACTTGGATGCCTTACCAGCAGCACGTTCATGAGTATGCACCTCACAGATGCTGGCAGGTTAGAAACTCACGGGCTAACCTATGTCCTGAATTTATTGCCATGGCTGTAAACAATTCGTGCTCAGCATTGTTGGTGTACGGTCTCTCTTCTTCATCTTCCCTCTCCTGAAGTACATGACAACAAAAACAGCTCCAGAGACTTGTGCCATCCTTGCAAGTGTTGTGAAGTGCAGCTATGCTATATCTGATCGTGTCCTCATGACAATTTAAGCTCTCTGAAGACAGGAATAGTCAGGGCTGAATGCAGCCACAGTACAAACAGGTTTGAGCTGAATACTCTGCTTCTTCCCAGTAAAAGATGCAAGTCCTGTGCACAGGAATGATAAAGGCTGTAAGCACTAAACCCTCTACAATTCCAGGGCTGGAGAAATCCCCTGCCTTGAGTAACCCACAGTTGGCAGAGGGGGGAAAAATAACAGAGGAAATAAGTCAATCTCATTTCTTTATGCAACACAGCACAACATGGTAAAAATGGATTCTACAGGGGACATACAGCATCTTTTTTTTTTGCCTTTGACTCCATTATGAGATTGGTTCTTATTTGGCCAGGAGAGTGGAAGCATAGAACAGACTGAACAATTTTGAGGTTGATAGCAAATGGACAAGCATGTTCCTGCCTACTTAAGAGATGCACAGAAAGTGCTAATAGTGCTTCAGTGTCGGAAAGTATCTTCTGTTGTTGAGTTCTTCTGTTGAGGGAAAAATAGGCTACAAGATTCATCAGGTAACTTTGCACTTTCTGTGGCTGATATTGCACTGTGAAGAAGTTTACCAGCAGCCTGGACAGGATGTATGCAGTGCACCAAGAGATGCTACTTGCATATGTTTAACAGTCATGCATGGCAATATGTGCATGTGTTACACACAAGACTGATCCATACAGATGCTTACAAAATGGGATAGTTTCATAAACACCCCAATCTGCCTGCTCTGGAGAAATATTAGAGACTTAAGAACAATTTCATGAGAGTAAGTCTGTATGAAGGATGGGAGGTGCCTCTCTCATCTGCTGTGGCATCCAGGCCATCTGTCTGAAGGACTACACTATACTGTGGAGGTCAGCATGTAGCAGCTGAGTCCATTTCAGCACACGCCAAGTCATCTTCCCCATGGGAAGACAGGACTTTGCCACCTCTTGAGAGATGGAGTTCTGTTGCCTGTTCTGCCCACTGTAGATCTACCCCAAATTAGCATTGTCTGATACTAATCTCCTGTTAACTATAAAGGCCCTTAACTATAAAGGTTTATGTAAACCTAGACCAAATGAAAAAGACCCCAGGAAATATGGGCTTACCTCATCATGTCCCATCTGGAAGCACTGCCTAGAACATGGTAGAAAACTTGATTTATTAAAATTAATGAAGGAACTGGCTAGTCTTGAATAATTCATTACATATCAGCTGCTGCTGAGGTAATAGGAGCTCAGCAAGATCCTCTGTAGCACTGCCAGTGCCTAAAATCTTTAGATAAAATGAAGTAAAAGATTGGCCAGTTAAAGATTGAAGGGCTTTCTCCATGTGAAGTGAGAGGCACCAATTCCTGTCTCTGAGGTCATGCAGCTGCCATCTGTGAAAATCTATGAGGTCTCTCAGGTGGAAGCCAGCCTGCTACCACCACCAATTTTTGCCAGGGTACAAAGCAAATCTGCCTCAGCCATCAACTTCTGCACAACATAATGGCTCTGTTTTTCAAGATTCCTACTGAAATCACTATTTACAATAAGATAGGGATGGCTAAGGGTGTTGGTCTGCTTTTCTGATCATTATCTATGAAAATAAGTCAGCATGGCATGCAAAGAAGTAGGCACTTTCTGAGTATGCAGATCTCATGGTGCAACCTCTGGTGCTGCTCAGGGCTTTTGTCAGCACCAGCAGAATCAAATTACCACAGCCTGAGCAGTGTCAGGGCTGGATTTTGGAAGCACGTCAGAAGCCCTGGAACAGAATCCTAACTTAATCTGGTGCCACTTGATGAAACAAGGACTCTTTTTCAACTCTGATGAAGTCAATGGTAAAACCCTTTTACAAATTTGTAAAAGCAGCAGCATAATCAGGCTCTGTAATTAGATGGCTGATGCTCCTCTCCCTGTATGTCCTCCTCCAGCAGAGGTCAGAGGCACTGCAGTTAATAAAGGAAAGGAAAAACAGGTAAATGCAATGAACTCCTTCATGCCTCCCAGCTGCCCGTATAAGGCCTCCTAATGCAATCACAGAACTCTCCACTAGACACAACCATAGACTCTCCCTGCAGTTAATCACTTTCTTTCCAACTGGGAATGATGGGAACTGGTCCCATGGGCTAGCACTGTGTCCAGCAATGGCACTGTTCTTAGCTCCAGCTCTGGTTTACACTGCCTTCCTTTGTTCCTCCCTTGGGGACCTGGGAATTTGTGATGGCCCAATGGTACAGCAGCTCTGGATCGTATTAACACAGCTGGACAAGGCAGCAATTGAATTGAGATCGTGATGAATAGGGACAGATTCTGCTGCCTTGTTGATTGTCTCAAGACAGATTTTACTTCCAGATGACATTCCTGCCTCAGCCAGAGCAAATTATTTTTCCCAGGCCTCAGTGCGTGAAATATTTTGGTAGAAGTACCCTGATGGAGGCAACTGGCATTAGGAGACATTTCATAGAATCACAGAATCATTACAATCATTTAAGACCTTTGAGTCCAACCATTCACCTCAGACTGCCAAGCCCACCTTTAAACTAAACCATGCTCCTCAACACCTCACCTATGTGTCTTGTGGGTACCTCTAGGGGTGCTGACTCCATCACCTCCCTGGGCAGCCCGTTCCAATGCTTAATAACCCTCTCAGTGAAAAAGTTCTTCCTATTGTTGAGTCTAAACCCCCCCTGGTGGAACTTGAACCCATTTCCTCATGTCCTACCATTTAACCTAACCCTTTCCTCTCCTCTCCAAAAACACTGCTTCATCAATCACCTGTGAGAATGTTTTCAAACTTAAAGCTAAACCCCTTTGCCTTGAAACGAAGGCAACACGTTCTGCTCTTGCTGCCTGTTAAAAGCATCTCTGTGTGAGGTCACAGGATATTGATTTACATTCCTGAGCTTTTTGTGGACATAGGTTAAGATCGTTAGGAGAAGCTGTAAACTGACGTTGTGACTTCTCACCCTGAAGTATGTTACAAAGACTGTAACTCTCACAGCCTCAGAGTGGGAGACGCTGTGAATAGGTTGTAACCTGCTAACATGTGAGACTGATGTCTGGTCCCCAATCTCCTGGGGTCCTCTCAGACAAGACACTCAAATCCCCGTGTTTCAGCTCTGATATCTACAAGAGGAGATAATAAAACTACTTTCCAGCATCTGTGAGAACTAGATGCTTCTCTCTCTTCCTCACACCTGTGAAATGCAGGTGTGTGGCAAGCACAAGGCTGTAGTATCCATGAAGTATACATGCCTCTTTCCACACACCACCAGGGTAACTATATGTGTAGTTGTGTCTTTGCAGCTGCTTTTGGTTTTTCACCATTGTTTTCTTCTCCTTCTTCCTTCCTTCTCTCTCTTTCTCCTTCTTTTTTTTTTTTTTTTTAAAGCAGTCATCTGTTATCTTCTGGAAAGGGCATCACTCGTGATGATGTACAATCGCTCTGGGAGCTGCTTTAAGAGACACGATGCCCCTCTGACTTGCCAGACAATAGCAGTTGCTATGCAGTTTCCTTTGCTTTGTTCCTTCAGGAGACAAGTTGGTATTTACAGCATTTTCTCTAAGCAAGGCACAGTCCCTGAGATATGCTCATGTGAGAGTGCTTCAGGGAATTCCAGCTGGGAGGTGAGAGTAAAGGATTTTATCATTAAAGAAACAAAAGATGGCACAAAAAAAACCCTTAAAACCCCAAAGAAATGCTGGAAGAGATGCTGTTCCTTCCAAGTGATTGTGTGAGGTAGGGACTGCAAGAGATGCAGGGAAGCAAGAATTTTACCCGTTCCAATACAACCTCATTTTTTGTCAGGAAGATATTAAAAGCCCATTTCAATGCAAACCATTTTGAGGAAGGGTGGAGGTTGGAGCCTGTTCAAACATTGACCCGGTTTCTACTTTCACAGCTTGAACAGCAAATAAAAGTTGGAGAAGGGCACAAAGCAACATAGTTCTTATTCCAGGCAGAAAGGAAAACAAACAGTGTAAATCAAGAGTAGCACAACTTAGATGCTTCTGTTAAATTTGCTGGTTGGGTTTTTGTTTTTTAAAGCTCAAATATGTGAAGTGGATACACTGGAGCTGGGCTGAGATCACAAAGAAGTTTCTAAGTTGCTTGAAGAGACACACTTGTTTCCTCAGGGTATGACAGGGAGGGAAGAGAAGGGCCCTTAGAACCACAGAACCATTTCAGCTGCAAGAGACCTTTAAGCTCATCGAGTGCAGCCTTTGTCCCAGCCCTATCAACCACTAGACCATTTCCCTAAGTGCAACACCCATCCCTTCTCCTAACTCTCTCAGTTTTGCCCCCAGTGGTGCTGTGCTGAAGGCACACTCAGTGCTGCAGATAGATGAGCTCAGCTAAGTATTAAACTTGGCTGAGTCTAAGCAGGAAAAAACCCAAAAGTCAAATGCTTTTTTATTTTCTCTAAGGATACAGTGGCATTAAGCCAAAAGTGTGTATTTGTACTGTTTTGCCTACAGCAGCATAGGCACCTTCTCTGGTGAATCACAAAGTCCCCAAAGCTTTTTGCTCCTCCTAAATGAATGCCAAGTGTCCTGGGGACGTGCTGCCAGGTACAAGGACACTCTGACGCCACTTTGCTAATGCGTGATGGGTGCCTGTGGCTGAAGCTCTATAGGATTCTGCCTCAAGGTCTCTAGGATGATGACATTTGGGACCCAGTCCCCAGTATCTGACTTTTCACTGTGCCCCAGATTACCTCAGTTTTTCCTCTTAGTGCTATTTTTAATTTTCCTAAAAGCATTTTCCCAGTCTGTTGCCCAGTATCTCTCAGGAAGCTGGTGACAGCAGTTCCTCACTGTTCCTCAGGGGCCAGCATGCATGGGGTATTGCAGGTGGGTGCACAAGATAGCTTTGGAGGTACAAGAAGATAGAAATGGACACAAGATTGCTGTTATGATGCTATGGATAAAACACACATAGCAAAGTGGTGTTTTTTTCTGTGAGATTGAGATAAAAGGGGCAAGGCCAGACCCACTCAGATGAATCTGAGGCTTCCTTGAAGCTACAGCAGGCATGTTAATATGCACTAGATGAAGAACAGGCTAATGTTAATTGCCTGGCTGCTTTAATTTGATATAAGCTTCTGAGTCCTTAAGTCAGCTGTGTGACAAGAGAAACTGATACTTACCCCTTATGTCCTTTACCTTGGTTTGCCCAGTGCTGCATGGTCAGTACATACATTCCTGACCATTAGAACTGTCACAGAGCTGATGGATTTTTTTGCAAGAGGAACAAGTAACACTTTACATCTGAAGTTACTGACCAGCCTCTGAGTTTGTGCTGAGTTCAGTTTCTGCTCTAGAGAATGCCTCCAAGGAACTGATAACCACCATCAGCAAGAATAATAACTGAGCTGCAGGGCTACTCATGGGCACTTGCAGCCCTGCACATGGCCTCTAATGGTGTGATATCTGCATCACTCTTGCAGTACAGTCAACGTCCCTCTGGACTTGGTGAGGAACATGCTGGTTTGCTGCAATGACACATGGAGCTAGAGGATCAGCTACCACAAAGCAGTGTTTTGAGCTGGAAGGTTATGAGCGTGGCTGAGGAGGAGGCAGCTTTCTAAGATAGGTGCTTGGCATGCTTGGCTTCCTACTGCAGCCTGTGCCAAGGGGCTGGCATGCAGAGGCATGCACGGCTGCTGAGTCCAGCTTCAGCCTTTCTCCTCTCTTTCTCCTTTGCCTCCTTGCTATCCAAGATGACGTAGGACAGGAACACCATGGGAGACACAAAACACCCCAGTTGCTTCTGAGCACTGTGCTGCCCTGTGAGCTAAGTGGATCAGGTGGAGTACCAGGTCTGCAGCTGGGCGGTGTGGAGCAGGGCCAGGTGGCTCTGGGCTCAGGCTGCCCAGGTGCTCATGCCAGTACCCTGGCACACCGGCCTGACCCCACTGGGCTGGCCCTCAGCCTGCTGAGCTAATTCCTGCCCACGTGGCTGCAGGTTACCTTGCAGTCATGCTTTTACAGTCAGCAAGACATTGCCTTAGTCTCCTGATCTCAACCCCTGGTAGGGCTTTTTACTGAGAGAACTCAAGACGCTGTCCCTGTCCCTCATTACAGCTTCAGTGGCATAAAAGTAGAGGTAAAAAGACGTAAATTACCATGCACTCAGGGTCTTTCACTACAGAGAGTGTGGGAGGATCCCTCATTGGGGTGCAGTCTCACACCACAAGCGTTGCTGACGGGTTCTGTCACTGGGAGAAAGGCCCTGAGGCTAAGAGTCTCCCTGCTGCTCCACGACCCCATGGACAACTGGCCAGAGGTGCAGTTTACCAAATGCCCTTCAGGGAAGCTCAGAACACAGGAACCAGAGCAGGAGGCTGGCCACTGCCTTGTGAAGGGGCTTTCTGGGCAGGCCTGTGTTTGCAGGTGCACTGCTGAAAGAAGCTTCTGACTGCAGCTCTCTCCCTTTCCTTTAGGACAATTCCCTTCGCTGAAGGCCATCCCTGTGTGTTGGGCCTAGAAGGAGGTTCATCTCTATCAAATAATCCCAAACCTGTCCTCACATCCGGTACATCAGAAAGGAAACTGGGAGACTTAGACTATTGCATGTAAACAAGCAGTACTACAGGCTTGAGTTTATCCTCAGTTACATGGATGTAAACAACCTGATCAAATTCAAACAAAGGTACCCGATTTTGGCTACTGCTGGAGTGAGGACACTGCATGGGGTACAGAGCTACACAGGGAAGCTACAGTGAAATCAGCCACCTCTTTGAGCCATTTGCATCACGAGGCAGAATGAATCAATAATATGTATCGAGCTGGGAAAGTTAATCTGCATTCACAGCATCATAACAAATTAAAAGGAAATAAAATCAGTACAATTCCACTGGCTCTTATTACTATCACAGTAGAGAGTAATTAAAAGCCATGGGCCAAATGCAACACTAGAAGAACCCTCTTCTGAAGCCAGAGGCTCTGTACAAGGACATTGCTTTTTCCAGATGCTATGTGTTTGAAACAGCATCGAGAATGGCAAAATAGGCAGAGAGGGCAAGGTAAGAGGAGAACTCATTTAGGAGTCAGGCATTCTGATGCTTGCTCTTCCTCACCTGCAGTCATGGTGCTCACCTGCTGCTTTGATGCTTGATGGGCTGAATCTCATAAGCTCCAGGTGTTTGCTCCAGGCATTTGTATGTGGGGCTCCTACTAGGACTACAAGGATTACAGGTGGTCCCAAGCCAATACACAGCTGTCATTCATCAGCCCTGGCTAACAGCCCACCCTGCCTCTTTCCTGCTTCCTCTGAGCTCCTCTCCTCGGCTCAGTCACCTCTGCTACAACCTCTCTTCCTTGCTACAGAAACTCCTTTCCCTGCTACAGGGCACCCTCTGCTATCCTGTTGCCTGATGAGGCTCTCAATCATTTCTCAGTCTTTCTGTCCTTTCCTACAAACTCCTTGTCCTTTGGCCCTTTCACATCCCTGAAGAAGGAGCTGAAGAAGAAGGAGGGCTATCACTAAGGCCTAAAGCCTTAGCCACCTGCACTCCCATTAGAGCTTTGGTCCAGCCCTGCACGAATTATGAGCTGGAGCTGTGCTATGAAGCTGGAATTCAAATCAAAGCAGCATCCACTGCCTACACCTTGGTACCCTGCCTCTCTGTGAGCCCTCACGTGGCTCTGTCTCAGCTCAGTCCAGCAGCTGATTCCCGTTGAGTGGAAGGAGAATGTGTGATAAAGCACATCCCTCATCACCACACACAGCCCTGTGTCTGACTAATCAGCATGAGGTGGGAGTGCAGCCACCCCACAGCCACCCAGGGAGGCAGCTGACAGGGACATGGGCTGACAGCCAGCAGGACTGGGGATATGAATGCCAAAGTTTAGGTCACAGGGCTCAAGGGCTGCACACAGCCATCAGAGAAAGGCATTGGACAGAGAAATCAGTTTGGGGAAGTCCTATGGCCAGTTCTAGCAAAAGATTAGATCTCAGCATTCTTGTCCAGCCTACAAGTTTATGAACCTCTCATCTATTGCTACCACACCCTGTGCATGGCTTCCACCTATGGAAGCTATGCTGGCATCAGCAGGATTAGGTGGCTACTAAATACCATGTGTGGCAAACTCCAGTCTGCACATGTGTGTTACTGCTGAGGACTTTTACACGTGGGCACATTTACTGTGTGATAATTGTGATAATCTACAGAGATAATCCAAAGTGGATTGTTAATGCCATTTTAGAAACTGATGTACTGTGGTCCTGCAGGTGGAAACATGGACTGAGAGCTGTATTTCCAGAAATGCCACACGCTTGTTTGCTGTCAGGAAAGGCAGATATCTCACTTGACCTAGCTTTGCTTCAGTATGCCTTCCAAAAGTTCAGTCACTCTACTAACACATATCCACCTCAGTAACCATGCTCAGACTCACCAACAAACAGCACAAAAGCCTCATTCTTAAAAGCACTCAGCACTCATACTCATAGCCATATGATCACAAAATGGACTACATCATTTCACCAAAAATAACCACTCACATCTTGCAAAACAATTAGCAGAGACTGCAGAGACTCTCTGAAAATCTGCTCCTGAAGTAAGTGCTTATCTAGGAGTCAACATCCCTCGTTTCTCTAACTTCCACCTGAGAACAGCAGACCATCTCCCTGGTCCAGAAAGCCAAAACTTCTCTGCTAGGACACCTTTTTGGCTAGCTTGCTGACAATGAGCAGCATGAGCTTCTGCCGTGTCATACAAGCACATACATTCACCTTGGCTACTGTAGGAAGGAAAGGCTGGTTCTTGTTCTGGGAGGAAAGCAGAAGGTGTGACCAGGCAAGGGGAAGTGTTTCTTTTGCAGATCCTAAGAAGGGAAAGCATGTCTAAATTTTCTCTTTGTGGTGGACTAGGAACATTATTTTTCATGATGTACTAAGCATATATATAGATATAGATCACCTGCCTTTCCTATTACAACTTTGAGTTGATTTGTACAACATTTAGACATTCTCAAAGGGATTACTCTTTATGATAATGTTAGCTTGAGGCATAAATGGAATTTTGTCCTGAATATGACTTTGCTCAAAAAGAACTGCATTTTGACAGTCTTTATATGAGGTGAGAGACAAGTAAAAACATGGCTCCTAATGCAATGAGGAAATAAAGTTGCTAACTTTCATCCTTGACAGGCCAGAGTAAGCAGGGAGCTTCTTCTCATGATGGTCAAAAACCACGCTGTACAAAAAAATCCAAGCTGCACTACAGCAAACTGCGTTGCCCTAAGCATGGAAGGGATGGCTGACATGGCTGTGGGCTATCCTAGTGCCTGCAGTTGCTTCTGGCTAGGCTGGCTATTGTATGAATTTACCTCATGCTACTGCTATAATAAAGTAAAATCTGAGGAGTGTGCTGAGAGACAGAATAAGAAGTGTTGCAGAGTTATTGCTCTACTGTTTTCACGTGACCAGAAATAACAACCAATGATTGTTCCTTTGGAACATGCCTATATGGCTACCAGGTAGGACAGAACCCACAATAAAGGGCAGAAAATCTTCCTTAAAGACACGATTAGCTGTGGAGGCACTTTTACATTAGCAGACCTGGTTTAGAGAGCCAGGAATGGGATGTAAGCTTCCCACACCTGCTGGAATGTGTCCTGAGACTCGTGGAAGATCAAACAAGTAAGCTATGCACCTTAATCTTAAAAAGCTAATCGGCCCAGGGGCTGCTTATCAGTGAGGAGGGTTTCCATGGCCTACTCCTTTCAAAAACAGATCTCCTTTTTCTTTCCTTTTTTTTTTCCTCCTGTGACCTCAGTTGATATTTTTCTCAATGACACTGAATTTTCAGAGAAGCTGAACTACTGACTTGTGAGATCTCTCACTGCAGGTATGGCTTCTGCAAGCATAAAGCATCGATTTCCAAAACCATGTCTAGCCCTTCAACTAGGAAGAGCACAGCCACACTGGGGCTCACAGACAGGTTATCTTGTGTTGTGGAAACCCAAACTGATTGTCCACAGAGAACTGAGCTGTTGCAACAGCTGTGGTAAAAAATGGGACACATCAGTGCAAAACAGTTAAGTACCACAAGCCAGGGCTCCTGAGGGAGCGCTCTCAGATCTCGTAATTGAGAAGCCTTGGTTCTCTTCAGGGCTGAGGTTTTTCCAGGTTTAACTACCACAGCAGGGATTAGCAGTGACACTCTATTGATTCTTTATGAGCAGCGTTTACCTCCCTAGCTCTTGAAAGGAACTTTCTTGACAAGGGTCTTTCAACAGGGATCTCCTCTTGAAAGGGATTGCTTCTATCTACTCCTAGAAGCAGGCTGGAGCATCCACACCACTATGAGTGACAGGGGCACTTCAGCACAGAGCTGATCACTGTCCCCAGGCATCAATGTCCTGTTAGTGCAGAGGGCTCAGCTTCAATCCATGACTGGTGCTAATTCTGTTCCAGTCAAACTCTGAACCACTGCTTTGCCTCTAGACCCCTCTGCAGGACTGGTTTATTGAGCAAGGTGTTTGAGATGCAGAGATCCTCAAGGTGAGTGAAAACTTCATTAGAGAGAACGGTAGGTGAGTTGTCCTTGAGACAGACTACAAAGTCAGCACATCAATCTGTCACAGCAGCTCTGACTGGCTGTGACACCAGCAACTAATGTATATCACTTCTGTGCTAGGTCTGAATGTAGCTGTCTGTCCTTAGTGTCTGAGGGTCTTTAATTCCTTTCTTCCTGGGGGAAGAACCATGCGTTAAAGTTCAGCTGTGTGTACGCCAAGGTCTTGTGAATCACTCACTTGTGGTCAAAGCTACTGTCATCTTTCAGTTGCTAACAGGCTTCCTAAACATGCCTGCAGAAACAGTCAGATTGTTACATTGCAGACAAATGAGTTTTGACAGCACAGTGCCAGCACTGCTCCCAGATATCAGGGAAGCCGCAAGATGGGCTGCACGCTGTCTGACTGGAGCAGCTCTAGCACTGCATCTACAGCTAGTGCAGTGTCTGGCTGCTTCTGCAAGCACTGACAAAGAACCAAGCCTGTAAACTCCCACTAGCATCTGCTGAAGCTTCATATCCTACAGGAAAAATGGATCTGTGCTTACACGTTAAGCATTTCAGCAGCACAGAAAGCAAAGGCGTAGACACTCTCTCTAGCTAAAAACACCAAGCTGTGTTTTTTCTTTATAAGGAAAAATTTACTGCTGCTCCTTGACTTCCCATCTAGGACAGGAGATGGAGAAGGATTTCAAAACCTTAGTTCCTTTAGTTCCTTCCTGTAAAGGAGTCTTTTGGACAGGTACTGTTTAATTCCCAATCAAGTTATTTCTAGAAGGTGAAGGGACTGTCTCAAACACAGGTTCCAAAGGGAGGAGGGCCCCAAGTTGTTACATGGCAAGATGAGTAACAGCAGACCACGGAGAATTGTTTTTTCCTTTTTCCCCTTGTGTTTCACCTTGAAGCAGCTGTTAGCAAAGTCAGAAAACTCCTCTGCCCCTCAGTGTATACAATGCAGCTTTGGCAAAGGGATTGCAATCTGTCATCTCATGAATATGGGAATTGCCTAATTCTCCAGCTACTCTTATATTACCTCAGCCTGAGGGTCCCAGTTTTCCATAACTAACTCCTGAAATCACAGACTTTCCACCGTCCTTGCTGTCCTTGAGCAGCAAATCACTGTTCCTCCTATAACCAATGCTGGTGTCTGCCGTGGTGACAGAGGTTTTTCCAGTGCCCTTCTTGAGCAGGGGTGGCACAGTGAACAAGGCTACCGACTGGAGCACTCCTGTGCAGTTCCCAGAGTTACCTTTTGTTGCTGTAACTATCAGTGGGGTGTTCTGAAAATAACAAATTGTCAATCTGCAGTGGCTCAGGGCTGACTGAACAGCTCTGAAGCCCAGGCAGCAGGCTGGCAGCAGTAACACAAACCATCCTTGGCAGCAGAGATCACTCATCCTGTTCCTACAAGCCGCAGAGCTCCCTGCCTCCTTCCACACCCCACCTTTGAATGCACATCCTTTGAATGTTGGCAGGTGATATTTGAGCAGGAAAGTCAGCAAGCTGTGGACAGCTTTACAACCCTGGTTGCAGAGTACTGCATGGGATGTCTCCTCATCTCACAAACACCCACCGACTGCTGCTGCCAAGCTGCTCTGGACAAGAAGAATGTGCTAACGCGCTGCAGTGGCAGCTGAGGAAACCTTAATGCTGGTTTCAAGGGCTAGGTTCCTGCAGAGCACAGGCAGGTAAGAGCTTTTCTCAGAGGCCATGAAGTAGCTACAGCAGCACAAGCTACTGAGTCAGGATCATGGCAAGCTGAAACAATAACAAAAGTTAGTTCTTTTAGTTCTTTTGTAATACTGGATTTTGTTTCCCCTATAGTTTACCAAAAGGCAATATTGCATCAATGGCAAATTGAAACCTGATTTTGTCTTCTAGTAGTTTGTTTCTTCTTCATATTTCAAAACCAGCCCATACAGAAGGTACAGAAGGAATCACCTTGGAAGTCCATGGTTTTGTAATCAGAATCTCTCTTTCTATTAGTCATGTTACAGGGCTGTAAATACAATAATTCCATCAATACTATGGAACAGTCATGCTGCATTTGTATTAACACAAATGAGTGTTAATGTACCATAGAGCTAATGTGATATGACAGTAATTGGCTGATGCCCAGCCATGGAGGCCCTGGAGCTACACTTGCTTTCTCCTCTCTGAAAGAACTGTCCTCTGAAACACTGGAAAGGAAACAAACTGTCCTACCTCATCTTACCCGCCAGCAATGAACAACACTTCTTACAACTGCAGAACCAAGGTGTTTGTGGTTCAGGGAGAGGTTTTATTTGTTTTGGGGAGAAGTGTATTTAAAGTGGAACTTGATCCCCTACAAACTTCAATATTAAGAAATCAGGATTTCTAGAACATCTTGTAAGACTAAATCAGACTTGGCAAGCACCCCATGGATATTAAACCCAGAAAAGCTATAAAAGCATTCAATCTGCTCCTTTCCCTCTGTGAATACTGGGAGCTGTACATCATACCTAGTCTGCACTAGGCTTTTCTTACACAGATGAAGCTTAAGAAGATTAAAACTTTTATAAATGCTTTGAGGCTACCGTTGTTGCCTTGTGCAGTGCTCTAAAGACAGGGCAGCAAGACTTAAATCTGAGCCTGCAGCTGGAGTTCTCTTGTTAAAGGCCCTAAAGGAGTTCAGCGTAAGCAATGCATAAGGATGGGAACCAGATCTCAAACACAGTCCATTTTGTGTCTCGGCCATACAAGCAAGTGGACAGACTGAAAACCAGTTTAGGATCAGGAGCCTTCTGGGCTACAGTTACAACAGGGACCACTCATTTTGCTTTTGGAAATACGTCCTTCAAAGAGTCTTAGTGGGGAGAGACCCTCTCTCTTTTGTGATGGAAGCTGTCAAAGAAGTCTGAACAGATACTGAGGCTTTATGTGTTTGTCTCATCAGCAGTCTGAATGCTTTGCTGCCTGGCTGTACCACACTTTGTCTAATGCACCCTCATCCATGATGGAACTCTTGAGTTCTACCCCAGCACAAACCAAAGAACCATCAGAGAGTTGATTAAATCAGAAACCATTCTTCTCAACAATACGGCACTAAATGCACTTAATTTTTGGCAATACACAAGAGCAGTATCTCAAAATCCCAACATATACACAGCCTGTCAGCACCCAAACCAGCTCCAGCAGCCAGAGAAATTAAGAGAGAATGTCGTTATGGGAGGTGGGAAAGAATACTCTAAACAGAGGATTCAGGATCTGTGGATGATGGCTTACACTCTGGATTTGACTTAAATCTTTCTAGGTCTCTGATCTGCTCCTCCATCTGTAAAATGGGATCAATAAAACCTCACTGTCTTGCAGCAGGGCTTCCAGTCTTAATTGACGTCTGCCAAGCATTTTGAGAGCCATGAATGAAAGAAACCCTTACCAAGCCCTCAGGCCTTACTATAATACCAACAAACAACGCAGAGTTGTTTATAATGCTTTTTCAGTGCCACAGTGACTAGGAAATAAGGGAAAGCAAAAGTGTGGATGCACCCAGCACTGCTTTACTGCAGCGTAAATAAAGATGGTAGCAGCGGGTTTTATAGATTTTTCCCTCCAGGGAATTCTGCCGTAGCTACTGTTTTCAATAATGCAGTAAAACTTCTGCCTCTGTGGGTTTCAAACAGATGCCCTTGCTAATAGCTCAGGTATCAAAACCGATTATGCACTGCAAAAACGCGTCTCGGAGTTGAAAATGCAATAAATCGCATGGAAACGAATTAAGAAATGACTCACATGCACCCGCAGGTTTAAAGAGAGAGGTGCCGCTCAGCCACCCCTTACGACAATTAAATACCGTACCAGCACGCAGCATCGCACCTCGCACAGGACAAAAGCTCCCCAGGCATCTAAAAGGCTCTAAGCTGCCGACGTGTGAAGTTGCCTCTGCGGCTGCTGCTTTGGGAGGGACGCGGGCAGGGGCAGCAAAAGCCGGGGGCAGGGAGCCGGGCCGGCCACTCGCCCCGTGCACAGCGCTGCGGAGCCCGCGGGAGCCGGCGCCAAGCGCTGCGAGCGAGGGGCAGAGCAAACGCGGAGCGCGGGGGGCGTGCGGGTGCCCCGGCAAGGAGCGGGGAAGGGTCTGGGAAGCGTGTGCCCGCCCCTCCATCGGCGCCGCCGGGGCTGGGCGCGGAGGTCGCGGCTGTACCGAGGCGCCGCGCCGGGACGGGCTGAAGGAGCGGGGCAACGACAGCTCACGAACAGGCACGCACAGAACAGGCTGCGCCCGGTTCCGCCCCGACACGGGGGCCCCCGCCGGCCCCGCAGCCATTCGCCTTTGTTGCAGCCCCGCGCCCGCCAGGTGCGGCGCCGAGCCGGGGCTGAGGCTGCAGCCCGCGCCCGCTCCGCCGTCCCCTGCGGGCAGCANGGGCACGGCGGCACGGCTGGAGAGCGGGAGCCCGCTCGGCTTGGCGCCCGCCAGCCCTGCTGCCCTCCTTGCCTGGAGTTTCCGAGCTGCGTTTGAGTTAACTCTCGGCTTCCTCTTAGGGGGCTCGAGATGCCTCATTTTCCCTACGTAGTAGCTTGACCCCTTTGTAAGTCCCTGATACCTGGTTACAGATCGCGCGCTCTCTCATCCCGAGGCAAGCGTGGCTGTGGTGATTTCGGTGACTACCTTCCTTCCTCTGTCACCTTCAGGGCTTTTACATGAGATGGGCAGGCTTGCTGGAGACTGGAGCTGCTCAGAGAGTACAGAGTAATGGTACTGCCTCAGATTTTCCCTGTTCCTGAGCACTGAAATGACCTGTCTCCTGCATTTGCAACTCTTTTAACTTGCCGTTCATTTCAGGGGTAGCAGTGCCAGCTTGAACACCTCTTCCCTGCCAGACAGGAAGGACTTGGCAAAATTAATGGCTGCTTGGATTGTTCCTAGGATTAGGTGTCACGGTTCACTGGCTCTGTCATGCAATGTGAGACAGAGCTGAGTCTTGCCATCCCACTTGGAGGTGTGTATGTTCATCTGATTCCGAGCAGGCGGGTTCTGCATTGCTGAGACAAAAGTTGCCCTGATCAGAATTGCTTGCTTTCATGAGTCTCATTCAGTGAAAAGACATTGTTTCAGTTTGAGGATTTAAATAAATATAGAGAACTAAATTCTGTAGAAAAAGAGGAAAAAAAAGGCTGAATTTGGAGAGAAATAACTAGCATGACAACCCGGAGCTCTTTCTGGGTTTACACTCATGTTATTTACTCATGTTTTGTCTTTCTGGGGCCTGTCGAACTTGTTTCACCTTAAGAGAAAAGGCATTTTAGTAGCACATTGCNGGCCGGTACCCGCACATACCTACCTGCGGAGCCTCCCGCCTTTGTTGTGCGTGCACCGGCCCCCCGAGCGCCCGCCGAGCCGCGGCCAGGCCCCGGCTTAGCCCGTCGCTACGGCAACGGCACCGGCAGCGGCAGCGGCGGGCGCGCGGCGGCGCGTGCGGCGCGGGCAGGGGAAC
>WBNH01003315.1:269933-294925 GCA_013401255.1 Urocolius indicus
TAGCAGTGCCAGCTTGAACACCTCTTCCCTGCCAGACAGGAAGGACTTGGCAAAATTAATGGCTGCTTGGATTGTTCCTAGGATTAGGTGTCACGGTTCACTGGCTCTGTCATGCAATGTGAGACAGAGCTGAGTCTTGCCATCCCACTTGGAGGTGTGTATGTTCATCTGATTCCGAGCAGGCGGGTTCTGCATTGCTGAGACAAAAGTTGCCCCGATCAGAATTGCTTGCTTTCATGAGTCTCATTCAGTGAAAAGACATTGTTTCAGTTTGAGGATTTAAATAAATATAGAGAACTAAATTCTGTAGAAAAAGAGGAAAAAAAAGGCTGAATTTGGAGAGAAATAACTAGCATGACAACCCGGAGCTCTTTCTGGGTTTACACTCATGTTATTTACTCATGTTTTGTCTTTCTGGGGCCTGTCGAACTTGTTTCACCTTAAGAGAAAAGGCATTTTAGTAGCACATTGCATCCTCCATGGAGGGCTCTTAAAACAAATCACAAATGCAACACAGGAAACCTCCTCAGTAAGCCTCATCTGAGAGAGGAAAAGACAGAGGCGGAGACAGAGTGTGCTGAAGGTCACAGAGTTCTGCAGCACAGCTGGGAAAAAATTGCAGAGCCCTGCTGTCCTGTCCTTGGTTCTCACCTGGCCGACTCTGCCCTTCTGACCTGAGAAGGCAGCTGAAGGGAAGCCAGCTCTGCCTTCAAGGAGGGCGGGCATCCATCCTTTAGTTCCTTGAGGTAAATCAGGGCCTGTATTACTCTCAGTAAAGGATGCCTGGAGGAGGACCCAGCGTTACTGTGCTATGAAGAAGCAACTTGGAGACCAACTGTGACGATCTTCGCAGCTCCCCCTGCAAAGAGCTGCCTTCTTTTCTGATGCATGCTGATTTATATATAGCTCTGACTCTGCTACTCGGAGAAAGCTTTTGTTTCTCCTGGTACTTGATGTACAGGAAACTCTGCGCTGGAGAGCAGATGTTTATACCAGATTCGCCTCCCATGGAAAGCAGCAGTGGAAGACTAAAGGTGAGAGGTGAAATAGCTTCAGGGTTATCTCCTGTCTTCAGCTCAGAGCTCTGGTTACAGCCAGGCTGAAGGGCCAGGAGATGCCCTTGGACTCAGCAGTGTAAGTCTCAAGCACATGCTGCAGATGAGAATCCTGTTGTTTGCAGAGTCCAGTTACAGAAAAAGTATGTGTCTGCACAAACAGGATTTTCTCTCAATTGCAGGAGCAGCAGAGGACACTGCTTTGTCTCAGGCTCTGGAAGTGATTTGGTTTGTTGTTGTTGTTGTTCCTTTTGCTGCCTTCTTCCTGCTCCATGACTCTGGTGGCACCTTTGGCAGAACAGTCCCCATCCCTTCATTTTCATCCATATCCATCAGAGGATTTTGCTTTTCAGACTGTTTGCTGCTTCTGAAGCTGTAGCAATAATGCTCCTGTATAGCTTTACTTAAGGGAGAGAAGAAACAAAACCACATGACAAATCGGTCCAATTTATCACAGCAACAGAAACCTGCAATTCAGCTAAATGGCCCCCACAGGTCAGCTTAGACTGCGTCAATATTTAATGACCTGAGCACTGCTGCCTTCGCAGCTCCGGCTTTGCCTCTGCCCCTCCCCATAGCACAGCGTGTCCCCCCAGCTTGTCACCCCCCTGGTCTGTGGGGAGAGCACCCTGTGCTTCCTCCAGGGTGAGCAGGGTCTGTCTCCAGGGTGCCAGGGTAGGCTGTGCCATCCAAAGTGGCACAGCTGAGACCTGCTGGGCATGACCTAACGCTGCCTCTTTTCCTACATGTGAGGGCCACATGTGCAGCACATTTGTGTGCAAAGAACAGCTCACAGCTTTCTGATCATGGCTGTGGTCTGTGGCTAGTAAACAAGCAGGAGCAGGTCTGGACCCATCTCAGCTTATGGCCTTTCCTACAGTCTTTTTTGGTGGTTGTATTACCCAGACAGGACTGTGCACCTGGTAGCAGGCTGGAGCAAGGCTGAGGGAGCTGAGTCTCTTTAACTGGGAAGACACTGATGGGTGACCTCTTTAATGTTTACAAATATGCAAAGGGTGGGTCTCAGGAGGATGGAGCCAGGCTGTTCTCAGTGATGGCCAATGGCAGGACAAGTGGCAACAGGTACAAGGTGGAACATGAGAGATTCTAAAGAAATGTAAGGAAAAACTTCTTCCCTGTGAGGGTAAGGGAGCACTGGCACAGGCTGCCCAGATGAGTTGTGGAGTCTCCTTCTCTAGAGACATTCAAAACCCACCTGGATGAGTTCCTCTGTGACCTACTCTAGGTGGTGCTCTGGCAGGGGCTTTGGACTGGATGATCTTTCAAGGTTCCTTCCAACCCGTAAGATTCTGTGATTCTGCGGATGGGGTTTCTGCTCAGTTGAGGATATCTCTTCCCATTATTCAGGCAGAAGTATTTTATCCCTGGAGCTGCAGTCAAATAAATCACCAGCAACACATCCTGCATGTGGCGCAGGACCTGAAAAGAGGATGAGCCAAGCTATTGCCAAATTCCTCCCACTCATAAGCAAAGGCAGGGAGCTGGGGGAATCTCTTTTGCTGGGCCCAGGCTGCAAGCTGGCCACAGCAACGAGCTTTCAAGAGCATCTCCCAGCTCCACCCTCGCACACTGCAGTGGCTCTTTTCTGGCTTGCTCTGCCTGGGACAGTAACAGAAACAAGTGACAGGTTGTGTACGGTTATATACAGCCACCAGCACTTTCCCCCACAGCTCTCTTGCCTTGCGTTTCCTGGTCTGTAAAATGGAGATGGCCGAGAGCTTCTGGTAAGAAGAGGCATTTTTATTTATCAGGGCAGTGGTGGAGCAGGGGAATTGGTGCTGGTGGGCTGTGGCATGAATGAGAGATCTAGATCACTCGATGAAATGCTGTCAAAGGAATTAGCAAAAGTGATTTTAACATCAATTTGTAAAAGTGAGACCTAAAGTTTGATGGCAAGGTTCACTCTATTACTACATGGAAGAAACTTAGAAAGAAAAATTGAATTAGAATCTAGCTCAAATGATTTACAGAGACTAGAGAGGCAAAAGGGTAAGGGAGACCCTCTTGTTGAGTCATGAGGTTTCAAGTGGAGGCCCTCACTTCCTAAACTCCTGAAGGAGCTTAGGTGTAGCTGGGTCCAGCTTTAGTCTGAGACTCAGTGAACAGTTTAGGTACAGAATAAGCTACATGGATTTCATTAGCATTAATTCAGAACACTATCAGTCACTTACTGAGGATCTGTTGTGAAGAAGGAATCTCTGCACCTTGGGTAAAGAAGGATCTCTTAGTCTCTGGTAAGGAATCTCAAACCTCGAGAGGTACCCTGGCTCCAGGAGAGTCACCTGGTGTACAGTCTAGTTGCAATTCAGGGAGAACTCACATTGGGCTCATCCAACAATCTGTCCTTTCTAAAAGGTCTCTCTGCCCCAAAGAGCAAACTTGAGAGGCATCCCAGCTCCAGGGAAGATCCCCACTCTGCAGCCGTGCTGCCCAGCAGCGAGAGCTCAGAGAAGGCTCCTTTGGGCTGTCATATTTACGGGGTAAAGTGGTTGGCTTGCAGTCAAAGCACGTGCAACGGGAGAGGTACGCGAGGTACCCACCGCTTGCTTTGCTTCTTGACACATGAACCTTGGAAAAGCCACCTGCTATTCATGTGTTAAGCACACAGTTGGTGATCCAAGTTCACTGTGTCACTCTGCACCTCTGTGGGTTTCCTAAGAAGAGTTCTTGGCTGGTACCAAACCACTACTAGTTAAGGGGTTCAAGTGCATTCATCACAGGCTCGTAAAAACCCAGCCACTTGAATTCCTTCAGCAAGACTTCACCTTCCACCATGCTCTCTGTTCACTTAAAAACCCCCAGCAAATGGCATTTTCCAAAGAGAGAGTTCATTTCTACTCCAATGGCAGTGAGTGGCACAGGCCAGAACAACAAACAGCTTTGTGTTAAAAGGGCTCTATAATTCACTTGGTATTTAACACTGCCCAGGTCTCTCATCTTTACATAAAATACATTAAGCAAAGCACCTCTGTGAACATGTCCCTGCACTAAAGAGCTGTGATAATGAGGGTGATAAAGAATAAACATAACAGCAGAGGCTGCTGTCTCAAAATAGTTTGGGTCAGCGGCTGCAGGGCAGAAAGGATTATGATGTGCACAGAGGGACATCTGTATGTGCACACAGATTTGTGAGGGAACAGCTGGCTTGCTGCAGTTCAGCCGCGGATGTTGGGCCTTTTCCAGCTGCTGGGAGGCAGCTTCCATCCCCCAGAGCACTTTGTGACTGCTCCCCAGCCCCCCAACTCTGGTGGTAGTAGGGCACCTGTCTTGTGTTTGGCACAGCCTAAATCTAATTGCAGGGCTGTGCAGAACAAGATGTAACTCGACAGACACATGCAAGTGCCCTGGCAAATGCTTCATGGATTGTTGCACCAGTTAAGGCTGCAAGAAAGGAACCGAGAGCCAATCCAGTGCCATCCAAATCACAGCTCTGTGAAAAAACCTGACACAGAGCACAGCTCTTCCTCTTGGCAGCTGTCCATTTATTAATTTCAATGTATCTGAATAGGCTTGGGCTTCTGCCCACAATTTCTATTTATTTATTTTCCATTCATCTTCACTAAAACTAAAACTCAAACCCTTCTAGAGAGAATGGAAAACAAACATGCTGAACCAGCATAGCTGCCCACACACAACTGGCAGAAATCCCTGCACTTTTTGCTCCTCTGCAGTGAGGGAAGATGTAATTCTTAAAGACTCTCTGGGCCTCTCACCTAAAAAATAGTGCAGACACCTACAGCACTAGCTGCAGCCTTGAGTTCTCCTTGCTTTCTGGGCACATTAGCAAGCAGCAGCCTTCGGCTCTTAACTGCCAGTTTTCAGTGTGTACAAGGCCACAGTGACTGCAGAGGCCCTGTGCTGGAGACCTTTCTGGATTAATCTGCATCTGCATGGCCTAAGACGACAGAGCCGATGGTCCAGATGGTCACACACTGAGGCTTCAGTCCCATCAATTTGAACTGCACCCACATTTCAGTGTACTGCATTGGCTGGGGAAATAACTGCATGCTTTTAAAGGGAAAAGACAAAGAATCCAAGGGTACTCGCATTCTTTTTCCTCCCCTTGCTCTTTCCCTTGCTGCTCTCAAGAAGCTGGCAGAAGCTCCTCAGGCCAAGCTTTGCCTGTGTGCTGTTTGAGTTCACTGTTCTACCCTGCTGTAAGCCCCCAGCCTGCCTAGCGCTCGCTTGACTTCTTCCTGGCATTTTGGATTGTTCTTGAACCCATCTTTACCTCAAAGCACATCACCTGAAAACATATTTTGCTATAAACGCCCAAGCTTTTGCAATGGCATGACTTCTTTACACATTTGAGTGTGAGTAAACACTGAAAAGACAAAGGTTATGAACTTACTTTTAAAGTGATACAAATTAGAAAATACTCTCATTTACAACTACAGAATTGAAATCCCATTTGCAGCAGCACAACTGATAGGACATAACTGTTGATGTACTGGAAAAGATACTTAATAAGAGAAGTGAAATGCACTAAAATAAGGCTTTGGTATTTTTCAGTGCTTTGCCTTGCAAGTCAAGTGTTTTCCTTCCTTAAAAACACATGCAAGTGAATGCACAGTGCAAGGTCTGAGTCTAGTTGAGCAAGAAATTCTTCTGCCTGTTACCTAAAAGGATTTCTTTCCACCAATAAACAGAGTTCCCAGTTCTGCATGTAGGGCATCATCAGGAATGACATCATCCTCTGTAAACTCATCTCCAAGCTTCTTCCACCATGGCAAGCGATTGTATTTCAGCATAGTGTTGTGGGTTTGTCTTGCCTTGGTAGCTACAGGGATTGATCGGCTCATGAAGACATCAAGATCTTTTTCTGTGGTCTCTGCTAACCCTGGAGCATCTGTAAGAACAAGGAGAAGAGTTTTCTCTATTTTATTTGCAGTTTTATGAGTATTTACAAAACAAAAGAGCTGCAGCACTACCCTCCCACTTCCCACTGTCCCAGGTCCCTCCCTTCCCTATGCTGGCATTACAGTTTTATGCCTGCATGATAAACCTGATAGGAGAAGCAAATATATAATGGAGCGGGAGAAGAAGGAGGGAAAGGAAAGAGAACTACTTCATTCAGGTGCAGTGGTGGCATCCACCAAAATGTGAAACTGTGACCTAAGAGACAGAGGAGTCTCTGGTGACAGCTGCTGGATCAGCGCTCCTGGCACAGAGTGACAGCACCGCTGTGGGGCAGCAGCACACGTGTGCCCTGCACAGTGTCACAGAGTGTCAGTGTGACTTGCCTGTCAGGGAGCAGTGAGCTGCAGTGACACAGCATGTGACAGGCTAAATCACAGAATTTGGTAACTTGCTCAATTTTGTCCAGCTTGGGTGCTCTCTGGTGGCTGCACTTTGCTACTCTCGCTCATGCACTCTGGACTACTTGTCTGGAATTAAGATAGCACACTAGTGAATTCCATTTCAAGTAAAACCAGGCCAGAAAAAAATAAAATACAAACATGACTGAAAATTCATAGTTCAAAGATTTCCCTCTTTATCTAGAAGAGGGGAGAGCATTTCAACCAGCAGCACAAGAGAACACAACAAAGCCAAACAAATGTAGACGAAGAGGTTGTGCAAGATCCCCTTCTTAGACATTTTAATGCCTTTTACAGGGTCGTTGCTTTTCTTGTGAACATATCAGAGAGAGACTTTTAGCAGAAGATGATGATCCTTGAAAAGCAGGTGTGTACCCTTAACCTATAGCAGCCCTTGTAGAATTACTACCAAAGCCCAAATCTCATGAGAAAGCATATGGCAAAGGAAAAAGATATTTCCATTTTGAAATGAAGCTTTACCACTCTAATTTTCTCTCTAAATTAGTATAACCCAAATGATAATCGAAACTATGACCAGAGCAGTCACATACTCATTAGCAGCTCCACATCGGTGTTGACCTGTGCCAGTAACGTCTGTCTCCGCTGCGCTGCTCTCTGATCCAGCTTGTTCCTCAACAGGAACTGGGCCAGCTTTTCCTGGGCCTGCAGATGTAATTCTTTACTCATTTCTTCTGACATTTTGGAAGCCTGGAGGAAAACAACAGTATATTACCATTAGGGACTGGTTATTTCAAATCTTTTGGGGGCAGAACGATGCCTAACCAAGGAATGCAAATGCTGTTCTTGATTGTTAACTAATAATTTTGCTTCCTCTGCAGCTCTCTCAAAAGCTATCCATCATCAAGTATGTAATTTTTCCAATTACACATTGTTTTGAGCCTTTTTTATTAGATTAATGGTTAAAATTCCCAATATCCTAGTGCCTTGCTGTCAAACAAGCAGGGTTAATGTATGCATACCTCATATGGATTACCTTAATCAGAATTTATGAAGCTGAATGTATTTCATCCCTACGGTATTTCACGTTGCATCATTAATGCGAATTATGAAATGACTAAGAAACAGACCGGATGCAATTTGATGTAGTCATCCACCTTCTGCTGCAAAGCTACTCTCTGCTCATCAGTCAGTCCCTTGGGATCTTTCCAAGGAGAGACAGGTCTCCTCCTTCTTCGTCTTTCCAAGAACTTACAAGCCTTTGTAAAGAACATAGGAGAATATGACAATCACGGGCAGGAAGTTTGTCTTCTCACTTTGTAATGAATCATTGAAAGGAAAATATTTCAGTCCTGAACTGTGGAAGCATAAATTTAGCTATGATGCTGAAAAGACAACATAGGATGGTCACCATGAACAGGAAACAGTAAGTAAGAACACCCATAATAAAGTACTGACTCATCTGTAGTGTGATGAAATTCCAACCTTAGCTTTCCAAGTGGCAACTCATGTTTCAGCTACAAATTAGGCTTTGTAACCCATGCAAGGTTTAACCCATCTAAGCAACTTGTGGCTCTAGACTATCATCCTCTGAATAATTTTTTAACTAAGTTATGGCTACATCAACAGTAAGAGAATAAACAGAGCTTTCTGAGGAGTGGCAATCATCCTCTCACTCCCATCTAATGGTAGAACAAAGTCTATGTACTTACTGCTCGCTGAATGACAACAGCTGCTTTATACTCCTTCAGGGACTGTCTCTGTTGATGAAAATTTCTTCTTGCTCTGTAGCCTCGCCAGAATCTCTGGATAGTTAATGCTGATTTCCCTTCCATTTCCTCCAGGTACTTATTTACCTGACCTACAAATGTAACAAAAATCCAGTCAGAAGACAGTGATTTTGCATCCCTTAACAATTTACGTTTTAATCCTCAAACTAGATAGTACCAAAAAAGCTTGGGGTGCTACCAGTTAAAACCTCCCCTTCATCCAAGCTGCACTAGCTGTGGACTGTGTCTCAGAGACCTGTGGCTGCAATGGAGTGTTGTAACAGGAGAAAACTGGGTGTCCCTTTCTCCTACACCATTTTGAAAGCAGCTGTTCCTCATTAGTAATTACTGAGCCCTGAGAGAATTAGCATGTTCTGTCAGATAATTGGGTCAGGAGAAGAGACAGTAAGGCTGCAATGCAAACAGACATGCAAAGTTAGGAAACATATTTGAGGAAACCATTCTTCAGGAGAAAGAGTTAGTTTAATCTTCTGATATAGTTTAACATAAATCGTACTGGCATGGATTATTTGCAGTAAGGCCAGCTGTCGTTCATGGAAGAGTCTCATGGCCCTCTGCCTCTGAAGCTGCATTTGCAGTTTTAGAGCTTCATCCTCCTTCTGTGTTTTTAAATGCCGCAGCTCTTGTTCCCGTTTAGCTCTGCAATACACAAATACATTAACAATTACCTTAAGTTGTACATTTCTTAAAAGCACCTCACTTTCCTGTGTTAACTGGTTCAGCGTCTAGGGAGGAAATGCACAAAATGATCTGCCCTCCCAACTGTTGGTTGCAGGATCCCACCAATCAACATGAAATCATCTGCAAGCTAACAAAAAATTCTGAGCCACTCCCTCAATCTGGTATCAAATCAAAGGATTTATTTTTACTTAAGATAGAGTTCTAAGGACCTTGAAGGGAATGATGCGCCACGTGGGACATTCACAGACAGCAGAAACTACAACAATTTTGACTCCATCATCTGGGGCAGAGGTAAAGCACCATTAACCTCTGCTCCAGGGCACCAGTCAGCATGCACGGCACCTGCCTTCCACAATGCATACTATGATTGCTGTAGTGACTGCAAGAGTAGATCACAATGCTGGCTTGTCAAGGCTCACTTCTGAAATGTGGAGGGATTTTTTTTTCTCCAGAAAACATGGACAGACACATTTTCTCCATCCACTTTAACAGAACAATAAGAAGTAATTTTCTTGCAAATACCTCCTGATCTGTACAAGTAGCTGTAATTTGGTGTTAGGATGTTGCCCTGCTGTGCTTGGAAAAGCCTCAGTGGATGTTTCATGGGAAACAATCAAAAACTAGAGCATTTAAGCTGATAATAGCTTGGATGTCAACTATCTATACACTAACACATTCATATAGGGACTAATATATTAATATGTAACATACTGATGTATTGATAGAATAATTAACTGAGATCACTTGGACATGGTCTCTCTGAAGCCTGAGAAGATGTGAGCTTGGCACCAACCCTTCACTGCCCCTTTTCATCCCAATGGACCTGACCTCATTAGCAGCTTAACACTTGAGACTTTAAGTTCACCCTACAATGAGATAATGATGTGTGACTCCTCTTACTGCAGCAAAATGACTTGCCCACTCAGTACCTGAGTATCCCCTTGGGCCCACACCCCTGAGTCCTGCTCTCCTCTTGCAATTTTCCAGCAATAATGGAAGGAGCACCTTAAGCCCTAGGAAAAGGAACAAACTGCCAGAGCACAGACAGAAGGGGTGCTGGAAAAGGCCAGAGACTAGGACTAATGTCCAGCGATTGTGCCATTTCTGCATGTCACAAACCTTTAGACTCGCAGTACTGAGGAGCTATTTGTGTGCTTCCCATTGCCTGGATAAATCAAGTTGTAACTCTTCCACCAACTACACTTTCTCCTTGGTTTCCAAAACTGGGTGGGGAAAGATGGGATGGAAGCTATTTAGCAAAAGAGATGCTCTGGATTTAGAGATCTGGCCTTAAGTGATAAAAAACCAGCCTCAAACACGATCTGAGACACCATAATCCTTCTATGACAGTAATGCAGACCTGACGCATGCCCACATATCTACCTACAGAGACAGACCATGATGTATTGATTACATCAGAACAGTCTCTAGGAAAATTAGAGGCTTTCAGCCCACACATTTTTGCAAATTAGAGCTGTAAATCTTTGCATTTTTAATCCAGGCAGGCACATATTCTACTTCTAAGTGGAATGATGTCACAAGATCAAACAGGACTCTTGAGGACATTTGCTTGATAAAACTATTAATAATGTTGCCTAGAAATTTTTATGAGCTCTACAAGGTGAAAAACTATTAAAATGTTTCATGAACTTCTCAATGTGCATCTGTGAAGCCACCAACAGAGGCTGTCAGGTATTTAAATGTTTCTTCAATACTGATACTTTCCTGTATCTGCAAAACACAATGCTCTTCTTCATTCCCTGTTCCGGTAATGATAAGACATATTTCTTCCCACAAGACCACACTGTGACAAGGAAATGCCTCTGAACAGAAGCAGAACACACACAGACTAAGATCCAAGCTTTCTTCATCAAGTCATGGCTCATCTCTTTATGTATATAACATTATTTGATTCTTGATGCACAATCAATACAAATTATTGCCATTTCAACAGTTCTACAATTAGCTATGTAACAGTGAACTAACTTCAAGGAGAGATTTCAGGTTTTAATATTTGCTGAGGAGACATTTCTGAAACCCCAAAGTTTCAGAGGTTTATAACTTGCAGAGTTGAAGATCCACAGCTGCAGGTGAGCCAAGTTTTGAGTTTCAGCCTCAGCAGTGTTTAACCACACTTGTTCTAAAATAAATCTGTGAATTTAACCAAACCCTGACTGTTAAAAAATTTTAAATCCTCTTGAAAGCTTTTCTAAAGTCATGCTTACAGTATTCCGAACACATTTTCCAGTGTGAGCTAGACAGAAAAAAACAACACTGGAGCTGTACAGTTGCTATATTGTACCTAGGACATTGGGACTGGCTAAGCCACAAACACACACTGTAAGGATATTCATATATTTCCATTCCTCTCAACATTAAACACATTCAAAAGTCAATTTAAATGACTCAAGAACTACTTAAGAGGCAAGTACTAAAGCCTACAATATTGAAAATACAAGACAAGAAAGACAAACAGCTTGTTGGTTGTTGGTAGCCTTGCCACCCTTTCACTTCTGCTTCACCATGTTATGTCTTAGTCCATCATTCAAGTTTTCTGGGCCACAATTTTGGCTTGCAGGCTTGCAAAGTGCATGATGAAGGCAGAAACGTTGGCTCAGAGTGTAGGGTAGGGTAAAAAGGAGTGACAATGATGTAATACTTGGCATTTCAGCACAGTGTTAGGGTGGCTAGTGGCCTTCAAGAGACACTACTTGCCCCTGCTAATCTTCCAGAATTTAAAGGTGATACCCTAGAAAGTTCAATATCTTCTTAATTCCAGGCTAGATGACAAATCGTAACTGCCTGCTATCGTCTTAATCATGATGCAATGTGATTTGATTAACTGTCTTATCAAATCATTTAATTTCTAAGATGTAGTTTTGACATGGTAATAGTTCACATGTACATAAAATGTTGAGAAAACCTGCTGTGGAGTCTGAAGTCGATTTAGATCCCTTCAACTATGTTACATTCACACTAAAAAGAGTTAGGCTAACATGTACTAACACTACTGCTGAAATCCTGCTTCAAGTAAGACAAGCATTATTTCCATAGCTTCATTCTTCTGTGGTGCTCCAAGCCAGCAGAAACTATTTCTAGGTCACTGAAGTGGCTCCATTTCTGTGTCAAGAGTTCAAATATTAATGAAGGACAAGGTCTTGCACACATTATACAGAGCAAGCTCTATGGGCCTTGGTTTCTGCAGAGCTCTGGCATGGCAGACTGAAAGCTCCAAGAGCACTCCACTTTCAACTTGCAATGGAATTTTGTGGCAAGTGAACTGTGAACCAGCTAAATGTTCTACCATCAGTGCATCATCCTTTAGTGCCATTTTGTGTAATCCCATGCTACAGTGTGCCACGCTTCTAGTTTTCCATATGCCATCAATTTTTACACAGAAAGCATACAAAAGCATCACAGAAGTAATTTTTTTTTTTCATGGAGAAGTTTGGCAGCTGGGAAAGGGACAGTTGGAGCTTTTGGCATCAGAAGTGGCAGTGTGGTACTGCTGGAAAAGCACATTGTTTGGATGTTTCTGCTAAAAGAGTCTGCAATGAAGCAGCTCATATTGGCATTATATTACCTTTATGTTTCAGAAATAACAGCTGACTGGGAAAAGGCATCCTCAAGATGAAGGAACTCTTGGTCAGCCCAAACTTATGCCCTGGGACACGGCAACAAAACTTCAGGGAAGCTATTTTCTAGAAGGACAGGAAGGTGAATGGGAACAGCTAGCATTTATTCCTTCCAGGAAAATCATGCTTGACCAGCCTGGTCACCTTCTGTGATGAGATGATTGGCTCTATGAGCAAGAGGAGAGCGGTGTATGTCATTTTTCCTGAGTTTATCAAGGCTGTCATCACAGTTTGCTGTGCAGGGCAGAGCTGACACTGAGAAGTATCTCCACAAACACAGAAAATAAGTCCACAGAAACCATATGAAGTTCAAATGGGAAGTTCTACATGTGGTACCAAATAACCTCATGAACCAGTACAGACTGAGCACTGACCACCTGGACCGCAGCTCCAATAAAAAGGACCCAAGGTTGCTGGTGACAAGTTGAACACAAGGCAGCAGGGCAACGAGGATGGTTATTCTGCTTTACTCAGCACTCTGAAGGGCACGCCTGGAATACTGGTCACACTGTACTGGGCTTCCCAGCAGAAGACAGACATTAAACTGGAGAGATAGAGACAATTAAGGCTATGGAACATATGATACACAAGGACGGGCAACAAGGTGGGTTTGTTCAGCCTAAAGGAAATCTAATTTCCTTAGGTAGTGGAAGACACTAAGTGCTATAGAGAATTCACAGCCAGACTGTTAGAGATGCACAGAAAAAAAGATGAGAGGCTGTGGTAAAGAGCTGCAACAAGGAAATTCCCACTGGCTGTAATGGAAGAATTCTTCTTGAGGCAAGCCATTCAATGCCAGAACAGGGACCAAGTGAGATGGCGGAATCTCCATCCTTGAAGACCTCCAGAACTGGATACGGCCCTGAGCAGCCAGATCTCATTTTGAGGCTGGCCCTACTTCAAACAAGACATTGGATTAGATGACCTAAATTTCTCCTGTCACCCTGTGGCCTGAGAAAAAACAAACCAAACCAAACCAAACCAAACAACCTTATTAATTTCTTCTTTGTAGTGCTTTTTAGAAAGCTATACTGTTTACCTGAAGCTCCTCTGTAAAATGGTCACTGCTTGAGGTAGTTTTTTCAGCCTTTTCCTCGTCTGATATCCCCTCCACATAGCCTGGATTTTACAAGCTGCTTGGTGCTGGCTCTGAAATTAATAAAGCAGTTGGTAGAATATTTTCTCTGCATATAAAAACTCTGTCACTGCTTTGCATATTTGAAACAATCTCATCATTTGGCCAAAAAACATCAGTTTTCAACTGCAGCAAAATTCAGTATTTGCAACAGCTTGGGGTCTTCTAAGAGAGTTCTTATCATGAATGCTGGACTTGCTCCAAAGGCAGCTAATCTGATCATCTAGATTGATACTCTGTGGTAAACAAATGAGTTTACAGCACAAATATAAATTAGCTGCATTAACCAATGTTAGAAATTTTATTTAAAACACCTGAAGCGCTTGATATTTCATTTAGTGATTCAATCAAAATACCTACACTAGAGATGACAAAAAGACAAGTTTGGAAAATTAGCAGCAAGGAAAATATGACATTGCAGTGATCAGAAATCACTGAAATGCCATAGACATTAAAAAAAAATTATTCTTAAAGAGATTTTTAAAGATTCCAAATACAAAACAGCCTCCTCTATTGAAGATGAAAGCAGACCTGATTCTCTTTAAACCATTCTGAGAAGCTTGCACGTAAATTTTTTGGAGTTCATAAAGCACATATTGTCTCTTTTATTGGGAAGACAGTCTAAAATGTGTTCTTACTGAACATTTTCTTTATGTGACTTAATTCTACATGAATGCTGCCCAGAATTCAGAGTTCTACATATGTAACACCGAGGCGAGCAAAGGAGATAAAGCCATTGTTTTACAGTTAGCAAAACTGTTTTGATTTTTTTTCCCCTATGGCTGGATAGAAATCTATGGTGAACCTGCATCAGGAAGCCAATTTCTTGGATCACAGTCCCATCCTTTAATCACTAAACAATTTCTTGATGTCTTCAAAAGTGACAAAGGGAAAAGAAATTAATAACCAGGACATTTTAAAATCCATTAATATAGTAAAAATATAACTCAGGCTTTGAAAAGCATCACCAAAGAGATAAAGTAATCCCATTCTAAACATATATAAATCACATTTAACTAGGATTTCACATATTAAAGTCCATTAAACTTCAGCACCTGCATTTCTCCTTTTCCATTGGATTGTTCCGAGTACAGCAGGTCCAAGAGTTGACTGAGATCCCTGTCAAAGCCTTTGCCAGCCCACTGTTTACTTAAAAGCCCTTTTAATCCTAAGAGAGAGAGAAGAAGCAGGTGATACCTACTGCTAAGTTGAATTTTCCTTTTCAGGATTTCAAACTATCAGTTTTCAGGCTGAAAAAATCAAATTTGGTTCCATGTGCAAAGGAACTCTAGAGCTGAACATCATCAGGCACCTTTGAGTTTCAATGCAGAATATTATCAATGAATAGCTGCTCTCAAACCATCACAGAGAAGTATTATAAAATGATTGCAATCTTGTACGTCCAAGTCACTATTGTGTCTGCGTAACTGGCAGTTAAATCATCAAGGTACTTTCAGCATCTTATCAGTAAGTCACTGTAAGGTACTAAAAGGATGTAAAGCACCATCCAAGTGCTAGGTTTTATTAGCACTGCTTTCATATTTTTCATAATAAAACTTATTTATTTCTAACTGGAGTTCTTCAATGCCACATCTGTAGAGCACAGTCTACATGTGCATCTAATCCCCTAGACAAAAAGTGCTTTTTTTGGTTCGCAGTAGCTAAAAAGCACACTCGTGCTCCCCCCACAACACACATACACACACAAACACACATATACACACACACACAAACGCAAGCACACACACGCAAACACACTCCCTGTGCTGTGCACAGGACACATTTAGACAGATTTGTATCAGACAAATACCAGAGCCTGATGGTTCTGCAAGAAGCTGAAGGGAAAAGAAAGGAGGACAGGAAGTAGACATGTTTGGACAGCCTCCTGAAGAACTGCACATTCAAATAACTTTTCCATCTTCAAATCATTGTCTGTAAGCATATTCCTACGCTGGGCAACTCCAACACTCATATATACTTACAAGATCCTTCATGCAAACAGAAATGGCACCTCTGTTCTATCACACATGCACATGCACCATTATGGAAAGATGATGATGGTCTAAGTATTGCAGGAGGTGAGACTCTAAACATAGTCAGTGGGTGCCCTAAGGCTGCAAAAGCACATAACCTGGCTACAAAAGGCAGCTCCCTCACAAAAGTCCTGCAGGTCTGACACTACCTTTTCTCAATTCCTACACAGCCATGTGCACCCTTCAGCTACTGACAGGGAGTACCTCAAGCACCCCTTGTGGATTTGTCAACACATGCAAACAAAAAGACCAGATTCTCCTGCAAACCTGCTGTAAAGACTGTGCTAGTCTGGGAGCTGTGAAGTCCAGGTGATGCCCAGCCCTCCAGCAGGCTGTCTGCACTGATGGAAAGCTGATGCTGAAGTACCTCATACCGGCAACAGCTCTCAGCCACCACGAAGCCAAGTTACTTCAATGAGATGGCCAGATGGTTGAAATGTTGTAATGCTTTCTCTGTCACTGCTGTTCCTTCAAACTGTCTAAAGGATTTCAAAGCCTGAGTGAAAACTAACATAAGGACTTAACTTCAAAAAAAGAGGAGGTAAAAATCTTTTTTTTTCCTTAGAGGAAACAGGAGGTATGTACAGAAGGGAGATGAAGTGTCTCTAAAGGACTGTGGCATGTTGTGGTTCTAGAGCAAAATAAAGTATAATCATAGAACCACAGAATGGTAGGGTTGGAAAGGACCTTTAGAGATCATCTAGTCCAGTCCCCCTGCAGAAGCAGGTTCACCCAGATCAGGTCACGTAGGAACACTTGCACCTCTTCAGACAAGCCAGCATTCTACAGCTGGGATAATCAGACCACCACAGAAGCTTCTCAAGAAACTGCAACATGATACCTGCCTTAGGCACGTTGCATTTAACTTTCACACCAAAAGGAAGCTCTCCTCTCTCAATTCTGTAGACAAAAGGGTGCCAAAGCTGCCCATCTGGTCCAGAAATTTACCTGGCTGGTACTGCCTAATAAGTAGTCAGTACAAGCATAAAAATAGAGAACTGGATCTTTTTGTCTAGCACATACATTTCTCACTGTCCTTGTCTAGAAAGGGCTGAGGCTGCTCACAACTAGTATGACCATCAACAATATACAGGATATAAAAAACCTGACAAACATCAAAGCCTCTTTCTTTTGTCTCCATGAGCATGACAATGGACAAAGAGGTTTCCTGGAGCTCCCTGTTAGTCTAGGGACAGAAACATTAAATAAGACATCTCATTAAATATTGAACAAGTAACATACAACAAGTTATGTGCATACTCAGCCTCCTTATCAAAAGGCATCAAGACAAAATGTCAACCTCATTTCATGCATTTTTGGAAAAAAGTTCATTCCAATTACTTGTCTACAGAAAGACAGTCTGCTCCTCAGCCACAGAACAGCACCTATGACAGGAGCAGACCTGTTACAGCCAGGGTCAGAAGCTGGCTTTAAGTAACACTTGGATCCGGACTAGTGAGACTGAGCACACTGGCAGATGTCTGACACACGGCCCTTACCATGGCAGTACAGGTACCTGCTACTAGACTCTCTCAATATCCAACCTCTACAAGAATAAAACGTGCAGAATATCACACAGAAAGAAGCAAAGCCCAGCATGCTGGAAATGACAAACAGTAGCTTTAAGAGACGAGTTGCCACACGCAGAGTCCTTAATACACAGAAGAAAATAACTCCAGCAAACAGAAAGAGGAGAAGCACCTTAAGCTACAATGAAAATAAACAGAAGGAAAACCAAAAGCCCAACACAGCACTGTAGTTTCCTTCTGGACTGGCTAACTATTGAACTGAGATGTGAAATCCTCTTTGTATTTTTACAATGAATGTAAGAGGAGGCCAAGAGATGGGCCCTATGCATGCTTACAAACCTTTGTAGCGAGTGGTGAGTAACTCCACAAGCTGCTTGCAGAACTTTACCACCAACAACAGCACTTTTGTAGCAGCATTTCCTACAACAGGATTGGTGGTAGATGAAAGCTTATAAACGAGTTCATCCAAAACAGAGTGAAGGGTCTCTTCACCAACCTGAAGCAAGACAGAACTTTAAAGAGAACAAAAAGATAAAAGGTGGGGGGGCAGAATTAAAATGTCAATTAGTTAATTGCAAACTAGGAGCTTTTAAACAACGACTGATTTCTTTTTCATAGAATCATAGAATGGTAGGGTTGGAAGGGAGCTTAAGAGATCATCCAGTCCAACCCCCTGCAGAAGCAGGTTCACCTGAATCAGGTCACACAGGGACATCTCCAGGCCTCAAAGGAAGGAGAAGACCTCCAAGGAAGGAGACTCCACAACCCCTCTGGGCAGCCTGTGCCAGGGCGCCCTCGCTCTCACAGTGAAATATTTTTTTTTTTATATTTGAATGGAACTTTGTGTTTCAGCTTCATCCCATCACCCCTTGTCCTGTTGCTGGATACCACAGAATAAAGTGATGCCCCAATCTCCTGACACCCACCCTTTAGATATTTGTAAATATTAATGAGATTCCCCTACAGTCTCCTCTTGTCCAGACTAAACAGCCCCAGTTCCTGCAGCCTTTCTTCATGAGAAAGATTTTTTTAGATACATCAGGTATTCAGCAGATGAACATTCTCAGCCGGCTGGCCCAGCAATCTGACCCTGGCAGTAACAATCAACTGATTCCCGTTTCCTCGACTTAACAAGAAGATAAAGAAGATGGCTATTTCTTCTCTTTCTACAACAGAGGCTAGGAAAAAAACCAAAACAAAACAGCTCCACAACAATTCTTGTATATGAAAAAACTGTATTTTATCAAGCAGTAGAGAACTGAGTTTTAAATTTAAAATTCACAGAAATCAATGCAATGAAAACAACAACCAACCTATTGACTGTCAAAATGTTGTGTAAAACAGACATCACTGTAACTGCTGCTTCCACATCATCTGTTATTAACAACTGCAGGAAGTGATTGTTTTGCAGTACTGCAAAAAAGAACAAAACCAAGCAAACAAGAAATCACTCCATCAGAAACAGATTTGAAAATACCATAAGACAAATAAACTTCATTATTGAACATAAGCCATAGCAAGTAAACCAGAGACTGTTTCTGAAACAAATTCCCTCTTCTAGAATTTTTACACTGAAACTTACTGGAATAACCAAACTACTTCAACAGCCAAAAAATGTGCTGAGCCTTGTTTTCTCTGTCTTTAGATACCCCTCAGGCACTGGTGTTGCAATGGAATAAAAGCTTTAAGTCCTTTTATGTTACCAGTTTCTTATTACAACAGTGGAATTATCACTGGGGCAACGATAGCTGGAAAAGATAAGGACTTCAACCTTGACAGTGTGTTATCCCAGGTTTATTCAATGTAAGTCCACTGATGTCATTAAAGCACCATCTTTTTTATTCCAGTGTATCACTGTCTATACATTTAGTAATTTATCTGGCCATGTGTGTTTTTAGTTACACATGTGATGATCTTTAGAGCTTTGTTCTGCATTAGAAACAAAACCAAGTTCTGCTTTTTAAAATCAGTGTGATTAACATTGTTTTAATGGAAAGCTTTTTAAGCTTTTTTTACATAAGTGTATAGTGAAGTTTGTTAGACATCTGTAACATTCTCTGGCATGGCAACAACTTCAGAAGTCTGGTTTCAACTCTATCTACTTTTCAGGATTGCCAATGTACTCTGGTCATGTTAATCACACACAGGTAAAAAGATCAACTGTATCTCATCAGGAGAAAATAAATCTGATTTTATTAAGGTGTAGAATTACAAAGGGAAATATCAGGAAAACACTTCAAATGTTTGTATCAAAGAGTAGAAGGAGAACTCTAGTACCCTTCAGTAGATCTTTTCCATTTTAAATATTGCTGTTTCTGTTGAGTGGGCTACTTTAAGAGACTCTTTTAACATCTACCCCAGCTTAGAAAACTAGGTGGGGATTAGCTTAAGAGTGATTCTTGGTATCTGTAATTGCCACAGATACTTTTTCAGGTGCTTTAAGGGTTTACTTTTGCCTTACCACATGCTGCCAGCTGCACGTGCCTGCCGAGCAGCCAGCAGATGGCATCAGTAACTGTTTGGAACCAGCATAAAAAATCCTGTTTTTCTTCAGCCTAAACAAAAGAGAAGTAGGTAAAACCATGTGTGCATATTTTCCCTGAGGATTTCAGCTGGATGTAGTGGAAAGGTCTGTATGCTTCAGGGATTTGGAGACCAAAACTCCATCAAATTCCTGGATGAGGCTGGTGAAACTGTAGGAACAGTGTGAAATATTTAAGATTAAAGCACAGGGCAAAAAGGTACAAAGTGGCCAAGGACACGGTTAAAATGGAAAAAGTTCCTAAAAACTGGCACGGTGAGGCTTCAGAAGCACCTTCCTGTCGAAGGCCTGGGAGCAAACACCAAAGCCCCATTAAACTGCAGTTTGATCAGTTTGCCAAACAGACTACGTTACACGCTTGCCTCTGACGACACCAGACTGGAAAAAATGACCAGGAAGAATCCAGGTTTTAACATGGGAACACACACACACATAGACACACGGTGTACAGTCTATATTCTAGGTGTGAGCCACAGGCCACTGGAAAGCTAAGATCTCAGTGTGGGGGTCAGGAAAGGGGCTTTTGAAGTTACTATATTGCTGACAATTGTTGTTATAAGGCACGTTGCCTGATACTTCCCATGTTAATTGAGACTCCATAAATGAAGCCCTGGAAAGCCTATTCCTAGATCTGTGCTGTAAGTCCCAGCTGTCAGTCATGGTTTAACTTTGTAGTTGGTTCTTAGTGACAATGAGAGATATGAAATCACAGTCATACGTTAAACTGGAATGTTATCTGTTCTGTGTTTTGGCAACATGGATGTTTCTGAAAATTATTTCAGTACTTCCCTTGACTTCAAAGACTTGTGCAAAAAGCAAATGAGGGCAGAGTAAACTACAAAACTCCACTGGTAGAGTGGGATTTCCAAAGTTCCTCTGAGCAAAAACCAAGTCTGGCTCCCCAGTCACCTCTGAGACCACAAGGTTTAAAAGCCAAAGTACTAATTATAACGTAGACTACATTTGCATTCAAAAGAAATCTTTGCCCACAAGCATGACTCAAGTAGCATATATGCTGAGACATAATAAGAAAGTGTGAGGGAAATTACATATTGTGGGTAAGACTCGAGTCTCCTGGAATGTCCTTCGGGAAGCTTCCTCCTGAAGAACTAAATGCCCTTTCAAAGTATTGAATTCACATAAGAGATATTCCTCTGCTTCTGAGAATTGGTTGTGTTTGTGGTGTTTTTAAAACAATCACAATCCATGAGGTTGGTTATTTAAATTATTAGTGGGCTTTGTTTATTGTGGGTTTTTTTCTTTCTGGTTCTGGAAGTCAGAATGCTTCAAAGGCATGAGGGAACGTAGCAAACCCCCTCTTCTCTGCAAAGAGGGAGAGAAATGGGAGAAAGTGGTCAAATTTACAAACGCACAAAGTCTGCCTTTGAGGTTCCCAATGTGCAGGTTCAGAGGCAGGGAGCACTTTTTGGAATTTTTAACTAATTTTGAGGCAGAAATTGTATGGCAAAACAAACGCCAACAAATCTGATTAAAACCCTTAAGATTTCCTAAACCTTTTTGTTGTAAAGCTGAACAAAGCAGTGAGAACAGCTGTTACAGAGACTGAAATAATTCTATGCAAAGTTAAAAAGACACTGTGACTGGGATGCTGCCTTTTGTCTTTCTTTTTTTTTTTTCCCATCAGACTGCTCTAATTCTTCTACTCTACTTATAATTGCATTCCTTCCCCCTAGTTTTAAAACATGGGAAAAGCAGCCACCGAACTCTCTGGACAAACCTACGGTAACAAGCAACCTTTGCGCGTGTCAGGGATCAAACACTCTACAATGACAGATTTCAGTTTCAAAGCTCCAAGGCATGAATAGCTGCTGTAATTTCTGGACCATAAATTTTCATATCACAGTGTCCCTAGATTGATAGATTGATAGCCTACTTATACAATACGTAACCCTGGAAAGTTTAGAGAGCTTCTTTGCCCTTTTAACTATGAAACGTAAATACCTTGATTGCTCGGCTAAATCGTGCTTGCAAGCGTCTTCCTAAAAACAGCAGGTTGTCCATAGCTGAAGGAAGAAACTTCTTGTAAAATTCCTCAGGATCTTCTTTCACCTCTAGTCCTACACAACAATGGCTGAAATGGGGGGAAAAAAAAAAGTCATTCACTGAATAGTGGAGGGCCTGTTTGAACAGCTTTGAATGAATGTCATTGGAGAAGAAATGCTTCAAAGTGTAGGGACAATTCAACACTGAACAACAGTTAACTGCTGTGACTGGCTCCAAGGTAGCTGTGTCAAAAGGAAGAGGAATCACTGGCAGGCTGGAGACAGCAAGTATATTATTACTTCTCAGTTTAAAACATGTGCAAGGCACTTTCTCCTTTAGATTCATAGGATCTGTTCAGGCTTGTTCTACGTGCTTGGGCTGGGCCCTGATGGTCATAAAGAAAAGGCAGACAAAAAGCTGATAACCGAAGGCTGGTGATGAAGGGGGTGCAGATCAGGCAACAAAAATATGTATTAAAAAATATATTGTTTAGTACAAAATCTTCAGCAAATCTGTCTACAACCTTCCTCTAACTGAGGAATACATGTGGGCTAGAAATCAGCTCTTCAGATCTCAGTTTCCTTGTTTTACTCACCGCAAGGACGTCAGTCATTTCGGGAAGACTTTTGACAAGAAACTGCACGTTTCACAACTGGGAAGTTTTTCAGTTCTGTACTTCACGCTGATACTAGTGCAACCAAAGAGTCTTGGTAACTTTTAATGAGTTTAGCTTTCTGACATCTTATCCAGGCGAATGCACACACGTAAAGCTTTGCTTACAAAAGCCCTCACTCAGAGTGCAAATTCTAGGCATGGAGCTGAGATTCATCTAGTTACAAAAGGACATTTTTATAGCCAAAATAAATTTCAGTTTTCTCTGCAAACCAAAACAGCTTATAGGGGATGATTTAAGCATCCCATAACTCTGGTGATAAATCTTGCATCTCTCACTGAAATTCCTGGCATTAAAAATTCATACTGCAGACATGGCATAAATAAGAGACGGTTGCCTAATTGCTTCATGCCTTAGAATTTTGCTCCCTAGTTAAGCCAAAATCAAGTAGAATTTGGGGGAAAATGTAAAACTTATTATTTTTCCTGACATTGAAAATTGAGATTGGATCACTGGGGATTTGAGTGTAAAGTTGTCTTATTTATGAGCTAGGAATTAAAGTTAATAATGCCATTCTCACAGTATCACTCCATCAAGCTATCTGTCTGTATGAACGGTGTCCTCTGTTGTGCTTAAAATGTTAATAGATATTTAAAATGGGTATATCAAAGAGGTGGTTAAATCCAGTCAAGCCAAGCTGAGTCAATCAGGCTGAAGACTTTTTGCAAGATGAAATCTAAGTAAACAAACTATTTTAAAGAACTGCAACTGGAAATTAGCAGTTTGTAAGAACTGTGACACTGATGAGTGCTGTTCACAAAAAAACCAAAAAGGTAAAGCCAACACAAAACCCTTTCTCATCAAACAGTTTACCCAGCTCAGTGAAACACAATGCAAATGAATTCAACAGGACCAATCTTGCTATGCCTGACCCCTCTGCTCTTGACTGCTCCCTGCACTTTAACCCTGGCCTTTCCTGAACAACAAGACTTGTTCCGGAGGGGAGCCAAGGTATTACAGCTCAGAAAGAAAAAGAGTAAGATGAAAAGCCAGAAAGAAAACAATTAGCTTTTTTTTTTTCCCCCCCTTACCTTAGGATCTCTGCTAGCTGGACAGCAGTAGCCCAGCCTCCAGGCAGTCGAGAGTGGTCTTGTCTAAGGACCAGCAAGCAGTACTGAGTAAGATCATAGCTGTATATATCATGCTTAATTCTTTTTGATTCTTCGCATCCCAAGGAAGCACTATTTAAAATGTCTGTGGGAAGAAAGCAGGAGAAAGACAGGCAGGAGCAAAGGATTGTGATATGCAGGATTGTTTTTTTTTCCCTCTTTCCAAAACAGGTGAGGAATATGTGTATCCAGAGCCAGGATTAAGGGAATTCTAACAATAGCATTAAACATTTTGTCAGCATTTTTCACTGCTACAGCCACTATCTATTTGTTAGACTATGTGGCAATCAGGAAGCACAGATAAACGTAGGTTTCTACTTTCTCATTACACATTTGGTAGTAAAACACACATTAGCTCGGATACAGACCATTTGTATGAATTTCCTAGGCCAGATAAAAATCACAACCACTGTGAAGCATATAGCTTCCTTATAATTACATCCCAATTTAGAACAGGACCTAACTTGTTTCTACCATTTCTACGAGCAGTTGCTATGTGGCAAAAGGAAAGACAGGGGGAGTCACACAGGAGGTCACAACTGCCTTTCTGTGTTAAGGCTTAAAAATTGCTCTGCCTCTGTACCCAAAAGCACCGAGAGAAACGATCTGTGAAAGTGTAAGATCCACAACTGCAGGGGTCCCACAAACATGGTGACAGCTGAAAGGGAGAAAAGGCTTCCTCTGTGTTTTCTTCCCAGCCTCTCCTTCTTATTGTTGCCAAGCCAAATGCTGCTCCATACCACTCTCAGGGAAAACAACATTACCAGAGTTACAGAATTTCCAGCTCTGATGGAAACATTCAGAAAAATACTTCACCACTGAAGGTGGCAGAAGAATGAGGGGCAGTCCATACCTCACCACACCTGATTATTTTATAAACTGCATTAATTACCCTTTAACTTCAGTAGCAGCAGGGGGGTGTCCTGCTCTCTGCTTTCGGTGACCTGAGCAGCTAAGGCCAGCACCCGGGGGTCTGCGGTTGCCGGCCCAGCGCTGGATGACTTGGCCATAGGAAACACGATGCCACCGATTCGGGCCTCTCGAATGGCTTTGGCACGGGAGCGAGGTCCTTGAGCCACTACGTCCCATCAAACCTGCAGCACCTGCACCATCAGCTGGAAGCTGAGGCTCCGCTGCGCGCCTGGGGCCGCAGGTCTCGCCCTGAGGAAGGAAACAAACAGCCACGGAGGAAGGGCCCATCCACGCTCCCTCACGGCACCTCTGGAGCAGCACCGGCTCTGCCAGGCGGCCCGAGCGAGGCCCCGCGCGCCGGGCTGCCCGTGAGGCCTCTGGGGGGGCGGGGGCGGCCGCGGGCAGGCGATGCCCGGCAGCAGGGCGGCGGAGCAGAGGCTCCCACGGCCTGTGCCGGTGCCTGTGCCGGTGCCGGTGCCGACGCCGCTGTGAGGGCAGCGAGGCCCAAGCGCCCCCCCACCGCCCTCACCGCCGCGCGGGGGCTCCCCCACTGCAGGGGCGGGGGGGGGGGGGTACTGGAAGACGGGGCCTACCGGC
>WBNH01003315.1:294939-349227 GCA_013401255.1 Urocolius indicus
CCCCCCCCTCCCCCTCCCCCTCCCCTCCCAGCCGTGTGGTCGCGGCCGCTCTCCACCAACCGGAGCTGTCCGCTGAAGGAGGAGGGTGTCATTTGCATATCCGCGTGCGCGGGCCGGCGCCCCCGGCAGTTCCACTCGTGGGGGGGGGGAGGGGGGGGAGTGGGACACCTGGCGGCCCAATCCAAGCGCACGCTGCCAGTGACGTATCGCCCTGAGGGGGCGTGGCTTCGGGAGCCCGGGTGAGCCCGGCGTATCGCCGTGCAGGGGGCGTGTCCATGGCCGCGGCGGGGGGGGGCGCGGCGCGAGACATGTTCGGCGGCGGCGGCGGCGGCCGCTCGGGCTCGCCATGGTGTGAGAGGCCGTCGGAGGCGCCGCGATGAACGGAGCGGTCCCGTCGGTTTTCGATCCCAAGGAACGGGTGTTGAAGCTGGGAGAGACCTTCGAGAAACAGCCGCGCTGCGCCTTCCACACCGTCCGCTGTAAGCGCGGGGCTGCGGCAGCGCCTCGGGGAGCCCGGNGGGGGGGGGGGGCGGGGGGGGGGGGGGGGGGGGGGGTGGGGTGCCTCGTCCCGCCTGCCCTGCGGGGCCCACGCGCTGTCCGGATGGGCGTCGGGGCGCGGCGAGGCCGCGGGGCCATGGAGGGAGGTGTCCGCCTCCCTCCCGGGACGCTGGGCGCGCGGGTGGCCGGGCTGCTGGGCTGCGATGTCGGGAGCAAGGCGGAGCACAGCGGGCTTCAGTCGCCGGGGAGGTGTTACGGGCGGTCGCAGCCCGGCGCTGCCCCTCGCTGCTTTTTCTGGGCGCTAACTTCACTTTTTACGCTCTTTTTGGTTTGATTTCGTTAGGTTGGTTTTTTTTTTTTTCCTTTTTGCATCCAGAATAGCGTCTCGATGCAGTTTTCTCTGAAAACTGAACCGGGCTGAGGCTTGGCGTTGCCCTCTTTCCTTGTGCTTAGAAGTTAAGTACAGTTCGGCAACTGAAGGTTAAAGGCAGTATTAATCACAAAGCTGTGTACCCTCCCTGAGTACATAATTACTATCTAGAGAGATGTGTGCTCAAAGATTCCGAGGGTAGCTAGGAAACAAATGCTCTCAGGATTATAGTTCTGGTAATTTAGGACTGCTGCTTCTGCTTTTGATGTCTCATTATTTATAGACTGAGCCCCAAGACTCAGGCTCGCGTACGTTCTCTGGAGACTGTCCTGTGTGCTTTCACGCAGTGCAGCGAGATGGGTAATGTGCTTTCAGTGAGCAACTGGAATGGCACTTGGTAGGATTGTCTGCAGCTGTGGGAGGGGAGGAGTAAGGAAGGAGTGGGCAAAAGCTATAAATGGTTTTAAACAAACGGTGTAACTTGAAATTTACCCTAATTTTAAAGAGGACTGAAAACCACGTCTGGTACTTCTTACCCTTACAATTTATTCTGTGACTCTTGCTGACTCCTGTGATTTCGTGACTTATTCTGAAATCTGTTTTGAAATCTCCCTTCCTTTCCAACAAATGAGACACAGAAACTGGCACGTTCATCAGTTCTTAAGCCTCAAATGCTCCTGCAAAAATACCCTTCTCTGACACCTGAAGATTTAGTTAGCAAATGAGTGAAGGGGAAGACACCTGTATGTTAAAAGTTGAGAAGTCCATTTATAGATACTGGAGTTGCTACCTTAACCTTCTAAAGTACTAACCACCCACTGGCCTTATGTTAGAGCAAGTATTCTCTAATTTGGTGAGAAACTTTGGAACTAGCATACACTTATCCCTGTGAGATGACACTTGGAGTTTTGCTGTAAACAAGGTTAGCAGGGGCTGTTCCTGGTGTCCTAGCTCAAAGCCTTCTGCTGCATGCATAGTCCTGCCCACCGGCTCTGGAAGCTTGGTTTTCTTGCCCGGTTGGTGTGCAAGCTGGAGCCAGGGTTCCTGGCTGTGGTCTGTGCCGCCTGGCCCGTGGGTTGCAGGCAGTGTTCCTGAGCTGGGAAGCTCCCCAGCTAAAACAGAGTGCTTGCCTGGGCCCAGCAGTGGGTGACGTGAGGGGTTGTGAGGCAAGGGCCACGTGCCAGCCTGTGGCTGGGGAGCATGGCCTCTGATGGGTCCTCTCTCTATGCCAGGACATTGTTGGGATGTGAGACTGACCCTGCGCCTGCATTCACTGGAACCATGGGTTCAAACCCACAGATGTTGCCACGTGTCTTGCAGAGCCTCTTGATACCCTCTTATCTCCCTAGGTCTGTGCAGGCAGGCCTTTTAGCTGTAATCCTTCCCAATTTATTCGTGTGGGGAGTAATATTTTATAGAGCACATTGTGTTACATAGCTGCAGTGCTGATGCCTGAACACCTGCTCACTTTCAGCATCTCAGATTCTTTTAAAAGGACCAAAAATGGAAATCTTCTTTTGATGAAAACTTTTAATTGTTACTTTAGATGTTGAAAAGGACAAAAATGAAATGAATATCTAATTGTCAAAAGTAAAGTTACTTCCCAAAAATAAATACACTGAACCTCAAGTTTTGGTCAGCTTCAGTTACATTAAAATCAGAAATGGATAGAGATATTGATATCAGGAATTGATGTTGTTTTTTGCATTTTCAGTCTCATTTCATTTCCCAAACATCTCCCAAGTTTACGATCAACATTTTTCAAGAACTATTTATTGATTTTTTTTTTTTTTGAAAGGAGTTATTAGAATTTTCCTTCTGAAATATAGCACAGCCTGCTCAGCCTTTTTATCCATTAAAATCTAAAAGCAGTTTTTTCTGGTTTGAACTGAAATGTTTTTAACACACTGAATCTTGAGAAAACCACCTTCACTCAGAATTCTGCTGACTTATGGAATCTTCTGCTCAGGAGAAGGGTAGATGATAACATTAGCAAAAAGAGCTTAACTGCCCTCAACTGCAATTATAAGGTGTCTGCGTTTATAAGATTCCTGCAAAGCCTGTAAATAATACAGTTTGGTTTTCTGTTTAGATGACTTTAAGCCCGCATCTATTGATATGTCCTGTGAAGGAGACCTTGAAGTTGGCAAAGGTGAACAGGTGACAATAACACTGCCAAATATTGAGGTGAGTGAGGTGGCCGCAGGCCAAAGGGAATGATTTCTTTTCTTGTCACGAGCATATACTGGCTATAGAAGGATATAAATTTTCAGTGGTGTTTCAGAGCTGCTTGTCTGATTTTTTCAGAGTAGAAAACCAGTTGCTTTAAGAATGTAAAGCTGCAAAACACCTAAAGGTTAAACAGCTGTGCTGTCACTTTAAATGTATTTGCTGCATTGGAAATATGCTGTAGGATGACCCAGAAGTGTTGCGTACACAGAAAAGCTTCGTGTGGATGTTGGCAGTGCAAGTTTCCCCTTGGTTTTTATTGCTCTAGTGCAGTTCTAAAGCAGGAAAGACTGGAAAGGGAAAATTTACTACCTGCCATGCTTTACTGCTCTGCTGATATGGCAACTGAAACCCCTTTTGGTAAAAGGAGTCCCACAGTGAGCACGCTCTCCTTGGGAAATAAGCATTTAATCAGTTTCACACTAAGCTAAACTGAGTGAAATCCTGTTCCAGTCAAACACCAGCTGCCTTGGGTCAATGCTACTGTGAATCTAACCTGAATTAACCAATAACATTTTTAAAGGCTAGAAATGATCACTTGTTATGAATTTGTCATCACTGTGCTGTACTGCTGTTTCTAAGAAAGAAAAAGACTACGTCAGTAACAGTGGACTTCTGATTTAACAGGGCTCAACTCCACCAGTGACTGTGTTCAAGGGCTCAAAAAAGCCTTACCTAAAAGAATGTATCTTAATTATCAACCATGACACTGGAGAATGTCGCCTAGAGAAACTTAGTAGCAACATCACTGTGAAAAAAACCAGGTGGGTGATTAACAGGAGAAACAACTGCACTTCACTCGTTGTGAAAATCGGTTTGCTAATGAGTCTAAATGGAGATGCCTAACTGCTCCTTGCTATTTTTAGCAAAACATCATTTTTAGAAAGTACCTGGGCCTTGTTCAATAGAGTGAAAAGCCTGCTTTCTCTGCACAGCTTTGGAGTTTGCACTGGCAGAAGAAAGGGTAATGTTTGGGGTTTCACTGTTGAAAGAGATGGTAGATATTTTCTGATGAGTTAGGGGTGGGCAGTGGAATCTGCTTGGATGATAGCTGCCTACTGGCTTCTGACTTCTAAATGAGGACATTTTAAAAAGTATCAACTCTGACACGTTTCAGTAATATTTATGTCTTATTTTCCTCACACCAAGCTTTAATTTTTTTTTTTTGTTTTCTGCTGCAGCGTCCACATAAATAATTTCCAGTGGGATTTATATTAGGTGATCCTGGGTAGCCAGGTATAAAACCAAATCAATTGACAATGCACTAAAAAGTTACTAGCACTGTATTAGAAAACAATTTTTAGTATATCTTTATAGAATTTGATGCCACAATAGTAATCATAGAATCATAGAATGGTATATATGCAATAGAATATACCTAGAAGTCCAGTGTTGCTATTTAGAAATGCATGGCAAATATTTCCCTAACTTAAGGTACTGTATCCTCTGTATTCTTTTCTCTTGCCTTTTCTCTTGCATTTGGCCTGCTAATAATTAAAAATCTGTTGCTTTTACACACAGAGCTGAAGGAAGCAGTAAAGTCCAGTCTCGCATAGACCAGCAACAGCAGCAAATGCGAAATGCAGCGAAAGTTCCAAACAACATCAAAAGTTCTCCACCAAAGGAAAAGATGTTTCCATCTTCTCCTATGGATGATATTGAACGAGGTAAACTCCCAAGCAGAAAATTTGCTCTTAACTAGCAATTAGTTTTGAAGAGAAAAGGTTGTTTGTTTTTGTGGGTTTTGGGTATTTTTTAATTTGAGATTCACACTGGAAGCTGATTATGTAAGCACTTTACCCTGCTATGGAAATGACTGCTCTGGCTCAAGTGGTAACAAAGCAGTATTTGAAACTTGCTAAGGTAAAAAACATCAGATGAATCATTAGGCTTAATAATGTCCAAGATCTCACTGTGCTCTTTCTCCTTGATTCTGTCCCCCACTGCTACTTTAATCGAGTATATAGTTGGTCATATTATGGCACTGGAACTGGCCGAGTCAATTCCATGTTGATGTTGCTCCTCATTCTTTTTCTGCATTCAGCAAACATAAAGGTTACAGTGCTGTACGACTGAAAATGTATTTTAAATTACCAGACAAGACCTTTGAATGATGTTCAGATGTACAGATGAGGTTCCAGTGAAAAAGACAACTAGAAACCCGAATAAATCAACCCTTGAACAGTGCTATACACTGTATTTTTTGAGAGACTCTGGTTTGGTGTGACACTCATATTTCACTTAAGAGGAGGCCTTATTTCCTTTTGGAGGACAAAGATGCCAGGTGGTAATTACTTGCTACAGAAATGCTGACAGGTGGCAGTTTCACTGACTGGAATTGACATCTGTATCCCAAGATGATCTGAATTCCTTTAAACATACTTCTTTTTTTTATTATTTTTTTTAATAGATGTCGTTATGAAGGATTTGGGGTTTTTTCCACCGTGGTCTTAAACTATAAGCTAAACCATTAAACTAACTATTTGGTCAGAATTCTATACTACAGAACAGTACTGGAATATATCTAAGGCTGCAAAGGTGAAGAAGTACTTGAGCACATGGAATAAAAAAATGGGTCTTTTTTACCAAGGTGGCTGCCAGCATGTATCAAACTATTGTGTAGTGCCAGTCCAACTTTGACTACTACTAAAGAATGTGGAATAATTGACAAAGAGGGATGGTAGGGACCTTTTACTCATCTAGTCCTTCCTTCTAGTTCTAAAGTCAGACTTCTGCCATACTTTTTTTAATCTGTTCTTAAAGTCTGTCAGTGACAGATTCTGTGTTCTTTCTGGCAATCCATTCCAGGGTTTTTTCCTCCTTACTGTTCAGGTTCTTCTTAATAAATAATCTGACAGTAAGCCTGTTACTATTTAGCATACAAGTATAGAGCGGATTACGCGGCTGCTTTTGTGCAGTCCGTATACTCGGAAGCTGCTGTCTTTCCCATTCTTTATGCAAAATAATACCAGCTGGTTCTGTCTTTCCTCATAAATTGTTTTCTAAGTCCCTGATTAGTTGTCACTGTCCTTATCCAAAAGATTCCTGAAGTACAGTGCCTGAATACTTTTAGTATTTCATCTTTATACCCAAAGACCAAATAGTATCACGTCCCAGTGTAATGCTTGTCATTTCTGCAACAGCACTGTGGTAGAACTGTGTTTAGTGATCCAGCATAACTCACAGGCTCTTCAGAAGTATTGCTTACTTCATAGTTCTTCATCCCATGGTTGTGTAACTGACTATTCCTGCTTAAGTACACTACCTGGAACTGGTTGGTTACTTTGTTTTCTTGAGTGGGGGAAGGATCACTCTACCTTTTTTCCTGTGGTATGCATACAGCCCTGTCTTCACTGCTTGAAAATTATTTAAATTGAGTCAGATTAAATTATATCAGAATTCAAGGCAAAGATCTAATTCCTTAGTTTTCGGTATCAACTCTTAGCTTTTCACTTAAAAATTTTCTGATGTTAGACATTGGGGAGAGCATGGAGGAAGTGGAATTAAATGCATAGGGCTTGAGTGGTATCTTTCCACAGCTCCAGAGGTGTGATAGATAAGTTGGTTTTTTGGCCTTTCTTCTCTAGAATTAATTTCTAAATGACTTCTTAGCCATTCTGTTAGTTGCATTCTAATTTTTGCCTTAGCTTTTTCAATCTTCTGTCCTTAATAACTGGAGGATGCTTACTTTCTTCTCTTATGTTTGAGTCAGCCAGTATAGTCTTTTATTGTACTTACTATTTTTCCTTGGCATTGGGTTAGTTTGTGCTTGTAGCCATGGAAGCAGTATTTTCCTTGACAGCATTTTCCTTTACACTGGCCTTTGATAAGGCTGAACAGCCTAAATACCTTTCCTTTAGAATGGTCTTTGATAACTCAGAATTGGAAGGCTTCAGGGAAGTTTGTGTTGAAGTTTATTTTTCTGTTCTCCCCTCTTCTCTTGATTAAGCTCTGATCCATTTTGCATCTTTGTGGCTTTAATCTTCAACCTACTCTTCTGTATTGCATAAACTTGAAGTGAGATGAGCCATTCTCCTACTTGCTTTTTATGTCTGCTATGTCAAAGCTGTTCCTGAAGTATTCCAGGTACTTGTAAGACGATCTTAACAAATGTCTGTGTAGTTGCAGTCTTTTATAATGATGAACTTTTGCACTCTGAGTAACTCCTCACGTCGCTGCATAAAATCTCTGTCCGCCATGATTCAGTGATCTGTTTCAGACTTCTCACTTCAGCAGCATCCCTGTTTTGCACTATTATTATGTACACCTTTTCTGCAAAACTTGACTTCCTCTGTATGTTGGACAGAATAATAAAAAATATGTACTGTGCAGCCATATTCTTAAGTATGGTAGTCAGGTGAGTTATTTCATCAAGAATGCCCATGGGGTAAATCAATTTGGTCTGCTGATTTCCAGTGTTTTTTATCTACCTCATGTTTTTCTTGCTTCCCCTGACGCTCAAATCTATAAAGAGAACAAGGATTTGGTGAAATCTTCCTAGTAGTAAACTGTGGATGGTTCCACTGCATATTCTTCATGCTTAACTTGTTTTTGAGCAAAGTATCAGATAGTCCAAAGAAGTATATTGATTGTAATGTTGAACTGCTGGGAGTCATTTTGAGTGCAGCTGCAGACATCTTACAGCTAACTTCACTGTGTGTTTGTAACTGCAGTATTTAGCCAGTGAAAGGCATCTTTAGAGGTGCTAAGGAAAATACAGAAGACTCGCTAGCTGCAGAAATTAAAGGCCATGAGGGATGCGCTATACTGTGGAATGTGAGGTTAGCATTTGGGTTCACAGGCACCCTTGTTCTAGCCCTTAGCTTGAAAGGGAGAAAGTGCCCAGGCTATGAGAGAAGAAAACCACATGACAGGCTGTGTGCTTGCTTGTGCCCTTTTCTTTGTCCTGAAGAGTTTGGGTGGTTTTGCTTTGGTGGGTTTTTTTAGTTGCTATAATGCATGTCCCTAATTTCTTCTGTTGATTTCTTTAATTATTATTTCTTTTTCTCTGCTCGTATTTCATGTATGATGAACATTAACTGAGAAACAAATCATGTTGTTTGTAGAGCTAAAAGCAGAAGCCAGTATCATGGACCAGCTGAGTAGTTCTGACAGTTCATCTGACTCTAAAAGTTCATCTTCTTCATCAAGTAGCGAAAATAGTTCTAGTGATTCTGAAGACGAGGAAATGAAGCCCTCTCTTCCCATGTCAATGCCATATGTGCAGCCGCAGCCTACTGTGTCTGCCATACCACAGCAGGCTGTCCCTGACAAAGATGCCAGTCATAACAGATCCCAAGAGAGCAGTGGTCATATGATGAATACACTACGTAAGTACAAAGCCTGTTCTTTTCTTAGTACGTGATTCCAGACACCAAGATTCTGAAAGGAAACCATATTGTTTTTAAGTATGTCTCTGTTATAATTAAAACTGTGGGAAGTGGTGCTGGGGTTTGATTGTTCAGCAGCGGTCTGAATTAGACACTGGGCTAGAAGGTTCTTTGTCTCCAGAGATATTAAATTAAAGCTGATGCAGTTGAAAATATTTCCTAAGCTCTTCTGGCTTCCTCACAGTTATATACGTTGGGACTAGAGAACAGTAATTTTGTATTGAAAATACTGGAACCAACAGGGCACTCCCAAAACATATGCTTATAATTGCTTGGGTATGGGAAAGACACTATATTCACAGTACTCTGAATTATAGAAGAGGTGGTGTATTCTTAGCTACTTCACTTACTATTATTCTTGGCAGTGTTCCACTGGACAGCATGGCAAAACTGACTTTTGCATATAGAGGAAAAAGGCAATTTGCTTTCAGGTGATTCTATCTTATTCCACACAGCTCAAACAACTAAAATTGTAATTTGAAGAGTAGCTGTTATGTTCTTCAAGACATGGTTGCTGCACAGCCTGGAATTAAATGCTTAGTGTATTCAGAAAAGGCCAGTTTGGATACAAAAAAAGATCCTACTAGGCAGAGGCTCTTCAGTTTGCTGCATAAATAGCCAGGACTAATCAGACACAGAAGGGAGTATTTGGTTGTGGTGACTTGTTGAAAATTAAATGAGGTGCTTAGCTGCAGGCTCCTGGGTTAAAGAGATTCCCATTAACACCGGTCTGCAGCCTAAAATCTTCTAGATTTATCATTTATATGTAAACTTGTTATACTGAAGTTTTAGACTCTGGCAGATCTACTTTTATTTCAATACTTAATGGATAACACGGACAGGTTTTTTTTGTAGCTGGTATTTAAATACTTAATTAAATATCTGTGCTGGTGATTTATGTGCTGCATTAACAGATAAGATCAGACTGAAAAGTCCTGTGACTTTGTGTGCAGAGGACTAAATGTTGCTTTCATTTTACTGTCACTATAGAGAACAATGACTTCATGTTTGTAACTTGTGTGACATTTATTTCAACCTTTAATCACAAATGGGATTTGTCATTTTTTTAAAATAAATCTGTTATGAAAACTAGATTAAGCTCTACCCTCAGTGACAGAATCCCACCTGGCAAAGCCTCCGCTGAGAAATGCACTTGTAAGTACAGGTGGCCAAGTCCACTGGTTCCAACAGTCATAGTGAGAAAACATTGCTTAGAACATGACACCATCAAAACTGTTGCAGGGGAAGGTGGTGGCTTGATGGTATTTGAGAACCATGTTGGACAAGTATAACCCCTATCTTGTAGCAAGCCTTGGGCTTGGCTAGCTGGGCTTGCCTAGATCTTTGGCTTAGTCCCATTTTTTTTCTGTTATGGTTACAGATCCATTTACTGTTTAAATCAGTTCTGTCCTCAACTTCCAGTATGTTTAACACTTAAAATATGCTTAATCTAGACAGAAATCAACTCAGTTATTTTCAAGGAGAATTTGTTTCTCTCATTCCCTTGCTGAGGGAACTTGGCAGGAGAGTGAAACCTGGAGAAATTGAATGGATAGCACATGGTTCTAGCTTGAATGGCAAGATTTCTCAGTAGGGGTCCTGTACAGTCACATCTTCCATCTCGAATGATGTTTTACAGAAGTAAAATACCAAATCAACAAGTGTCAGCACAAGCTCTTTGCTTGTCTAATCCTGTTTCGAGGTTTGAGCACTTACATGCGTGACTAGTTTTGTGCACCTCTGTAGAATCAGGGCCATACTGGGTAATTACTGAAGTTTGCCTTTGGCTCGTTGTGTGCAGGCAGGAGGCTGGAGGAAGGCTTAGAGAGCAGAGTTTCTTCTTGCATGTAGCAATCATACAGCTGAGATTTTGCACAACTTGGAAAGCGCAGGAGGTGTTGTCTAGAGCATGGGAACCAAATACTTCTATCAGATGCATAAGTTACCTCTCAGGAATCTGGGGTTCCAGACTGCCCCTCACGGCCAGAATCCTGCCTCTTCCCCTTTCTACCTTCAGAAGCTGATCACGTAGGCTCACAACTTGCTTCATGGCAAAGTTTCTAAATGGTGGCACTAAGAAATCTGTTCTTTGTAAATATTTGATCACTTGTTGCTTTATTTCTGATTTTTGTTCAAACAAAGAAATATGTCAAATGAAGTCATTTTTCCAAAGAAGAAACCAGCATGGGTTGGCTATTCTGGGGCCTTGTGTTATGTACATAGTACTCAGCACAACTTTGATACTTGCTGCTGGTATAAGCAGCTAGTCATGAAATCATTTTCCCTGGTGTGAGCTCATGTGACTGCTGAGGTCTGTGAAACATGGGGCACTCCTGTGAGTTTCCCCATCCTTTACAACTCACAAGAATTCTATTGAATGTATTATAGTCACTGATGCAAAAGTTCAGGACATTTAATTTGCAGTGCAATCTATTCCCACAGTTAACATTGCCTGTATGCAATTGGCACTGTGAAAACTGAATCCAACAGTTTCTCTCATTTTACTGCTGCCTCATAAGTACAATAGAGTCTGGATGTTTCTTCAGAGTCCTGGTTAAATGAACTTTCCATTCTTGCATCAAACTCATCTGAAAACTCCCAAGTCTAGTCTGTGTTATTTTTGCCATCTCTCTGAAGGTGCTTTTGGAGGTAGGGTTATAAAAACGAGGCAGAAAGTTTTCCCTGAAGTAAATCCTCATGCATTATTTCTGACTCTGGAACTTGGAGTTCTTGCTTTTTCCCATCTGCTGGTTTTCACAAGCATTGGTATTTTTGGCTGGTGTTAGAAGGTTTGTGTAATTTCGATTAACTATGTTGAAATAGCTTTTGAAGGCTGCAGAATCACTATTTGGAAGGTTATCTTGTTTGTACTCCCAGTCCTCTCCTGAAGTAGGTAGTGCATAACAGAGTGGGATTTCTAAGAATTGGCTCCAAGTTTTCCTTTCAGTCTAATTTACTAATGCCATTCTTTGCCTTGAAATATTATTTCTTAGGATAATATAATTAATGACAAATTACTTGTTTTTTTTTCAGAATTGCTTTAAAAATTATATTAAAATAATATGGCTTTAAATATTGCCTCCTCTATAGAGGGCTGGAAAAAAGTTGTCTATAGTAGCACTTTAACTGTTGCTGGAAACAGCCATCTTCACTGTTCTTGTTTATATAAAGTGTTTTCTGTTTTGAGGCAGAGAATCATGTACCACTTCCTAAGCTTTAGCCATGACACAGTGGAAAACAAAGGAAAGCTGAATGCAGCCATGTTAAAGGTTCAGTGTTCTGTCAGAAATGATACACACGATAACAAAAGCTCTAAGCTGAGTGCCCTGTTGCGTTTACTCTTGTGGTTACTTTTTTACCCGTCTGCAAAAGTCATCTCTGATGGGTGCTGCAGCCGAGGAAAGGCCATGTGAAAATAGTGTGCCTACTCAGCCTCAGGCATGTTTTATTAGGTTTTTCTTCTTCTTTGCTTTTTTTAGGCCATTTCTGCACAATCTGAGATGTTTGGTTTGGTTTTCTTTTTTACATTACTGTTTGGCAAGGGATGTGTGAATAAAAGCATACTAGTTGGAATAAGTTCTTATAAATGGAGTGAAGTTGCTAGATAGATTCTGTATAGCATGCTGCTGTGTTTTTTTGTTAGTTACTTGTTATCCTGGAAAGATTCACTCTTTCCACCTCCTAAGTTTATGGATGTCCATTGCAAACACAATATAGTCTTTCTTCTTCTCCATTTTGAAATATATGTATAGCTACCAAATTAAAGTGCTGTGTAAAATGTCTTTTGATGTTTTGTTTGTTCACTTGTTCCAAAACCTGTTTTAAATAGTAGGTCACTGATACATCTTTAAATGGTACATCAAAGGGCTGCTGCTCTTGATTGAGACACCACTGTGTTTTCAAGCACAGCTGAGTAGCATTCAGATGTGTTTCAAAAACAACAACAACAACTAGTTTTTTCACAAAGCTGCATTCACCAGCAGTTTTCTCACTTATGAAGCATGAAATTGTGGGTGGCAAAGATAGCTAGGTGATGTCTTTTGTGATCTGATGATATTAAATAAGTGCAGTTGTGGCTAACAAGCTAATGGCTGCCTTGCCAAGATTTTTAAATTGAAGAAAAGGAATCTTTCTGAGCTTTTGACACTGGGGAGTTTCATTCTATACATATTAGTTCTCTTACCATAGAATAGTTTGGGTTAGAAGGGACCTTTAAAGATCGTCTAGTCCAGCCCCCCTGATGCGTTTGGTATTAGTTTCTGTAAGCTTTTAACTGGGAAAGGGAATATCTTGACAGAAGAAAAGTATTTCCTTGAAAATGACTAATACGTTGACTCTTTCTTTCTTCTAGGAAATGACTTGCAGCTGAGTGAATCTGGAAGCGATAGTGATGACTGAACACATTTTTGGCCTTAATCGTATCACCTTTTTTGCTAAACATGTCTTAGCATCTGTTTTGCACTAAGATTAGATTACCAGAGACTGGAATGAATGTCCTCGATTTTTTGATAATAGACATCCTAATTTTTCTACTGACACATCATGTCTATAATACAGCAGCATTGATAACCTGTCAGTGCTGTGGTTATGAGTTTATCTCTCAAATTACTGTATTTTACAGTAAAATGGTGTATGACCTGATTTTGATTATTTTTGCCTCAACCACCTGTTTTACTTGAAACTGATATGTAACAGCTAGTTACTTTATATAAATAGTTATGGAATGGAGAAATTTCTGATATTTATGGAGGCGAGTTTTCTTCCTATGGTTGAAATGCTGAATGCTGATCTCACAGCTTTTACTTGGAGGGAGTGAAAGGGAGAACAACTAAATGAGGTCTGCTGTGTCAGCGACACTTTTTGTTCAGTTCACAGTTTATACCTTCAAGGAAACTGCTGAATAATGTGGTCCACTAGTGCAGTTACAGTTTACAATTGTTCAACACATTGCTGAAATCTTAATTTCATTGTATTATAGGACTTTATATTTCTGAGCCTCAAGATTCCTGAGGGAACTTGTCTATTCTCTGCCTTTTTTATGTAACTTGAATAGGCTGCTCTTTCTACAACCTTTTTGTACCTAAATTTAGATAACTGCAGAAACAGCAATGAATTTCCTTCATTTAATTATCATGAGAATCAGAAATTTTCTTTGTAGAAGTATAAAAGTAATTTAATAAAGCAATATTTATCACTTTCGTGTCTGATTTCAGTTTTTACTGGTTAAGAATTCCACTTTCCTACCTATAGACATCACGCCAGTGAAAGGGTCATGCAAGGAAATGGAAAGCGGTGAAACAGCAGCTCATACAGACCCTCCCACTCTTCTGCAATTGAGACAAGCCCTAGTAAGAGCTAACTTAAAAGTTCATGGCAGTGCTAGTGAGCTGATGAATGTTTATTACAGATTATATCCAAATGCCATTGATAAATGATAGTGTGTTAAGCAAGAAAAAGGTGGTTGCCTAGTGTCTTATTCATTTCCTCTTAGGAAATTATTTCAAGACCTGAAGAACTGCAAGTAGGAGTCTCAAGTCTCATCCTGCAGTGTACTACTGAAGAGTTTCTGTAACCACCACTTGCAAGTGTCCGTAGGATGAATTCTGATGAGATAAATCATCTCAGTCTTGCACAGAAGCCTCCTTTGCTAGATTGCAGTGATTGAATGGCAGCTCTGTCTAAACTGTGAGGACTGAATCCTATACGTAAGCCTAAGTGTGCAGACATGAAAAATGCACACTCAGTAAATGTATACAATAGCTGGCACTAGACTAGCTTATTCTCTCAGCTGTGCTGTGAGCATCAGCCTGTGCTTACCTCTAGACCGATTAAGAGGCCAAAACCCTGTCCGCTCCTCACAAAGAAGCTTTTATCAGTATCATCAGTATCAGGCAGAAATGAAATACTGGAAATGCTGTTTTCTAATGCTTCCTCACCTTGTGCTCTGTACTCCAAACTATGGCAGTAGCCCTTGTTCTCCACCAGGTAACGGCTTGCCAGTCTTCCAGCTTCCTCGAGTTGGTATCAAAACATTGGCAAAACATGTTCTTGTTTGTATGCAAAGGAAAAAGCTCAACTTAATAACCATGGAGGAACAGGTCTGTGAGAAGAAAAGGGCTAAGGCACAACCTTGAGGAAGGATGCTAGGTAATAACTCCCATAAGATGCTTGAAACTTTCTCTAGGGAAAGGGTATTGAGCTCTATGATAGATCAGAGCTATTGCTTTGCGAGCTCTCGTGAAGTCTGCTAGGGCAATGTGAGGAACTGAGATGTTGCAGGTCACGTTGGGACCAAAAAGCAGCTCTGTGGATGCTGCACAGAAAGGAGTGAATGTTATTGCACTATCTGGTGCTGAAACATCCCTTCTTTGCCCTCTCCCTGTCCCCAATGGTTTGTTTGCATCAAACCCTTCCTTCAGGCCAACACTAAAACCTAATTCTAGCCAGAATGTTGGTGTTTTTTTCTGAAAAACGACACATTCAAGGTCCATGGGAGTGAGCAGAGGTGTGGGAGCACTCGTGAGGCTGGAGGCTAAATCATGGAGAATACTCATGTTTTGTAGTCACTCCTTCAGCAATAAAAATTGAGCACAGTCTACCTATACCTGTATGTAATTGTCCTCATGTGTATGCAGGCGCTCAAATACAGCTCTGGGAGTAAAGCAGATTGCCAGGTTCCAGGACTGTAACTGAGCCAATGTTATCTATAGGATTTCATCTTTGCATTGAAAGTCTTCAAAGATAGGAAGAGTTTCCATTAGGCTTTTATAAGTCAAGTAGTATAGAGTAAGTAGTGGCCAGTCAGGCACTAGCCTGGGTGCTAGCTGGAGTATTCTGTCAAATGCACAGTTGTGATAATTCAGGAAAGGCTCCCTTTAAATATTGAGACAGGAGATTAAATATTGAGACACTGGAAGAGACTATTTAGGTAAGGGGAAAAAAAGATAGCAGATGTTAAATGTGACATAGCGTATCCAGCCCAAATGCATCATTGGCATTGGGCAGAGGGCATTGGCTTGGGTCTCATTTGTGACTTGCTGGGGGATATTTGCTCCCCTAAAGCTGAATTGTGTACCTCAAGCAGTGCTGAGGCCCCTTACCTCCTGCTGCAGGCTGTCAAACGGCAGGAGTGAGCAGGTGGTTGCACTGAGATTTAGAAGCATGAGTAAGGGTGGTATTCTAGCAACAGAAAACTAAACCAGGTTTTCTCTTTTGATCTTGGATTTATTTTTTTTTTTTTTGCAGACCCTAATTTGAAACAATTTTAAAACAGTTTTATTCCTGTGACGCCAGCTTCACTGGAAATGAGTAAAATCAGCAACTGCTTCAAGTTTGTATGACTACAACCTCCAATTAAATTATTCCCCTGCAACATATCTGGTTCTATCCTGTTGCTTTCAGCTCTTCTGTCTTTACATCCAGGGACCTAAAGAATACGTGTGTATGTATGTCTTCAAGTAGATACACTTGAAGAATATTGTGTCATTATATATTTTATTGTGGCATGATAATTCAACTATTGTGTATGGTTTAGATTTGAGGAGCATCTGTGAATTGTTCATGTCAATAAATCACAAATATCTTCCTCAAAAATATCTTCCCAAATGCAGCTGGAAATGTCAAAGTGTTGTAGTCTTCTGACAAGCTGCAGTGCTAAGGACCACTGCAGCCACAGCTCACCTGAGCCCTTCCCTCTGCATAGCACCTGGTATGTGCACAGTCTGGCTAGGATCTCTTCAGGGCTGTAGTATTCAACCCTCATGAAGTCCTGAAACAGTGAGTATAAACGCTTACCAGTTGTAACTATCTTGCTTGGCAGCTTCCAGTTTTTTTAAGTTCTCTGTCCTACCCTTATTTTTCATGAACCCTGCCTCAGGATATCTGGAGAGGCTGAGGTGATCACTGCATGACAGGCCTGATACCACTGCATTCCACAACTAACACTGGCATTGCTATTTACTGGGGAGTTTCTGTCTATTTGTAATTCCCTCTTGAGATCTTTGCTCCTTGTGCCATAATGGGCCTTTAGGAAGCTCTAGTTTATAAGCATCAAGCTTAATGTAACATCCATGCATTTTGTATTTCTTTGGTAAGTCGTAATCTTACTTCCCTCATAATCTGTGAACATTAGTTTGATGCCTAGGCATGGACTACTGAAAATGGCTGGTCATCAAAATCATGATACCAGTGTCAGCTGGAGCATAGCTCATTGCAGTCTCTGGTCAAGGCACCTGATATGATCAATTTTATTGCATGAGCTTTGTTTTTTATTTTGGAGGAATGCAGGAGACAACCATTTGTCAGATTAAAGGACTTCAGTAAGGCTGTGCTAACAGCCAGTGAATCATCTTGAGAATGGAGCAACAGTATTTCCAAGAAGAATTATTTGTTGGGTCTTTCTTGGCTTATTTCTGAGGAACAAAATACGAACAGATCAACTCAGATAATAGTTTGCTTTGGTTCTCAGGATTTTGGCCCACAAAAAATGGTATCACTTCCGGCAAACACTTTTTATTTTCTTCAGAATTTCTATGGGAAGGTTTCTGAGAACAACCAAGGAGATTGTTGAGTTCCTCTTAAACAGAAGAAATGAGGACGTCAAGGCTGGACAGAAACAAAGCAGCTCAGAGGAAGAAAGAGAAGATGACTTGGCTCATGATGGTTCCTAGGCTGAATGCTTGCAGTATGTGCAAATTCCTCCTCTCACCACTCTTTGAGGTCATTCAGATAACCACGTAAGGTGCTGAGGACAGTCTAAGCAGAGTTCAGACCAGAGTTTCTAGGAGATGAAAGAAGAAGAATGAAGAAAAGAGTTGTGAATAAGAGTGTTTGTGTCTTCTTAAAATACATATTCCTGCTGCTTTGGGGGAGGTCGGGGAAATGAGAGAAGAAGGTGGAGATGTATTGAAATGAGGAGAAAGAAAGTGAAATGATAATTTATTTCACAATTTAGACCTGAAACTTGATAGCAGTGGTCATCCACATCTGAGGGGAAGACTGAAGGGCCCATGTGTGTCAGCTGTTACTCCACCTAGTTCAGTGAAACTGTGGTGACAGCTTCTCCTGGTTGTTAACAGGTTAGCTGTAACGTCCCCCTGTGTAAAAACAATTCATGATGGCCTGGGTATTTGCAGGCAGCAGCTCCTTGCCTACCAGCTATATGCACAGGAACACGCTGAATTAGTGGAGAGCTCTAAATAAATCTGTCACTGTGGTTTTTATTTCACAGCATGCAGGTTCTCATGTTGAATAGAAGCTCCTGAAGTGCAGACGCAGAGCTCAGGGCTTGTGTCTGCAGGAAGAGAAGTATTCAGCTCCTGAGCAGAGATACCAGCTTCGTACAGGGTTTTCATAAACCCCATGCTACGCCTGCTGTAGTGAAGGGTCTGGCCTGTTGGGAACAGGGAAGGCTCAGGCTCCAGGGTTTTTTTGTAGTTTTCTGAATCCATAGAAGAAATGAGTGTGTCCTCAGATTTTTCTTCTCTGAAAGCAAACCCCTCTGCTGCGGTGAGGAAGGAATGAAGGTTAGAGGCGAAGATGAAGGAGCCTTTCATTCTACAGAGAAGGCTTTGTTGATGTACAACGCATAGCTGGTGAGCTAGCTGCTGAGACCTCTCTTGACTTGCTTTGAACAGGAGCCCTTGTTACAGAACCTGTTCTCCATCTCTCATCTCCCATATGCTGTCTTTTCTGTGCAGTCTGGTTTGTCTCCTGAAAATTCATACCCAACTTGTTCCTGTAAGTGTGCTTACACATGACAGGGCTGTTTGGGCCCTCTATGAGATGAGGCCTTCTTCATGCTGTTATTTAAAGTTTAAAGAAAAGTGGAGTGTCTTAAAAAGGTAATTAAAGAAGACCCAGCAACAACCCAAACTGTTCTTTAATCTCTTTAGTTTCACTTCCACATGCTGTGTATCTGGTTCTACCAGTTTCAATGCTCTTGCAAAACAGTTGCACAATGACTTCCTATTAGCAACCATCAGAATTAAACCTGAGATCACCTAACTGGCTGTACCTTTTCTAAAATTCTCAATTTATTGAGTTTCCAATAAATCCTACAACTTCCNGACATGACTTTTGGAACAAGTACTTGCGGACATCTTCATATACAACTCCTGTACATACACGGGAGCCATTTGCAGCCTGAAATACCAAGTCATCCCTTCACCAATTTCCTTTTCATACCTGACTCCCTGCACACTGACAATTTATGAAAAGATCTATGCTTTTACCAGAGTTTTGATTCAAGTGTTTGCAGCAGCATTAAAAAATCTCTCGCTACAAAGTGTTCTAAAAGCTGAAGCTGATTTAAAGGCCAATGTCCAATTGAGATTCTCCCTTCAAACAAAACCAGCTTTCGTGACAGTTTATGATTTTGCAAGAATAACAGGCACCACAGAGGCAGCAGAAGGTGATGGGCCACTCGGAGCATCTGGCGTGATTTTGGAATTGGCTGTCCTTCAACAGCTCTTCAGGAAAGGTTTGTGTGCTTTACAATTCTCTCCCACCACAGCACGGAACCAATTCCACACTGAACAGTAACCCAGGGTTTGGGTTTCTCCTCTGTGAGAAAGATACCAATCGAAACATTTAGATAATATTTCATAAACGGTTTTTCAAATAAACAATGGTCATCAAAATGTCTGTCAAATGGGACCTGAATGTAGGTGGGGAAAATTCCATGCAGATTAGCAGCTGTACTGGTATTGCTCTCTTATTTGAGCTCCCTTACAAGCCAGGCTTTGCCCAGTACCCTTCACCAGGAAATTATAGTTGTCAAGGATACTGACGCTCAGTGGCCGTGGCTGTGTTTAACAGAGGATGCAAGACCGTTATGCTATTTAAGAAGTTCTTGCCACATTGAGTAGGTTTTAGAAAGTACCATCTGGAAGGAGAGCACTAAGCTTAGTGGGGACTTTTTATCCCCATTAATTTGTAAAACAAAACCACTGCTAAAATCTTAGAACTCATCCTTGCTTTTGTACTTTCCGTTTGACTCTCTCCTGATGATGAAACAACAGCTACTCACAGGTGAATAATTGAACTTCCCGAGAGAGAAACTTGTTAAAATGTTAATAATGCCTCGGCTCTATTTGTAATTCTGTAGAGAGGCTCTGAACTGAGGTGAGCCAAAGAAGCTGCCATGTTACATTAGAACCTTTGATCCAAATGAGCCCTGTTCTGGAAATGAGAAATGCCTAATGCTGCACAAACCTCTCTAAACCTAACAAAAACAGGTGTGAGATTGCCTGTGCTGTATGGGAGAACAATCACTGTCAGGTAACTTCAAGCTGCTGTTTGTTAAATGGCAGCAGCTCTGTAATGGGAGGCAGGCAAACAGCCAGTGTCCGTGGGATGGGTATGAAGGTGCCGGTGGATTGATCTGAAGCTTCCTGGGACCTTGAGAGCAACCCCCAGGCAGGCATGTTGGCTGCTGGAAGTGCAGAAACTGCAAACTGCTCCCTACTGCCTGATAGCTTGTGAATCTCTTGGGTCTTATCAGCAGCTCACACCACACAGAGAGCTCCTGCGTGACAGAGATGCTCAGCTGCAAGAGGCTGCCTTGCAGCTGTGTTTTCTGCACCTTGTACTTCTTTGACAAGGAGGAGGGGCCGTACAAATGGTAAATTTGTTTTCCAAGCTAAAGGAAAACTGTAATTTCAAGCTTGCTTGCCTTGGCACCTCTCACGCCTTTCCAGTTTACAGGAGTGGTGGCAGGGTGCTCAGCAAGGAGGGAAATATTTTGGCCATCCCACAATAAAGCGAGGTGACTGTTCAGGGTGGCGCAGCGACTCAGCAGCAGGACTCCTCGCTGCTGGCCTCTGCTCAGGTGACAATCCCATACAATATGACACACAGCCACCTTGCTGAGCTGCTACAGCCCTCCCAAGCTGGCACACAAAATGGTTCCAGTGAAATCAGGCCATTCAGTCTCACAGGCTTCTTTCTGCCATGCTAGCATTAGCTCCCCTGCTCTGGGTATTTAGGATTTTGTCAACTGCATTTTGCTGAGGCCTCTTTAGCCTGATCTCATAGAGTAAACCACTGATGTTGCTGTCTTTCACCTTCCCACTGCAACAAGGGAGGAAATGAAAAGCACCTTTGCAATGTATACAGCTGCTCCACTCCCTTTGGCCAGGGTTTCGTGGAAACAACTCTTGTGTCCTTCAGCCTCTGTGGTGAGGACCAGGTCAAGTACTTTCTCTGGAAACATGACTATAATGAAGGGAACAGAAGGGAACACCTGGCTCATCTTGCATGGTGGTGTGTGGTTGAGCTGCCCATGAAATGAAAAGAGAAATGGGGCACCTGTGTGCCCTTTCCCCATCTCTCTCCATCCCTCTCTCCACTTGTCCCGTGGCAACTCTATGGTGGTGCTGTATTGCTTTCTTGCAGACACGCAACTGCCATGGGTGACAGGACCTGTGTCCATAACTCAGAGGCACAAGTCTCGCACCCTGCTCTTCATGCAGATGCTCTATATTGGCCCCGTTGATGCTACAGCAATTCACATCATTGCTGTATTCCTTCTGATAAAAGGCAGTGGGACCCAGTTTTCCTAAAAGTGCCACTTTCAAAGCACAAACAAAGAGAAACTCAGAAGGGAGGCAAGCTATAAGAACCACACCAGGTAGTCCTTTTCCCACTGGGCCTGAGTTAGTCACACATCCAAGCTCACAGTCCTGTCAGGGCATAACCCACCCAGCTGCATGGTCTCCCACCCTCCGGCACTATTGTTCAAGAAGAAAGAAAAAGCTTAAAATGCAAATGTTTGAGTCACAAACAAAGGGTGGGTGAGTAGCATTAGGTGAGGCTGTGCTGACTAACCCACCCCAGCAACAGGCAAGTATTGCTCCTAGTTTGTCCTGAAGGAGACGGATCTGAAGCTGAAAGTGGTGTTGGAAGGTGCTGCTGGTGCAGAAACATCGTAACTCTGGTCCTAGGCCACTCTGATGAAGTGGGATCCCAGGCCTGAATCTGTCTGGATTTATGTGAGAACATCACAAAATCGATGACAAAAAGCAAACCAGGGATATATTGCTGCTACTGTTGCATCTGACAAAGGAGAGTCGAATCCCTTGAGGCAGAAACAATTTCTCTGTGGCCCAAAATGACTCATTAGGAGTTGTTTCAAACAATCGTTGCCTTTGTATAGAGAAAGCACGTCCTGATGAGTTTGGCAAGGACACAATTTGAGATTATGTTGTAGTCTGCTTTGTAAAGCTGTATGCAGGGTTAATGACAGTTTAGTATTAATTGTGTATCTCTGGCAATTTGCAGAGAGACATTTGTCTGACTAGAATCTCATTCCTCCTTTTAACATTTCTAGTTCTTGGAACAACAAAACAAGTGGAAATTAGAGCATTGCCTTCTCAAATGGCTTTATCTGAGGCTTTCAGGGTATGATACAATTAAGCATTTAATTGTGAGGCCCCGTATGGACAGCATAAAATTTACTCATCCCCAGACACAGTGCAGCCTCCACCAGACTAGAGTGTGACGGCTGTTTGTTAGCGTCCAGCCGTGCCAAATAACTCTTTGGAGAGGCAGGCTTACAGCTGGCTGATTCTGGGCTGGAAGCAAACAAGATGGTCGAGATGTATTTAGCAGTAAACCAGCTTACCTGTTCAGTCACACTGACAAACAGATGCATTAATACCTAAGTGTGGCTTCTTATCAGAGGCAACCTGTGTGAGCAGGGTCTGAGACCTGGCTGCTCTGAATTTCCAGGAATTAGCTGGCAATGTATTAGCTGTGTTAAGATAAAACCGAGTTGTCTGCAAGACCTGTTAACTCTCTCCCTTTATGTGTGTGTGCTGAGATACAGACAGCTCCGAAGAAAGAGCATTTGGTGCTGCAGATTCTGGTCGTGTCTTCAACAGGATGAAGACAACTGTCACGTAGCAATTGTTCAGTGAAGGGCACTTGTTCAGGGCAAGGGAGAAATGGTTGATGAATTTCATTTTTCATTTACAATGGCTTTAAATGCCTCAAGGTAGTAACATGGATTTTAAATCCTGAACATTATTTAAATTAATTGCAAAATTCTAGCTGACTTCCATGTGACCAAAATGACAATCTCAACTTACAAACACCCAAAAGGCATTCTTCAGGGCATGGAAAAGTAATTTCCACGGGGATTAGATACACGCACAATGACGTCTGCAGTCCCCTTTTCTGAGCTTATTTTGAATGAATGGTGTGATTTAGTCAGTCTTTCTATGCTCCACTCCACAACAGGATTGTCCATCCCTATGCACTAGCACAGCTGGGTTGATGGTGAGAACTGTAAAGGCTCTGAGAGCATTCCTTGTCCTGCAGGTTTTGGTGCCTGGATGTGAGTTGAGCTAGAGCTGTTCCCCAGCAAGGAGTACTTGCATCTGATGTTTCCAAAAGGTTTCCAAAACACTAAACTTGGTATCCCAAATTGTTCAACCTACTTGACCAGATTGACCACAAATCTAGTCTGCACCCTCTCTGGGCAAACCTTTACTTAAGATTCAGTTCCTGCAAATACACACCTTTTTCCAGGAGCTTGTCTTTCCCCAAAGAGCTGTATTTGCATCCTGGTGAAGTGCATATATATCTTACCTTATAACTGATGCTTCAGCACACGGCACTGGGGAATTTGTGTGTGAGACAGGAGATGGTGCTGTGTTCAGGAATTGTCTGGTTCCCTGGATTCTTGGTTGACAAAGAAATCTGATGCAATTTGGTTTGGGGCCTCTTCCTATAATGTTCTTAACTCCATTATTTTTTGCATGCTTTGTGCTTTTCTTCTTGTGCAATCACAGCTGGCTAAGGAAGGCAGACTATTTTTCTGCAACCTCAGACTGAGAGTGGAGAGGTCCTCTGAGGCTTGGTATGGGAGCCAGCCCCACGAGAGCTGAAGTTGGGATCAATTAAGAGTCAGAGAATTCAGAAGGCTTATTCCATAGTGCAATCTGGAGCAGGACCTTTTACTAATGGATTTTTTTAATCACTGTCTGGGTGCCACTAATTCCTCTAACCCAGACACGGAGAACTGGGCACCTAGGTGAAGCTGGTTACTCGCAGGGATAGAAAAAAGAAAAGAGAAGAAAGATAAGTAGAGCTTTTTGAAACATCTCCCACAAGAAGGTGTTTCCTCCAGAGGAACTCTGATAAGAGCTGTACAAACACTCAGATAACGGTATGTGCCCTGTATCTAGAGGGCTCAGTTCTCTGTTGGGTCCCACATGGCTACGCCTGTGAACTTTGCTGCCCAGCTCTTCCCTAGCTCCTGCTCAAGGACTTTTCCCTGCCTTGCTCCTCCAGCACCAGGCCAGGTGCCAGGCGGGGTAACTGCCCAGAATTTTGTTGTCTTTGAAGAACGGCAGTATTTGGGGTCTTTGATTTTCTTTTTGAAAGCACTTTTGATGTTTTCGTTTGTCTTGTGATGCTGCTTAACGCTGCTGAAAAATGGAGCTTCACTGTTGATTTGTATGCATATGTCCATGTATGAGTGAGAGTAACTCATGAAGGCAAATATTTCCTTCCTGAATTCCACCAGAGACTGCCATGTGTCCCAAGGACCGCCTTCCTAACAGCAGCTGTGAAAGAAAAATGTTTCCAAAGGACCAGCCATATAAAAAACCCTTTATGCTACATTTTTTTTGTTTTTAAGTGGATATCTTCCCCAGCATTTCTTCAAATCTGTGGCAAGCACCCTGCTGTCACATCAAACCTTCCCTGACAAAATTCCTGTCACTGAAGGTGTTTGTCAGTCACTCACTGGTGATTTAAAGATTCAAAGGTAGTGATGACTGAGGCAAGCGCCAGGGAGAGTGCATTACTCCTCTGCAGCTTGATCCAAAGGAAAGATAAATATCCTCCTGGCCGCAAGTCCAGGCCTGGGCGTCCACACGCTGCCTCACTCACTGGTTCCCTGGACTGCTCCATCTGGTGCCAGGAAACCTGCTCTGTAGGCAGCAAATGTCCTGGTCTCCGCAGGTCACGGCTTAATCGCAACTGCTGAAGGCTGCCACAGCCACAACTGGTGATTTCCCTTCCAGGGCTGACCCCATATGTTCCCGTTTCCCCTAATTCTGTGTCACTGGGGTTGAGGAGCTGTGTCCAGGCCACGCTGGGCTGGAGGCGGCCGCCCTGGGGAGCGATCGGCTGTGGCCCAGAGGGCTCCCCGGGGCTCTGCAGCTCCCACCGGGGCGCTGGAGGCGGAAAGTCGAGGAGAGGCGTGAAGGGGAGGCAGCAGAAGGGGAGGCAGCAGAAGGGGATGCAGCAGAAGGGGATGCAGCAGAAGGGGAGGCAGCAGAAGGGGATGCAGCAGAAGGGGATGCAGCAGAAGGGGATGCAGCAGAAGGGGAGGCAGCAGAAGGGGAGGCAGCAGAAGGGGATGCAGCAGAAGGGGAGGCAGCAGAAGGGGAGGCAGCAGCGCCCGAGTTCTTCCAGCACGGGCGGGTTCATGGCCGGCGGGTGCCCTTCACACTGCGTCCCACACTCAGAGCCTTGTGGGTGATGGCTCCTGTTCCCCTGCGGGCACGGAAAGAGGATTTCGAATCTTTTTTATTATTATTATTATTATTAATTTTAGTCAGTGTCCCGGGGCCCAGGGAGATTTTCTTCGCCGCGTTTTAACTCAGCACGCCACATGTGCCCGCCTGCATCACCAGGGCAGCCACGGCTGAGGGGCCGGCGCCATCTCCTGGGCTCCCTCACGCGGCCGAGCGACGGGGAAAGGCGGCTGAGGGAGGTGGTGAGGGTGGGAGCAAAAGGAGCTCGGAGGTGCCTGGAAGGTGCAGTCAGTGCCTGCGAGGAGCTGTGAGAACTGTCGGGCCTCTAACGCCTCTTCCAGCCCTATGGCTGTTGACTCCAGGAGGAGAGAGCCCCATCCCTCCTGCCACGCAGCCCCACGTGGAGTGAAACACCCTCACCAGGGCTGGGAGGGAAAATTCAGAGTATAGCTAGTGGTATGGGTAGAGCCCAGGTGAAAATGGGGCTCAGGAGCAGTTGGAGTAACAGAGTGTTCTCTGCTTGGGAGCCCCTCCTCACTCCCAGCAGGCAGCTGCTGGCAGAAGTAAGGCAGACAGCCAAAAAAGCACTCAGTATGTTCTGGTTTTCCTCACTTGGTAACATGGGCTTTTATCCTTTACAGCTTCGGGTTTCTCAAACATCTCAGTTTAGGGGCAGAAAAAAACTGGTACCTCATGCTTGCCAGCTGCTGAAAGATATGCTGCCTGCTGATGAGTGCTTGTATGGCAAAGCTTCGCACTGAGAAGCACGATCCCCATGTCTTTGGGACTCTTTGGCCTTGCTCTGCGCAGTGGAAGGCTAGTTATAAGAAAGGAGAAAAGAAAATGTATAAATCTTACTTGTGGCAAATCTTATTTGCGGCAAAAAGCCATAGGAAGGGCACTTTGCCTGCATGAAGATGGTGGGATGTGTGCTCTGTTCAGGTACACTGCTGTTGGGCACAAGTTCTGGGGGCTGAGTTGGTAACATGACTCTGCCCCAACTGTGAGCAAGAGTGGACAGTGCTACACCAACTCTGACACGTGTTTCCATGTAGGATTTGGCTTGTACCAGGCAAGTTGGAACTTGGGACTGGTGGACCTGTGCCTGTCTATGCAAGAATGCCCACAGAGTCTGGGTAGGTGTTAAATACAGATCTTCCTATTTGCACTTAACAGCTTCCTGGTGCCCTTCGAGGAGGAGGGTGTAACGCTCAGTCATTGCTAAGTAGTGACTGAAGCTGTGTTTCTGGGGAACACAGTTTAGCAATCATGATGAGAGTTCACAGAGCTGTAGGAGTTAGAGCTAGGCAAGGTACACTGCATCCTTGTTCCCCTAGTTCATGCAGAGCCAGCCTCAAGAGCTTTCCACAATTTTTATCTGATGGATCAAGAAGGAAGAAATTCTCAGTAGTACCCAGTGAGAAATGGAAGATCTGCACAAATTAATGATGGATTCTTGGCTAATGTACGTTAAGGAATAAAGTCTGGCCTGGATAAGCCACTGGTCTGCTGCTATGAGAATGCAGAATAAGTGCCACAGAGTCACTGCCTCTCTCTTGCATTTGAAAGGGACTAACACTTCCCATCAGTCACATCCTTCAGCTGTCTTCACAGGCTGCAAGGCCTTGCTCCAAGGCCTGTCTCTCACTAGGTGTCGGGATGACATCTCACACAATGCAACTGTCCTATCTGGTTCTTTTAGTCTGCCTCTGATACTCCTGGAAGTAACCCCTGTGGTGGTGCTTCTGTTGCAAATCAGGAAACTATAGAAATAAATCTCTTCCTCTCAAGGGTGTTTTGTGGTTCAAGCAAGAGGTTTCTTTTGCCTTGTCAGTGGCTTGCTGTGACTGTAGGCAAGTAATTTCCTCTCTCTGGAGAAACTTCATGTCTCTGAAAGTCTGAAGAGCCTATATCTAACATGGAAAAGTGATCGGGTGTGGAATCACTTGTATAATAGTAAAGGAGTGTTTTCTTCTCAGTTATCTTTTATTACTTACCACATCAAAGAAGAAAATGGTAGAGGTCATCAGCATAGGGGGAAATGCCTTTTGAGGAATACTTAATGCACTGAAAAATACAGTCTTGTGGAATGAAATTATTTAGGAACCTGGACTTGAGTTCACTTTGTTTTTTGAGTGAAAAATAAAGAGGGAGAACTTTTCCAAGGAGGATTCTGTTCCGACAGCCTCAGAATAAAATAGAATACTTTCTGTTGAAAGTGATGTTTCTTTAAATCACTACCATTTCTAGGGAGGAAAATGGGACATTTAGGACCTGGAGGAAGGAAGGGCTCAGAGTTGACTGCAAAAGCCTGAAAAAATCCTCAAACTGTCTGAAGTCAGCCTATTTTATGGGTTACTATTGTTTCTTTGCTCAGCCATCATCCAAACCTCCAGGTCCTCATCATGATAAACCTAAGCTGGTGAGAGGACTCCGTCTCAGTTAGAGTTTGCTGCTGCTGTCACCTGCAGGAAAATGTGGCCTGCACCTCAGTGAGGAACTGAGGATACTGAGTGATCCTTTGGAAGGGTTGCCTCTGCCTCTGCCTTGCTTTCCCCCTCGAGTAACAAGTGCTTAGTGTCTTTCTCTATGTGTGCACACAGAGCTTTGTGTAAATTGAATGACCCTGGGAGGGAAATTGTAAAGCAAAGAATGCCAGATTGAAGCTGTTTTCAGTTCACATGAGTTGTGTTGTGTTCGTGCTGTGTTCTAAACTGTTTGAATTGCAGATAGATGTCTTATGAAAAAGATCTTAACAACTAAACTCTTTCTATCTATTAGTTTGGTAATGAGCCCTAAAGCCCTGGAGGAAGAGGGAGAAACTGCTGCAGATCTTTCCCAAGAACTAGTGGTGACTGTGAGGTCTTTATGTTGGGAAATGCTGCATTTTTTTTTTCTTGAAACTGAGGGAGAGTGCTGGGTAACTATTACTGTTTATGTTTGAGTGTGCTGATGGGGAAACTGAAGTAACCTTCTGTAAGGACTTGATTAGTAAGGGTCCTTAGTGAAAAAAAAAAAACTAGAAAACATGTATAGCATCATCTTCAAAGCCTGGTTATCCATCGTATTGTGGAAGTCCATGAAGCAGGAGTCTTTCCTGCATTCTAGGTTGTGCTCCTGTATGTCCCTGACTAAGCAGTGATTCACCATAAGCTCTGCGACTGGGAGAGCTCAGTCTGTAACATCACTGCCTTAGTGGGCAGATACGAGACTAGTGAACACATGCCAGTCCTCAGGCTGGCCATGCAGTGGCACTGAAAGCAAAGCTAAATCAGCTCTAGCAAGGTGTATGCTGGCTGCGAGGGAGCTGCTGGACAGGCTTTCCTGAGCTGAGAGGGAGAGTGGTGGGAAAAGTGGAAGGAATTGACAGCTGCAGTTTGCAGAGCACAGCAGGACAGTCCTGTGCCATTTGAGAGTTTGCTCTGTTAGTTTAATTGTTCACAATATGCTTCTGTGCTCCAGGATGGCTTTCTGGGGCTGGATTGCACCGAGGCTGTTACTAAAGGAAAGTGAAGGTCTTTGTTGCTTGCTCGTTTTGCCCCTGCAGAATGACAGAGACTTCCACTTCCCCATGTGCAAAAGAAGTGTATTTTCAGCCCTCTTTTTGTTCTGCCTTGTCTGTCCCATGAATGAGATGATGATTTTGCTTATGAGTGTATCTGCAAAGTGTGTGGAAGCAAAGAGAAGCTGGAGCCAGAATTGTTGTTAGATGCACACAGAAAGAAAGGAGTGTGTCTGCAGCAGCAAACTAGCTAGTGACAAAGGCAAAAATTGCCTATTGATCTGCCAAATTGCAGAGTATGCACAATGCAACAAATGGGTTTGAACTACTGCACTTGAAATGGCTGAAAATATTTTGATGAAATAGTTTCGGTCAGAAAATACTTCTCAAAGGGGAGGTGGTTTTGATTAAACTCTGCTTGGATCAAGGACATACAGAGCAATGATTGCATGCTCTATTACAGTGCATACTATTGGAGTTGCCACACTCATCTGGGCAGCAGGAGCTGTGAGAGACTACTGAATGTGAGCCTGGGTCAGTGTATCAGGTACTAGGCTCATGGGTAGTTTGGGATAGGTCCTGTAGAAGCTGTTCCACTTTGTAGAAAGGAAATATTCCTTTAAATATATATTTCTTTATAAATATCCTTTAGGCCCGAGAAAGCTGTGTTCAACTCACTGTTTGAAGCTGTGATATTTATGGAGTGCAAAGAAGCTCTGGCAGCAGAGATGGTAGCATTCCCATTAGCCTGATTGCAGGAGACCTGCTGAGAAGTCAACCTGGACTTGAAGAGTCACCCTGTCCCAGCTGATATCTGCTAGCTCCTGGGGTACACATGATTTGTCTTCCAGAAAGGATTTGAGAGCCTTTGGGTTTATTCTAAAATGGGAGTTTTCAAAGTTGCAACAATCTCTGTGGATTTATGTAATGCTCATTTCAGTGGAGCAGCCACAGCAGTGAAACGCAGGATTTACTCTACAATGTGTTCACATGCACGCAGTAGCTCACGGAATAGCACAATGAAACTCCAACTCATTAGGTTTCTCTAGTTTCCAGAGAAGTTCTAAATTGGGAGCTTTGCCCAGGAGACTTGCTGGAAATCTTTGAAAATCATAGAATCATAGAATGGTAGGGGTTGGAAGGGACCTTTAGAGATCATCTAGTCCAACCCCCCTGATATATGAGCATAGTTTCCTTTCAAACTGGATTAGGTATTATCTGTTAGATAACTAGGGGAGCACAGAGCAAGCTGAACCCCTGACTTGCTCAAATTAAACACTTCTCTCTGGGTGAATCTGAATTAAAATAATCTCACTGGGTGGGAAGGCCCCCTTTCTGCTTTGGCTCTGCAGATCAAACGTTGTGAAAACAAACAACCTCTCCAACTTTGTGCCCCTTTTTGGAGCATCACCTGCCTGCGCTGGTATTACAACTATTCCCCTCCCTTGTGTAGGGACAGAAGGGGTGCTGGAGCAGCACAGATGCACTGTGGATTTCCTGTTGACTCCATTGGCAGATAACCTGGTGCCCCCAATTGTCTGAGTTGATCTGTTATATTGTTCAAGATGTGCTTACTGTAACACAGGATTATCATCTGCTCGCCTGTCTTTGCTTGCTCAAAGTACTGTTCTTTCCTCAAGGTGTCTTTAAAGAATGCAGCAATTGCAACTCAACTCTCTCTGTTTTTCCACCCCTTGAACAAGAAAATGGATCAATTTTGCCTGGTGTGCTTGGCCTTTGAATTGGTGGAGGAATCGTAGGGCTTTCAGTTAGCAATGATCTGCACCAACCAACTCTGCAGCAGTGAGGGGCTGTGGTGTACAAACAGACCTGGAAGAGCCTCTCCGTTGGCCTGTGAGGTCCCGTGGTTTTGTGGAAGAAGCAGGTCGGGAGTCCCTGAGACAGGAAAGGATGAAACCAAAGGGGCCTAATCTGTTCTAAAATACAATAAAAAAGTGCTTGGGATGCAGAATGCAGATTTTCTTTCATATGTATTGCATACCTCTTGCCAGGCAAGAAGGTACAGGCACAAACCTTAGCTCCTGGCAGTTGCAGCTCCTACTGCCTCTGCCTTACATCAGCATTCCCCTCACCTAGCAGGTATATTGCTTTCCTCCTCTGCTGTCTGGCTCTGATTGATGCTGTCATTTGTGTATTGAGACAAACAGAGCTTATAAATCCTTCCAAATACCCTATTATTAAAAAGGGATCTCACCTTCGACTTTGGGATGGTGAGAAGGGCTTATTATGCTTCTGTTTGTTAGCTATGCTTGTGCAGGCAGTGTCTCTTGAGGCCAGAGATAAGGCTCAGGTGGTCATTGGCCATCGGTCAGCGAGTAGGTTGCACGCATCACAAGGCATCTCGAGTGCAGGCAGAGCCCTCAAAGGCAGCAGCCTGTAGAAATAGGGATTTTCACATCTGCGCTGTGAGGGCTGGCAATGTGGGGAGGAGCAATTGTGACTTCCAGGTGACAGCTCTCTACACAGCAATTCAGAGTGGTAGCACCAGTCCAAGGACACTTTCTTGCTACCTTGCCTATGGCTAAGGCAGAAGATTGGAGTAAAACCAGAGGCCCTGCTTAGTGAACGTTAAGCCTGACTCACGATCCTTGTTGCACTGCTGCTTTGAGGGGGCATAAACAGATGATATGAGCAAGGCAGGTGCTGTCTTGAACTGATGAGAGGCTGCTCAGCCTGCTCTCTCTGCTTCTCACAGGGGAGAGCAGGCATGGACTAGCTGTGCACCCAGCCTCACCTACAGGCCAAGCTACAAAGACACCTCTGAGAAGAGTCACCCATGTACGGCTTTGGCAGCACTGACTGTCTGTTGCACGTCATCTCAAAAAAAATCATGCTGAAGTAACAGTCTGTCTCTGTGCCCAGCTGGATAGAGTTTTCCTGCTTTCTGGAGATTTCTTCTCCATTTGTTATTATTTTGCCTCAGGCTGAAAGGTCTGTTTTAAGGCCAGTGTAATAACTGTCATAACTTTATCAGACTGACACATCAGTATGGTGCCAATCATAGTTATTGAGACCCTGGGACCACTCCATCACAGCAGCTTCACTCCAAGCTCCTTTTAATCTTACCTAATAAAATTTAAATGACAGTAGCCGTTCCAGTCATGAACCAAGAAAAACCTCTCACATTATTTCCTTCCTTTTTTTTTTCTCCAGTGTTGAGTTCTCCATTTTATAGTGACTAGTTTATGTGAGAGCTGACATCTTCCAGAGCCAGCTATGTGCGTCTGAAACAAGATTCACTTCTCTTTAGTGACTCTCTTCTCAGCAGATAGGATGTTACCACAGTGATGTGGAACAATGGATAGCTGGGTCATTGCCACCCTCATCAGAATGTAGGATGAATTTCCTGATCCTTATGGATGATTTTGACCAGGAGCTGTTATTGAGCTTGCTGCAGATCCTTCTAACTGTCCATTACAGATCTGACCCACTGCTGGTGCTGAGGTGTCTGTCTGGCTTTTACTCCCACATCCCATGAGAGAGCCAATGACATTTCACTTGCTTCCAGTTTTCTCCTCTCCCCAGCAGAAGTCAGCAGAAGGAAGACTTTACAATAGCTGCATAATCTTTTCACTTGGAGCATGAGTGGCATTAAATGGCCTGCCTTGCTGGCAAACAGGCCTCTCGTTTGGAAGGAGAGGTAGGGCAGTTTGTAGCGAGTTTCAGGTCCTACAGGCTCACAGTCCACAAGCTTGGACCAGCCCCTGAGAAAAAGAGTCTTTGGCAGTAAAAGTCAGGCCACAAAAGCCTGTCTCAGCTTTCCTGAAGTGTGAGGGGTCAGCGAGCTGTTTGGAAATCCTGTGGCTTGAACCTTGGTCTGAGCTATTCCTAGCAACAAACACACTGGGACTAGAACAATAATTTGGATTATGTCCGTGTCTTTTGCTTAATTTTCATTTAACCTGCTGATGGCTGCTGCCTTGTATTGCTTTTCAGATCTACTGAGAGCGACTCGTGACTGCATTAGTGGGAATGGATGTTTATGACTGGTCCCTTGGTGACTGCAAAACCCATCATGCTCCATCAAAGCATCACGCTCAGCTTGGTTCAAATAGGTAATTTTTTTCTGGGCAGTTCCTGAGTCAGCTTCTAGCAGAAATTTGGAGAATGACCAGAATCACTGAGGCTTTTAGAGTCTTGGTGGGAAAGAGGAAGGATGCTGGTGTCAGTCTGGTGGGGTGGATGCTGTGCCAGTCTGAACACCCCACAGGCGAAAAGACTGTGCTTTGGGGTTGTGTGCTATGGGTGGGGAAGTGCAGGGTTGCTGACTCAGACTCCAGGCATTACTAGGTTCTTTTCATGATACTCGGGTCCTGAAGCTATAGGGAAGGCAGGAGGCTGCACTGGTATTGTGTGAAATGCAAATGTTGAGGCAAGGAGGTTGGAGTTGGGGATTGATGTTTTTTCTCATCTCAGTTAACCTCTTAATCCAGAGAATTTGCACTGCTCTAGTATGGAGCATGCTCCAGTTGCTGTACCCCTTTGACGTCAAGATTTTTTCTTCCTTTCTTTTAGCAGTTGGCAAAGTCAAACATGTAAGGGAAAGGGCAGTGCATTATAATCAAGGCATCTTCCATCTCCTTCCAGAATGCATAGCTGATATCACCAGATGATATCTGGGGCCTTATTATTACCTCAGTGGTGAAATGTCACAGACTCTGTGGCACAAGCAGGCCTTGATTTACATGAGTATAATAGAGATCAGACTGAGATGCTCAGACCTCAGTGTCAAAGGCCTGCAGGTCTGTATTACATTTTCTTCCCTGCTGGTGAAAATGAAGTCCTGGGGAAAATAAGTGGTTTGGTCTCATCTGAATTCTTTCTGGAATAGTATTGCCTTCAGAAACTCTAACTGGCAGTTAGTGCCTCTCTTCTTGGCAGTCTCAGCTGGAAAAACAAGGAATGAGTGGTCTGAGAGGAGCATTTTTGGCATCTCTCAGTCATCCATGTTATCTAATTTAGCTGCAAGAGGAGCTGAAACCAGGAACATATATTTGTCCTGTCTAGGTGGAGAATGAGATAACATTTAGAAGAGACACTATGCACCTGAATCTGACGCTTTTCAGGGCCAATCCCAACTGACCATCTTTGAAGGAGATGACATCTTTGGTTGCATTTCCTGTCTTTACTCAAAATCTAGTGTCATTCCATTAGCCTACATCTTTCTGCATGTCTGTTTGGCATCGTTGCCCTCTTGCACTGATACCTTTCCAGCATTCCATTTCCATCTGCTTGCTGGAGACTGGGCCATTTAAGAAGACTGCATGTTCTTGGGAGACTTGACCTTGGAAGACTGGCCAAAATGTACCCATCTTGAGAACCTGGATGTTACAGAACTCTTGTATCCTAAGTTACTTGCATTTGGCTCATTCAGAAAGCACTGCCTAGACTGGCACTTGTTTTGTTGACTGTTTGCAGTACTTAGTACTTCTCTAGTTTTAGAAAGTGTGAGGGAAAGTGAACCAGGCTCAGGGATCTATTGTGAAGTGAGGGATTCTCATCCTTTGGCCTGTGAAAGCTGTTTTTGTCTTTTGACAGTAAGGTGAGAGTTCTGAGTGCTGCTGCTGCCAGAGATGAGTGAGAAAGCCTTGTATGTGGGTAGCTGATGTCTGGACAGGCCTGGGCTGCTTGTTTCCCTTTGTATCAGTGGTTCTCACCTATTTACTATTGCAGTGAGCTTGTTCGGTCCCATTTATACCCACTTCCCTTCTGTAAAACTTTGTTATAAATAACAGCAGAAGCTAAGAAATTCTGGGAAGGTTGAGGCTGTTTCTGTTTTTCCCCTCTCCAGGTCTATGTACTCCAAGGGAACCCGTACTTGCCCCATTCTGAATTGCAAATACCCCCTAAGGGTTTTCTCCCTAAGGACAACCTTGTTAGCACTGAGGCAGAAACAAAGCCACACGTCATATTGATTGCTGGCAGCAGACAGTCTGGATGGTTCAGGGGCTGTTTTCAGGGTGGATGAGGACCTTGCTTCTCATTTTAAGAGACCAAATACTTTTCAACTCAGTCTAACCCATGTAAAGATTTCATAAGATGCCTAAAGCTTGCTACAGACTAATGGCATCCGGGGACACTTTCTTTAGTCTATTGCTTTTTGGTGGATCTCTGAAGAACATCATAAACCATCACTTTTGTAGCCTAACAGACCTCTTGAGGGTAACTGAGGTTTTGTGAGAGTTATATTAACTCCAGTGACATATCTTTAAACCCCTTTTTTTTCTCTGACAACGTTTTAAATCCTGTCCCCCTGTGCTGTTTGGTTTTTTTTAGCATGTACCAATATGTGCAGTTTCTAGCACATAGCACCCAAAGTTCTGTTTATGGAGGACTTGCATATGAATTATTACCTGCAAAGCTTGCAGTCAATTAGTGGGTTATAGTACTAATTAAGGCAAATGTCATAGCAAGAGCATGCTAACGTTGTTGGAATTAATGGCCCAAAGCATTACTACTTAGCACACCTTTTGAAGTTAATGGAATCGGATTAATTGGGATCTTGGAGTGACTGAGGGACACAGAGTACATCACTCCTGAGCAGCACCTCTGTTATGACATTAAGGATGGAATAACATCCAAGTTCCTCTTGCCTTTTGTGGCCCTTTTGCACAGCCATTTCACAAATGGATGGCTCTGATAAGGCTCAGGGGAAGGTTATTTGGTCCTAGGGTAAAAGGTGAAAAAGGCTGTTCCAGCTGTGGTTGCAGAGAATCACTCTGCCTCCAGAAACCACTGCTGAGAACTGCCAAACCACCTCTGGCACAATCCTGAAGGAGCAAGGAAGTGCACTGAAAAATAATTGTGTGTCTTTGTCCCTGGGTCTGAATCTGCTCCATGGAGCTCGCTCAGCTGAGCACAGCCCAGGGTGTTGGTGTGAGGCAAGTGACAGAGCACTGATAAAAAAGTGTCTGTCAGATACTGAGTCCTTTTGCATATTAGCCAGCTCTGGTAGCAGTAAGAGTGTTGCAGTGTGTGAGAGTGTTGCAGACCTAATATCAAGAAAATTTTAGTTTTGATATATCAAAAAGCAACTCATCACAGACTCTCAGAATCTCAAGGGTGGAAGGGACCTCCAAGGATCATCCAGTCCAACCCCCTGCCAGAGCAGGACCACCTAGCGTAGGTCACAAAGGAACTTGTCCAGGTGGGTTTGGAATGTCTCCGGAGAAGGAGGCTCCACAGCCCATCTGGGCAGCCTGTTTCAGTGCTCCCTCATCCTCACAGTGAATAAATTCTTTCTTGTATTTCTTTAGAACCTCTTGTGTTCCGCCTCTTGTGTACCCATTGCCCCTTGTCCTGTCATTGGCCATCACTGAGAGCAGCCTGGCTCCATCCTCCTGATACCCATCCTTTACATATTTGTAAACATTAATGACATCACCCCTCAGTCTCCTCTTCTCCAAGCTAAAGAGCCCCAGCTCCCTCAGCCTTTCATCATAAGAGAAATGCTCCACCCCATCATCTTTGTGGAGAACATCTGTTTTATTTGAAAAAAAACTGAGCGAGCTGATACTTTTCCACAGAAATAAAAACTTTTAATGTTTTAACAGTGCTTTTTGCAGTTGAGGGGAAAAAAAAAAAACCAACTAAAAACCCAACAGTTTTCTAGTGAGAATTTTGATTCCAAACCAGAATGTTCTCCTTTTCATCCAAATTTTCCACATGGGGGAAATAATTTTCAAGCACCTCTCATTTAAAGTAATTAACCATAGTCGAGGAACGGATGATTTCATAAGAACAGGAACACATACTATCTCTAGATAATGATATTAAATCCATTGTGCACTGGGAATGGAAGTTTTTATGATACTGTAGATTTGCTGTGCCATTTTATCCTTGTTGAATTCAGTTTTTTAAAAAAACACTTAGCTGCATTTTCTCTGCATTACGGGGAGTGCAAATATTATTGTCCTTTACAGCATTACTGGGATGAAGGTTCATCATTACTGTCGACTAAATTTGTAGATTTTCACATTACCTCCTGAGCTGGCATAAGGAAAATGTTCATATTTGCTTGAAAGATGATGATTTGCTGTCAGCACAGTCTGCCACTGCACGGAAGTTGAAATAACAGCACGGTTGAGCCGATGCTGCCTGCATGGGAAGTTCCCTCTCAGCTCCAAGCTGGCCTCTTCTCCCACCTCGAACACCTCAAAGGCCTGACTGATGTATCCAGAGCAAATCATGTGTGGCACAGCTCAGCTGGGCAAGGGCTGCAGCATGTGAGCCCTAAACCTGCTCCAGACTTACTGCATGATGTTGGACACACCTTAGCCTTACTACTGCATCTGCTGTGCAGCCACCTGTAACTGGCTGCAAGGGATGGGCAGGGTTTGGCAGCAGCAAGTCCTTCTGTTGAGGGCAGTTTCTCTCAGGGCCTGTTGCTCCAGCCTCAGCTTGCAGAACCGCTCTGCTCCTTAGAAAGCACAAAGCCCTCCTGGCTGTTTAAATCTATAACAGCTCTGTTTGACTTGAAAGATTCCTCTGTTCCTCGGTGGAGTGTGTTGTAAAACAATCAGTGACATTTGTTAAATGGAGAACACGTAGGGCAAGGACTCCATCAGCTCCAAGAAGACAGTGAGTAATGCTCTCTTAATGTCTGAGAGCTTTAAAGCCACTGTAATATTCTTCAAAGCCAAGACAGTATGGTGGGGCTCCACATTGCTATCCCGTGTTCAGGGACAGGCCGTTGCTGAGCACATCGCCAGCCATCATACTTCAGCAGCATCTATGCAGAGGGGAAGGAATTAGTTGCTGTGCAACATGCATCACAGAGGAGACAGATTTATTATTTCCTTGTGAGTGTTCCTGTAGCACCCATCACTCATCTGTTTACCCGTGCCTGCTAGATGCTGCTTTGCGCTTCAGGCAGTGTCTGCTCTGCCCTCTTCCTGACACAAATCAATAGGCCAAGCACCAGTGCACTGGGGAAGGAGGTGAGTGTTGCACAACTGTCACCACAAAAGAGGGAGCAGAGTGGAAGCACGTGTCAGTGATCTGATAGAGACCTGGATATGGGTCTCCTTGTTTTGAATCCCTCCAACCTGTGGTGCCAGTGATCTCTGGCCAAAGGCTTTGTCTTACCCCTTGGGCAAAGTTCTGTCTGTGGAGGTTTTAGAAGAAAAGGCTGGACAAAAACTTTATTATGAGTCATGTACTGGGTTTGCTTTAAACTTAGTGTCTCTTCCCTTCATATGCAGAGCTCTTGAGCTGAGGGGAGCAGCTTGGCAGAGGAGGCTGTGCTGAGCACATGCAGGATCTGCAAAGGCTCTCTACTAGCCATAATTACTGTGTCTGCCATGCACAGCACAGGGCTGAACTGATCGACCTCATCTGTCACCTCTACATGAAGATGCATATTAATGCTGTTTGAAACTTGGCCGAGTAACAACTATGTGGGAATGAACTGTGCATTTTTAGCTTCAGAGTCTCTGGGATAGACAGATGGAAGCACAGGGATGATTTATATCCTCAAACCTGTTATTTACAAGCAGTCATGTCATGTTCCTCATCTTCCTGTAGATAAATTGAAAGAGTTGTAAATTTGCCATATATAATCTCTAAGCTAATGCTTATGGGAAATGTAATTTAAAGCATTCATATGTCCTGGAGAACTGAGCCTGAAAAGCTTTGCCATGGAAATAGGTAAAAAACCTGAGTATAGCTGGATGCACTCCACACAGTCCTTACTCTAAAGAGTTTACTGTCCATATAGACACAACAGAAGAGTCAGGAGAGAAACCAGGTCTCCTGAGTGACAATTCACATTATTAATCACTGCCAGTAGTGACTAGTAAGGTCTAATTAAGGGCTAACAGCGGGTCATGAGAAGTGAACCAACTACCAAATAGGCATGACAATATTGGACATTTATTCTCTAACTGATCATAGAGACCTGAAAGTTCACCCACTGCTTGTAGTAAACATGAGACTACTGACATTTTAGAATTGATCTGGAAAACAATTCTGTCTTGTTTCTATGGAAAAGTCTTGTGTGTGTGTGTCTGTGGGAATTATGTGAGAAAAGGTAGAACTGGGGGAGAGGCAGTGGTGGAATCAGGCCTTGGAACATTTGCACTTCCTTTCTGGACACTTTTATGAGGGCAGTGTTGTTCAGTAGGACTTGGCCAGTGCAGAAGCATTTGTAAGAGGGACTGGTGCGGGACTGTTCTTTTCCTTTGCAAATAGTACAGTGTTTTAGTGTCATCATTCCCAAGTGCCTGTTGCTTACCATCCAGCATTCTGAGTTTAAGGAAGATGTGAAATACAGCTATTTTCTCCACTTTATTTTCCCTGTTAATCTGCTTTAAGCCTGGAATATGGTTTTTTGAGGTCTAATGTAGAAGTCAGTTTGGATTCCTTTTTAATTCTAATAATTACACTGACTCGACTGGAGTTGTTACTGACCTACAAGAAGGAATTACCAGTTGTGCTCTCAACTTCTTACGTGAGGGAAGAACCCAAGTAAGTCTCTGTAATACTTTGTGCCTCAGTTTCTCCCCTTCCCTCTTCAAGTGTTGTTTCTTGCTGTGAGTGGAAAGCACCAAGTACAGTGAATCCCCAGTGCTTGCGCTGGCTCAAGGGCAGAGCTAATGGCAGATCCTCGGAGCTCTGACTAGAAGCTGTGGCATGAGCCTCCTTGCTGTCCTGCTATAAGACTGCCACTCATATCTAAAGCACATCATTTTTTCTTACTTGGATATTATCATGATATAGAGGGAGAAGGTTTTACCTATTTGTCCAGGGCTACTTCAAGGTTATGTTTTAAGCAGATTGCCAAATCCCTCTGTGCTCTGGATCTGCCTTTCGTCCCATGTGTGCATGGATCACCTGCACCTAGGAGCTCTGCAGTGCCTGGTGAAATGGGGCTTCATGGGCTAACTGCACCAGCCTCATAGTCCTGGACCTGTCAGGACATTTGCTTGCCTGCCCGTTCCCCCAGTCCTTCTTGAGTATCTCAATGCTGTGCTAATACAGCAGCACTATTCCAATACTAATAAAAACATATCTTCTATTGTGTTCCTTTGCTAGCACAGGCGAGTGTTCTAAAATAGCTTCCTAATACCTGATGCTCTCTGGCTGTTATCTTCATTTCCCACGCAGCTCCTACGTGTGTTTTCTCTTTTAACCAGATGTTTCATGTATCTGATGATGGTCAATGCCCTGTATTTTCCAGAATCACTTTTGCTGCTATCTGCACATTATCTCTCCCTCTCCCTCCCAGAGATACAGTCCCCATCACAGCGTTTGGTTCTCCCTTCCCTGCAAAGAGGCAGAAGGAAAAAAAAAAATCACTTCATAAATTCCCCCATTTCATCACCTGCTGACTCCAGTTCACCCCTGTCATTTTTACTTGAGTAGTCATCTTGTTTACTTTCTGTCTGGTACAGACTTGTCCACAGTGCATTATGCTTCCTGGGAACCTCTCTGTAAGCCTGATACTCAATATCTCTTTCTGGTTCCTTAATAATCCTTCTAACTCACCTCGTCTTGTTTTTATAGGTCTTCTAGTCCCCTTGCTAGATAGCTCATATCTTTAATACAATTCTCTTTATTGCTTGTACTCCTCTTTACCTTCTGGCCTAAACACATTGGCTTCTAACGCCTTGGGTTTTGCTCCTAGTCTAGACTCCTGTAATTAGCACTGAGATCACATCAGGTGAAACAATAATTTTACAGAGTCACCCATGGACCTCTGCATGTGAGAGGCTATCAAGGGGCAGAGCTTAATTTTCTCTGCTTCCAACCTCTTTCTGCCCATCATGCTCCAAAGGCTTCTCTTAGGTGGTGTTGTTCCTTTACTTTTGTGCCTGTTGTTACTTCAGGTACGTTGTCTCTTATTAGGCCTGCTTGGCATTTACCAGAGTGGAGCTGGGCATGCAGGCATCTCCGGCTTGCAGGTAAGACAGATGTCCCCCTGGTAGTACTAGTAGGACCCTTACCTCTCATGGAGTTTATATCTCCAGAGAGTCCAGTGCCAGCTCAATGGAAGCAAAGGGATGGATTTGACTGTGCTCTAAGGCGTATGGAAATAATCACTGGTCTCACACAGGTGCTTTTCAAACCTTAAATGTGTAAGTTAGAAAAAAATCCGAGGGTATCCCAGTGTTGTATAAAAGCTGGGAAGAACTCATGAAATTCATGACTTGATGAAAATAGGTAATTGAGGATGTTCTAGGCTTTTATGTAGATGAGGCTCTCTCAAAGCAAGCATGAGTCCTGATGGTAGTCTGTACTGCTTCATGGACCTCTTTAATATTTGATGTCATTGACTATATGTGCAAGATTGGTGTTAGATAGCTGTAACTGTGTGAAACAAGGTAATGTATGTGTGCAGCTTCTTTTGCTCCAATATCAGAATGAAACCCAAGCAAAGTTTCACCCCAGGTCCCAATCTTCAGCCTGTTCCCATGTCAGAACTAATTCAGTCCTTCCCGATGAACCACAGCCCTACCTCACCAGCACACAGGCTGGGGGCTGCTCCCTGTGGTGTGGCCTGGGGATGATAACAGTGGGTAAATGGCAACAAGACCCTTATCCAGTTCAGTATCATTCCCACAGCTGTCTCCAGGCTCTTCGCAGCGAGCTGTGCTAAAAACAGAATAAAGTCCACAGATGAACATTCTCCTAGTCCCAAAGAGGGAACTTTTCCTCATTCATTTATAATGCAGAAATTCTTCAGGTGGACAAGGGACTGCCAACAGGAGGGGAACATCTCTACAGGCAACATGTTAAAGTAATGAAACTAAAAAATCCTTTTACCTTCACAGTGCTGAGATGAAATAAACTGCTCCCAATGTCCCTGTCACCTGAGTTCCTGTCTTGCTGTTTTGTCTATGGCCGTAGTGATGATAAATGATGCAGTAGGATGAGTTTCCACTGAAGACCCAAGAGAGGCCACATAGCTGAAATATAAAGTTATTCAAAGAAGCAAAGATCTTGAGGAACAATTATGTGTTTTTTAAATGGCAGAAAAGCTGTGCCAGTGTGAGTCCGTCTTCCTGGTGTGCAGAAGCTACAGTTGTGCTTTGAAGGCCCTACAGCTGTTGGTAAGTGTATATAGCACATCTTCTGACTAGTATTCCTCTGCTTTGTTGCTGGAATTTTGAAACACCAAAGCTTGCATTAAAGTGGAGGAGACTGAGACCAACACAGACATAAAAGACTAGTTATGATTCTGATATAACAAGAGGCTGTGAGGAATTTTGCTTTGGAGGGGGGAACGACATTGAGAAGTCCTGGATTGTTTTGTTTTCAGAACCAAAGTGTGCCAATCCTGCTTGCCTTTTTTTTTCCTGGATACCATTACAAAATGTAATAGATGTAGGTAAGAACATATTGTGGTGAATAAAGTATTAGAGACATTTTTCATTAAATATTACAAGCCTCATTATTTTTAGTTGGCTGGAAGATAAATACTACCCCAATGCTTGAGAGACACATTTTGGATGGCTAGAAGATGAAATGCATACTCCTGTTTCGGAGCAAGGGGGAATGTGTGTGTGGTTTTCTATGCTTGATTATTAATGTGTATATTTACTTTGTCTTGCTGGAAGATACAAAAACAGAGGTGGGAAGTGTTCCGAGTAGCTCCCCAAGCCTGTGTACCCTTTGCAAGTAGCTGAAAGTAAGTGGAGAAGAAAAGTCCTGGAGAAAAAGGGACTTTCCAGTTTGAGCATTCGGGGAATAAAATGGTGGGATAAAATCTCATAATTCAGATTTTCCTGTTGGTTTCTATCTTCTGATATCAAGTCTGTTGTGATGTTAATCATGAGAACTTCTGCTGCACAGTGCCTTGGAGCAGAGCACACCAGTGTTTCTGTACCACCTCTGTTTTGAGGACCTGAGATGTGGTGTGGGAGGGAAGGCAAGACAGATGTCACAAGGAGATGATTCCTTTTGAAAGGATTGTTTTCTTTATTTCTTTCTCTTTTTCAAAATAATCCATATTGTCTTCCGTTCCCAATTCCTCAGCAGCTTCAGAAACCTTAATTAAAAGGTCATATTCATCTGTGCCTGGTTCCCTAAATAGCTTCTGCTTCTACTTTCAAGAGAAGCTAAAACTCTCTAGTGAGGATAAATAGGGAAAAGATTGGACCAAACTGGGTAGATACAGCTTCTGTGGAACACAGGGAGAGGAAAGCATATGTAGAAATCACATCTCCTGTCAAGAGTGCTCAGGCAAGACATTAGTCACAGGCTGGGAGTCAAATGGCTTCCTGAATAACATCAGGAAACAGCAGCTATCATCAAATGACACATCGCAATATGATACTTCGGGGCAAATTGCTTAATGCATATGCATTTCAGCTTAACTTGCTGTGAAATAAGGACAACACAGTGTTCACTCATCCCCAAAAGTAAATACGTGGATAAGGTAATAAGCTCGCTAGATATTCATGTCATGGAATGACACATCAGAGTGTACTGTGCACTGAAGCTTATGCACTGCTGCCTGTTCTTGACAAACGCCACTTCATATGGAGATATCTGGAAGCATCTACTTAGTCATCCCAAACTGGAAAGGTTTCACCAGTGTTCTGAGTGGGAGGTACTGTCCCGTTCAAGAGAAGTGCCCCTGCCCTCTGACACAGGTCAGTAAAATTTCCCTACTCCACCACTCTGAATGTCATATGCACATTTTTCCAACTATGCTCTTGTGGGCATACATGGTGAAAAACTAAATAGACTACATTCTCTTACCCCTAAAGCAGAAGGTAATTAAACTGTGAACTCCACAGCAAAAGCTGTAAAGCTAATTTCATAACTCGTGCAGTAATGTTCCCTCTATTTAAGAAGGCAACGCAGTGATCTGCAGCAGCAAATTATACTTCCTGAGCATTTAAGTAATACTTCCACTTGGCTTCCAGTTTATGAGGCATTTTAACATTTCCCTGGGCTCACTGGTGCTGACTGTACAGAACTTCTGGTTTTGGGCATCTATTCAGCATAGAAGCTTGAACAAAGTTATTGTTATTTTATGTACTATGCAGGAACGTTTCCTTTTGGGATTCCCCCCTTTGCCCAGCTATCACCAGTGCCATTGGAGTACACCCAGTTCTGGCAAACAAATGCAAACAGAATGGGTTAATCCAAGTGAGAGGCTTAGGCAGCCAACGGCAGGAACACCTGGCCCAAATGGGACATGGGGCCAGATTTCTACAGTCAGCCTGACCTGGTCCCCATGTCTTCAAAAACACCAAAGGACCCAGTGTCTCCCTGGGATAATGGGGAGAATTCAAACATAGGAATCAGATGGCTTGAGGAAAACTATTTTGGAGGGAGCTGTTGAACAAGACGTGGTGGTGTCTCACTGTTAAACACTAAATGATTTGAAGAAGGTATTTTTATGATCCTAAAGCTGTTTTCGTTTTCTATTTAGGTTATTGCCCATAATGAAAGATGCTGCTGCTCTTGACAAGCCTTCCCTCGTCTATGGCCTTACACCATGTCCATCAAGATGCTCACACCTGGAATTCTGACAGTGTTGGCAGCAGAAGTTCCCTGGCCCCATCCTTTCACAGTCATGGTCGTGCTGGAAATCTGCCAGGACACTGGAGCTGATTCCTGGAGACAGAAATATCCTGCTTGTAATATTCCTTGTTCCAAATGGACCTTTCTTCAGCTAAAAGTCTCACCCTGGCCTAGAAATACAAACATGTTTATTCCAGGATATTTCAGAACGTTTCTGAGAAATTTCCTTTAGGTGGCAGCAGGAGTACAAGAATATTCAGCCTCTTTGCTACTCTGGGCTGCTGCGGTGGTGTGGCTGCTCGCTGAAGTTTCACAACCCTTTCACAGCCTAACATACGAGGTTTTTTTCCTCATTAATGCTGATGAGCTGAAATCTTGAGTCAAGATGTCGTCATCTGGCCAGTCTTTTTGGTCTCTGTATGTAACTGCTATGACAGCCTGGACACTTAACAATATGGAAATGATGCAGTCCCTGCTGAGGGGATCTCAGTCTGGATTTGGTATCACCTACACATAACATTGTGATGGAGTGTGAAAGGCAAGGGGATGAGGAGGAGAATGCTCAAGATTGCTGTGTTGCTTGTTCACCTGTTTCATGAGTTGAGGAAAAACTATCAATAGTCTAAACAGAATTGTAGTAGAGCTGCTAAACTTTGCAGAAATCCACATCTCTGGAATGGCACTACTGCTTGCTTATCTGCTAGCAAGCCAAAAGACATTCCTCTATTCCTCCCTTCATTTTTGGACTCTTGCTTCCTTCAAGATGTGTTTACCATGAAAGGAAATTCCCGGCTGATGCATCCATCACATTCCCTAGGAAATGCTTTGAAGTTTACTGACTGCTTGTGAGACAAGGAAGCCTGCAAAGTGCTTTCCTTTGGGACATCAGTATGCTTAGGGATTTCTCAGGGAGAGGAACAGGATTATCTCTCAACTCTCTAGGATGCCATTCAGCACTTCCCTCCAGCTGGGAACGAGCCCATAGCTCCCAGTACTGCTGAGGGAGCCCTGCCTCAGGCTAAGCTGGCCTTGGGCTTGTGGGGAGCAAGGCGGAGGCTAAACTGTGGCTGTGGTCTCTCCCTCGCTGTTAAGTGACTGATGTGGGATCCAGGTGGGTGCTTGTGGTTGGGGACCTCAACTGATTGCTCACATGCTGCTGTATTAGAGCCTGCTCTGCTTCAGACCCTTCTGCTTTCTGGACTTACTGTTCTCAGATTCCTAATTCCTCAGTGCTACTCCAAAGGAGAAATCATGTTTTTCCTGTATGTTTGGCTCATGCCTTCTCAAGAAGGCCTTGAAGTGGCATCACCTATTTGAGAAGCAAGCAGACAGACCCAATCTATACATTGCAGTGACTTGTGTGAAGCTGCTGGTATATGTCCCAGTATCCTGGCATTCTCCATGGTGCTCAAGCTTCCTTCCATTCATCTGTCAACGAACAACTACCATTGCCTCACACCCTCCTAGAGCCTGGCCATTTATCCAGCTTTTATGGTGAGTAAATAATATGCTCGGTTATATGTCTGGAAATAAAGTTCTGTACAAATTCCTCGGGCAATCAATATACAGAGTGGTTTTATGTTAGAAATGGCTTGTTCCAAATGGCCGTATATATCTTTATTATACTGTAAATTCTCACACTGTCACTGGAAGCTACATATGCCTTATTACCCAGCTTTGGTTGCAGAGCATGCTGCTTCCCTTCTCCTCTTTCCCAGTCTCTTTCTCTCTGCTCCTGTCCCTTTTGCTCAAGGCTTAGAACTTAACTCACATCTCCAACACACCACAAAATCTCCTTTCCTCCCTGATACAACAGTGTCCTCTAGGGTTTTTTGTTTTCCTTTCCTTGAAGACTCTACTGCAGCCTTCTTCCAAAAGCCCGCATCAGGCTTTGAATGTCCATGACCCTTATAGCTTTGTTATTTTAGCTGTATTTTTTTTCCTGTTAATATTATGTCTGAAAAGCTTTGAATGCTCCCAGACAGCACTGAGCTCTATTCTGTCAAGCATTGTACCCAGTCCACAAGGTGGCTTTAGCCATCTTGAACCAACATTTTTACTAGAGATCATCTGCATCCTTTGATCCTCCAAGGTCTCTCCAAATCTGAGGACTGGTCTGAAAGGCTTGTGAAAAATGAAGTTGTGAGACCTGGATGGTCAGATATAGTGAGGACAGTTCTGGCCACATCATGGATTACAAACTCCCAGCAGACAGGGATGGGGGAAGACGGGTGGTTGCTGCCCATCAGCAGCTGGGAGTCTGCTCCCCCACCCCGTGCTTCAGCGAGAAGGTCACTGACAGTGGTAGCTGTGATCCTTCTTTGAGAAGAAAATGTAAACAAATGAGGTGAGAGGCAAACCATGGTGATATTTGCAGATGGAGAATGAGAGCCCTCAAACACAGCAGAGACTGTGTTCCCTGAGATGGGGAAATAAGAGCTATTTGCAGGGTTAAATTCTAGGCATCAGAGAGAGCAAAACAAACAGCAACAGCCTGTAGAGAAGACAGTGAGATGAAGCATGGCTGTGCCCTGGCAACAGTGACTGCTTGCTCAGCACGTCTTGCTGCTGCACAGCAGCTCAGAGTGGGTCTCACCTTCAGTCTTTGAGTTACTTTAGGGGATGTCTCTCTTTTTGTTGTTTTTACCCTGTCATGCTCTGAAACAGCAGGCAGGGATGGCTCTCTCTGGCCCAACTGTGACAAAGCTCTGGCTAAGTGACGACCAGGGACTGCTGTGAAGGGAGGGGTGATGCTCCCAGGGGTGAGGAATATGGGTTGTAGCTTACTGCCGGTCTTGGCTAAGCTCAGAAGAAAGACATTTCTTGCCAAACCCAGTATCTTTGAGCAAAAGTCCTGAGGAGGCAACTAAAATGCCTTGCTGGAAAACCATTTTTGTTTTTCAAGATGTGGGTAGATAATTGGTTGCAACCATGTTGCAGGACTGGGCCTGGGTGGAGGAGCCTTTGTAATCCTGCAAAATGAAGCCACAGCTGGAGGCAATGGGCACATTTGCTGGTGTAAATCACCGTGACCTGATTGATTTAAAGGCCAGGCTTGGTATTGCAAGTGTCATAAAGAGTTTCTTCAAAGGAAGCTTTAGAGAGATGTTTCCCCTTTGGTCCTTTGTTAACTTGCCTGGGATAATACATCTGCAGCATGCTATCAAGTGTGGAGTTTGCTCCTGAGAAAAAGGAGGAAGGAAAGAGACTACTGTTTATCTTATTGACTGCTTATTCACTTCTTTAAAAGTAATTAGGAGTTTAATCACAGCTTCTATGGATTTTTGGGGGAATCTGTAATTAAAATCTGCACAGTCCCCTTGCATTATATACTTAACTTTCTCCCAGAGCTGCCCAAATATCTTTAATATTCTCACTTCCTCTAATGGAAACTGTCAAGTACCCCCAACATAAAAACAAATAGCTAACAAAACCACTGCAACAGGCTGCCAAAACACAGCCCCCAACAGTTTTTTTTTGTTATTAGGAAAGGTCTGATCTGTGATAACAGCCCAGACTTCAGGTTAACTGGCCTGATCGACTCCAAGCTGCTTTTTCCTCTAATGAACAGAGATGTTTCTTTTCATCAGCATAAAGAGCTCAGCGTATGGAGAGGGGGAAGGGAAGGAGAAGCAAAAAAACCCTGTCTCACTGCATAGGGATGGAGCCTGTCTCTTGATAAGCTTTCAATTAAGAGCAGATTAAAATTAGGTTTATCTTCTCCTGAAAACGGCAATGACGTTAATATAATAATACAATGTAATAACTTAATAACCCAGTTGGAAGTGACTCATCTATATTGGAAGGATCACAGTTTTCCTGCCTAGTTCTGGGGAGGTTAAGCATGCCCATTCCTCGTCCCTGCAAGCGTGCAGACACCCCTGGAGAGAGGCAAAGCTGGGCAGTAACTCATAGCCTGGCTGCTTCTGCTCCCTGGCTGATCCTCAGCGTGGCTGGATGTGTACCCTTCAGGGCTGCTGGGAGGTGAGAGTTGGGTTGGATGTGGCTGGGGAGATGATTAAGGGCTCTGAAACTCAAATCTGTTAATAATTAGTGTGTTCCTAGAGAAAGATATTCACCTGCTGGCAGGCACTGTATCTGGAGGGTAGCCAGGGTTAGTCCAGCTTTCTCTCTTCGCCACAGAGCTAACAGTGCTTGCTTCATCATGAGCCCCTACCTGGTAGGAGGGCCCTGTGTGCTTGGTCCAGGCAACCATCAATGGACCAGTGGCATCCAGTGGCCTCAAGGGACAGTGAGACTCTGCTGTGAGGCACAGGCAACAAGTGTGTTTGCATACTTCTGAGACCCAGTGTTTGGGGTAGTGGATGCCTATCTGCAGCCAAATGTCACCACCAGTCCCTGACATGCAGCACAACACGTAGGCACAGCCTGGGATGTGTCTTTGTTCAAGTTGCCTTGGGTGCCTGGGAGATCAGTGAGCTCTGGTCTCCTTTGTCTTTCCTCCTCTAATATTGATTGACCTGCATTTTGTGCATGGCTTTGAGTTTCTTGGTGCCATACTTCACAGTTTAAAGCCACAAGGAGCTGAATTAGCTTGTGTCTCTGAGTTCACATTCAGGCAGTCAACTGCATTCGGACCTCTTTTGTAAGTGGAGTCTCTTTTCTTGACCATAGCAGCTGACAACGCATTTTTAAGCATGCAGGTCAGTCTGGCAGCTATGAGAGGATTTTTTTCCTTGCAAATTGGCCCCAAACTACCTGTTCCCTCACCCTTATGGCACGCAAGGCTTCCAGCAGCATCAGGTATGTTGATGCTTGGCCAGCTGGTTTGGACGTGTGTGTTGAAGCTATGCTGGCTTGGGCCACCACTTCAGATCTATTCCACACCAGTTTCTCTTTAGCTTCTTTCTATGTGCCACTGGCTTTTCCCAGTTTCTGAACTCAGCCTGGTCCTGCAGCAGTATTCTCTTGGCCTTTCTCTTGCATGATGCACAGAGGTGTAAGGGGAGCCTGAGGCTCTGTTTTCTAGATACTGTATTAGGATATGGCTCCTACCTCCAAGCAGTTTGATGTGACTGACAAGGCATATTTGAGATGCAGGGACATATGATGACTCCATGTGTAGAAACAACTGTTGAGGCTCAGCAGAGTGCTGCAATGGCTGGACCTCACTGCTTATCTAACCCTGCTGCACTACCAGAGAAAGGACAAGGGCCCAGAGCTTTAAGGTATAGCAGCCGGTGCCTGGCCTTGTGAGGAAAAGATCCAAGAATCAAACAGTCAAAAGTCATTCCCTGTTTCTCAGTCCAGCCATCATATGTATTAAAGACTATGAAATCTGCTGGCCTTAGTGAGAGTTTGTATCCTCTGTTCAGGTAAAGGAAATAGATTTCCGCTGCCACAGGAGAGTGTTAGTGAAAGCTGCCCATGCAGTGTTTGCTGTCCTGAGCTCCAGTGTTGACCTCTGCAATTAACCCAGACCCTTACTTGGGAAGAGCTTGAATGAACTGGTGTCATGGGAGAGTGCAACAGCTCATTCAGCTCATGTCTGGATGAGGCTGGATGACCTCAGACATGTGCTTTGGTTTCTGGGATAAAGCTGGTAAATCCATTCCTGCAATCCAGACAAGGTAGCTTTTCCCTGCTCTTCCTGGACAGGAACTATACTGATTTATTTATGTCTGGGGAAGCACTTTTTTTCCCTAATGAACCCCACTTGAGATCACAGCAGTCTACTTGCCTTTTAATGCCTGTGCTGCTTTGAATGCAGGATGCATGTCTGGTTTACAGCTGCTGGAACCTGTGATCACACTGCAGATTTGGGCCTGCTCCTTCAATGAGCTCCAAGTCCTTTGCCCCTAAACTTGTGTGGCTTTGTATTAAATCCTTGTGAAGAAGAGAAACCAGTCTCCTAAGAGCCTGATTGCCAGAGCAAAACTTTTGTAGACACTTCTTCTATTAAGGCTCACTACCTGGAATTAGCCTTAGATGTATACCATCTGTTTGATTTGACTGCATTGCTGGTCATTCTGTCCCAAAGAGCTTTATTGTTAACATTAAACCATTAGATCTCCTACTAATCAGTGCTCTATCATCAGACATGAGACAATGCCTTTTACCCCCTTGGACGGCTGCTCATGTTTGGTATCCTCTACACATGCTGTGCAGTGGATGTGATATGGCTGATTTCACACCACAGAAATGTTTCTAGAGGTGGCTGGTGCAAGATGCTAACACCATACCTGGTGCTTAAACCCTCCAAGAAGCTGAGATGATCAGCCTCAGAAGGAAAGGCAGGAAAGAGCTTCCAATGCAAGGTAATCTCAATGTGTTTAGCTCCCTCTTGATTGGTCTCTGCTAGCTGTCCTCTGGATTGAGGAGATCTGATTTGGCTGACGGTGATTTGCTCATCTCATTTCATGGGATGATCAACATTTTAGCTTGTAACTTAAAGCTATTTGTATCTGTGCCACACGTGGTGTTTTATGGAGGAGTGTATAAAATGCTTCTCTTGGTATGAAGGTTGTTCAGTTGCTTGGTTCAGAACCGGAGCATTGAGCTTTACCCATGAGAAATGATCAGATTAAATGGGTTGTCTTCCCAGACAGAGCACTCAAGACCAGTAAATAATAAAGTGTAATGATACAGTAATTTTCAGCTGTCAATGTCTGAGCACTTGGATGAGTTACCATGCTATTGTGTGCTGGCCACTCTGTTATGTGCTGAAGATTTCCTGCACTTCAGCATGGCAGTGACTTGCTTGAGTTTATTTAGCTGCAAACAATGAATTAAAGCAGCTTTCTGGTAAGACAAACGTTTACCTATGCTCAAACGAAAAACCCTTCAGAGCAGTATTTACTCGTGTCTGACCTCTGATCTGAGCCTGACCCTTTTCCTTTTGAGCTGAGTGACTCATTGTGATTGACTGCAGGATGGACCTGCTCAGTCCAGCACAGGTGCAGGGTGGAAAAGTTTAGTGGTGGAGAAAGTGAAAACTAAAATTAAGCAGCTGAAATACTAGGGAAATACCATCCTTGAGAATAAAAACCCCACATATCTTTCCCTTGGCATTATGGGCTGTGTTTTTTCTGTCCCTAAAATCGAATGTGTAGGATTCATGGCCTTTAGCTTTATTTCAGAAATGCCTCTAATGTATTGGAAAGTCATCCCATGGAGAGTGACAGCACAACAATGATGTGGCCATGACTAAGCCAGTTCTTTGTGGTTTTGCCTTTCCCTCTCAGGGTTGTGCATCTGAGGATTTTAGAGTGGGAAAAGAAATGGCTTGAAAGCAGTTAAACTGGAAAGTACTTAAATCATCTGTAATAACCATAGGGATAGGAGAGCAAAGAAAAACAAAGGAAAACAGGGAAAGAGAAGGGAAATAAAGGGGTTCTGCGGTGTAACAAGGACATTCCATGAACTGCGTGAGATACGGCATCAACACTGGCAACAGGAATCCATCTGTTCATCCTGAGCTGGTCATGGGGCTTAGTTCCTTTACCCTGCTCTGGTTTGATTTTGAAGGTCACTCAGCACCCATCTGGGATTGGGAAGAAATGTCCCTCATTCCTGTGTTTCATCTGAAGCGATGCCAATCAGGTTGCTTTTCACCTCCTATAGTATCAATGACCTGGTTTCTCTGTGGACAAAAGATGGGGGACAGTCCTGTGACCCCTGTTGTCCCCAGGTTTGACTCTGACCTCATATATCTCTTTACAGCAGAGTCCATAACTTCAGAGCTTGCTGACGTGTGCATCTGTTAGAGGAGCTGCCTGTGTTGTGAGGGCTTTGTTGTTGATATTCAAGGCTAAACTTTGCAGCTCTGCAATACTGTTTGAATGCTTTTCTCCCCTAGTTGTTTGAGAGAATGAAGGCAGCAGTTTCTTGTTTGGATTTGCACTCCTTTAGAAGGTTAAGCTGTGAGCTGCTTTCAGGTACTTCAGTGTCCCATCACCCAGCTCCCATGACAGCAGATTTGGTAAGTGCCTGCTTAGCTGCCGTTTCCCTCCAGATACTTACCAGTAGGACAGCTGCATAGATTTGTTAATGCTGTCAGGGGAAGAGAAAAAACACGGGGTATTTTGCAATGGGAGACTGATTTTTTTTTTATTGTAGCAATGATTCAGGCTGTTTTCTTGAGCTTTGCCCTGTATTATTTTGTCCTGATTTTGAAGTGCTTGTTTTTTAATAGTTTTCCATTGACTGACACAGGAGACTACTTGTGAAATTGTAATAGGGAAATTCAAATGTTGCACTCTATAGCAAAAGAAGACATTCATATTGTGCATCATAAACAGGGAAATTCAGCCTTTGACAGCAAGAACAAGCTCAGCTGATTGTGGATGTTTCTAAGGATGCTTTCTAGCTTCATCTGCTCTCAACAGCATAGTCAGGACTGAACCTCCTACATGGGTGTGTGAAAGGTCCTTGTCTTTATTCCTGAGTGTCCAGTGCCAGCCAACATTGATAACTATGTTTAGTGTTTGATAAACTGTGTTTATTCTTCTTGGAGAAAAAGTAATTCCCCTTCTGGCAGTGAAGAAGGTGTGATTTGTAAATAGGAATCTGGGAGTGATGCTGTGGCTGCAGATACAGCAAAAGATTGACAGAAACGCAGCAGAGCTGGATTAAATGCATTGGTCTGTGTGAGCAAAACAGTCCTGTCAAAAGGCAGACTGTGCTTGCCAGAACTGCTGCCCTGGCTGAGACCCTGCAGGAAGAAGATAACTGCAAAATGGCTCATGTAACATAATTCCCAGCTATGCTTACTGTGGGGGAATCCTCCAAATTATGTGGGACTGCAAAACCACATCTAACAGCTTCATTTGACATCATTTCAAACGTGAAATATCTGTAAGAAAAGTATCTTACTTTGGCCCTCTTGTAAATACTGAGATGCTTAGTAAGGCTTGTTACACAAGTCATAGTTGTTTTCCTTTTGAACAGATGATATTGCTGGTATATAAACAGCAAAGTTCTTTGAAAGGAAAGCCACTGATCTGACATACTTTTATGGGTTTACAGCTCTCAGAAAACTTTGCTCCTCTCTCCCACCTGGGAATCTATTTTGTCATTAATTTCCCCTTGAACAGAAGCACCTGAGCTGCAAACTCAGATACTGGAGGAGCATTTGGGAATGTACCACTTGCCCTGGTCGTGCAGTTTTCCCTGGGCATCTTTAGTCACAGTCAGTGCCAGTCTTCTGACCAAGGTGGACACACATCTGTCCTGGCAGTGTTCTTTTTTTAGTTATTCTTGGTTTTCTCTCCCACCACTTTGCCCCATCTCTGTGATGAGAAGTTGATTGAGAACATACCTTGGCCTTTTCCCTAACTTGAGCCTGGCATTATCTACAAGCTGCATATGGAAAGGGCAATGAACAATTCAGGTACTGATCCCTAGCTGCCAGTTTATGCAGCAACACAGCAGCAGAAGCATCCCTGTCTTAACTGTAGGATTCTCACAATAACTGCAGGTGTGCTGGATTGTCCCTCCCAGCACTTTATGTCCCTGATGCATGCAGCAAGCTCCCTGCCCTGGCCACTACTTAGTCAGGAACTAGATGTTTAGTCTGTTTTATCTTGTGCCTCACAGATCAATCCCAGCGGCTGCTGCCTTTCTCCTACTGCCATGCAGTTTGTTGGTACCCAAACTACTGCTGGGGATTTAAACATTTATATGTGTATTTGTAAGCAAGTCTCTCTACACTGAGAAACAACTGAAGGCTGTTTACATGGGAGTGTAGAAGGAAGGGAAGCTGGGAAAGGGAGGAAGATGCAGCAGGATGCTTGCTGTCTCTCTCTGACCCCATTGAGGACCTGCTCGGAGCCCATGCCTCATTTTGAGTCTGTCACCTCAGTCATCAGGGAGCTGCTGGAACAGGCTGGGAACAGGCTGTGCTGGTGCCAATGGAGCTACACAAAAAGGCATTCACAAATAACGAAGCTCTGAAACACCCTGAGCAAAAGTGTCAGCAGCTTGAATTGGGGTCAGCTGTGCTGTGGAGAGAAGCAGGCCGAGCTAGGGGAGCAGAGAAGAGACTTCTCCCTCTTCTGCCTGGCAGGGGGAAGGGGCCTCTGAGGCAATGGGGAGCAAACCTGCTGCTGCTAGCTGTCCTTGGGAAACATGGGTGCTTGCAGGGGTTCTTACGTCTGCTGCAGATCAGGGTCTAGTCAGTCTGGTCTTCTTCAGGCCTCATGCAGATATCAAAAAAGGCATCCTCCCAGGCACAGAGCTTGGCTTTCTGAGGCTGTCGTTAGGCAAACAGATGCTGCCTTCAGCACCTCGTGTCGCCTCCTGACTGTCTGCAATGCCCTGAGCAGCTATGGACAAGTTGCTGCCTTGCTC